>WAAE01013282.1:45883-81365 GCA_013400495.1 Nicator chloris
CCACGGAGCGCTGGTACAGGCGCTGGTAGTGGGCCAGCGAGGGGACGTGGGCCGCAGGCAGCAGCTCGGGCCGCGGCGGATAGAACCGGGCCTGCTCCCCCGGCAGCACCATGGCGAGACACCGGGACTGTGCGCGGGTGGGGGCCGCCCAGCCCCGCTCCGCCGCCGCGCCGAGCCGGGGGCGGGCACGGCGGGCACGGCCCGCCCTCACGGCGGAGCGGGCCGGCGGCCATGTTCCAGAGCGGCCGTGCGGCCCGCGGGCGGGCGGGCTGGTGCTGGTGTCCCGGTGTGTCTGGTGTCCCGGTGTCGGTGGTGTCCCCTTGTTTGCCTTGTCCTTTCTGTCAGCGGTTTCCCCCTGTCAGCCGTGCCCTTGTTCCAGTGCTGTCCCGTGTCAGTGGTGACGGCCTGTCTGCCGTGTCCCCTGTGTTAGTGGTGTCCCCCGTGTCACTGGTGACCCCGTGTCAGCCAAGTCACCCTGCAGCAGTGTACCCTACCCAGCGTGTCCCCCCGTCAGCAGTGTGTCCCTCACTAGTGGTGTTCCACTATGGGTCGTGGCCCTTCTGTCAGTGATGTTCCCCTGCCATCAGCAATGTCCCGCTGTCAGTGGTGTCCCCTGTCAGCCCATGGCCCCCTGTCCCCCACCATCAGCCCTGTCCCCCCATGCCGGCAGTGTCCCCGTTAACAGTGCTGCCCTGTCAGCCACCTCTCCCTCGTCAGCAGGTTGTGTCCCCTCCATGCCAGCCCCTGCCACTTTGCCAGGCAGAGGGAGCAGCCCAGGGCACTCTCCGTGAGATCCTCCTTCATCAGCCCCAACACAAGCCAGCGGGTAGGGCCACAGTCCGTGCCTTGTTCCCCTGCGGGAAACAACTTCGTTTGCATCCATGACCCTGCACTTCCCCTCCACTGAGCTGTGTGCGCACAGCGAGCTGGGGCAGTTCGCTGAGCACCTTCCTCCTGCAAAAAGTTTGTACAGATCTTTTGAGGTAGTGAGAAATTAAGCGCTTTATTTCCACTTTTTTTCACCAAGAAGGCAGTCAAATGCTGGAACAGGAGCACAGAATAGGAGCAGGGTCGCAGTCCTTAGACACAGACAGAATTCAACAAGATAAGCCCCTGAGAAGCCAGGCCCACTGGAGCAGGAGGCTGGGGCTGGGGTCTCCCCAGGACCAACGTGATTTCCAGAGCCTGGTGTCAGAGCAGGAGTTGCCTGTGGTTGTATCTCCTGCAGCAGGCCCCTTGAAATCCCAATCCTTAACATTGAGCCCAACTGCCCCAACAGCATTGCCTGCCCCTATGACATGGCCAGCCAAGAAGATATTTCTTAGGCAGGCTGCCAAAACCTCAAATTCCTTTTCTCTACTGGGGAATAGCACCCCTTGGAGAAAAGCACTGCTGTGCCCTGGCAGCCACTTGCCCTGGGAATTATGTGCTGGTTTGGGCCAGGGCCAAGGAGTACTCAAAAGATTAAAGTCCATAAACTTGAAGTTGGCACAGTGTCAGCGAGCAGGTACAGCCTACTCTGGTATCCTTGGGTTTTCCATTCTTTTGTGCACTCACTGGGAGGGTTGCCCTGCTGTAGACTGGAGGAGACACAAACCTGGGGACTGGTGAGCATCGTCTGCCACTCCAAAGAATGTTCTCATCAGCAAAAAGGCCAGAAACAGGTCTACAGACAGAAGTAGCAGCGCTGTTGTGCATTTTTCATTAAGGATGTTCCCTACTTTGGAAGGGCACAGCTGTGCTGCAGCTCCCTGTTCTGGTGTCAGTTTGCTGCCTGCCCACACTGCTTCAGGGCAAAGATTCTTCTGTGACCACAGCCGGTTTACTCCAAGGTGAAACCCAGGAGTAGTTCAGGTGATACCTCCCTCCATGGGCTGTGTCCTATGGACAGTATCACTCCAAAGATACTCTCTATGCACCTCCAACATGAGCTCAGCAAGATTTGCATCCCAAATCTGTCAGCCACCCTCACACCATGGTGTAGCCTGTGTAACAAAGCTTCCTCAGCCATGTGCTATAAAATCCTTGTCCTGGAAAGCTACAGCGTGGACTCATATTATTAATTTCATTGTTTTTAACAACAACAACAACAACAAAATCACAGGAAGATCAGTGTGCAAGGTCTCAATCTCTATCACATGGATGAAGGTGAAGTCTCCAGATGCCCAGTTTTAGCCCATTCCTTTTTGGACTTTCAGCCTGGGATCACCAGTTTCTGAGCCCAGGCTTTCTCTATGGGTAGACCACAGAGAGGTGGATACGGCAGAATCCTGCAAGAAATTTCCCTTGACCAGCCAGCAGTATCATTACCTCTAAGTTCCCTATTACAAAAGGTGAGGGTTTTTTTAAGAAAAAATCAGTTTGGCTCTGCATCCTGGGCTCTCGGACAGGGGTATTTTTGAAGTTCCTCAGGAGCTATGGGAATTGCACTCCAGCACTCTCCTTGGATCAATGGTCTGGGTACAGCTCCATGAGTTTCTGGGTGCACTTGGCACATCATTTAACCCCAGCTGGAAACCACTCTGATCCTCTCCTGAGAAGTGGGACAAACCCAGCACTTCTAATGTCCTTCACAAGCCACCTCAAGCTCATAATTTTCTGTTACAAGTTGCCAAGCTTCAGTTCCAGCAGCATGTGTCCCAGGGATTTTGCATTTACCAGCAGGTCCCTAACAAACTTTCTATCCCCCTAAGTGCCAGGAAGGGGGCTGTCATTCACCCCGCTGCTGGGAAAGGGCTCCTTGTCACAGGACAGTGTCCCAGAGCCAGTGAAGAGGTGGTTTGCAGATCTGGGAGGCATCCTCTGCTTCCCTTCTCACTGGCCTTTTGCTTTCAGTGATTTGGCCAGCTGAAATTCCCCACCAGCCTCAGTGACAGCATGATTTCTGTCCAGCAACTGTTGCCTGTGTGTGTTGGACATTCTGAGCCACAAGGCTGGGGCAGCACCGTGTCCCACGAGCCCCACAGCTGTCCTTCCTCCAACATCCATCATCCATTGTCCAGCTTAGGGCTGCTGCAGTAGGGAATTTTGTTCCTGTGCTGCAGCTGTCCACAGCTGTGGCCCACGAAGCTGCCTGATGGGGAAAGGGTGCATCTCCTCTCAGAAAGCATCTGCAAAGCAGAAAATTCCAAATAGCCTCCTACTGTTTTTCCCAGCTCTCTCCTCTTCCTGTAACTCTCCAAGCTGCTGCGTACAGGTTTGTGAACCACAGAGGTGGTACCATCAGTCAGACCCCCATGGCACAAACACAGCCCTCCTCACATTTTCATTTCAGTATCTCACAGCTGAAAAACCACAGGATCATGGAATGCTTTGGATTGGAAGGGAATGTAAACTCATCTCATTCCAACCCCCTTCCACTGGGCCAGGTTTTTCCAAGCCCCATCCAACCTGGCCTTGAACACTTTGGTGATATGTCCAGGCTTCTCTTGGTGATTTTACAGGATCTGGGAAAGGGGCTCCTGCTGTGTGACCATGCTTTGCTGCTCCAGCTCCTCCACCCCAGGGCAGTGTGCATCTGGCTGGGCTGCTGCCCTGGGAGCTGGTGGGGCTGGATGCTGCAGGGCTTGCTCCAAGCTTGGCGCCCAGCTCTCCTAACTCACCAGGCAGTCCTGGAAAATCAGCTGCATTATAGGCCCTTTATTTCCCTCTTCCTGTAAAGGAATAAAAGTACTTGAAGTGTATACATTAATGTATATTAAGGTTTCTTGAAGTGACTCATTAATGCATATTAAGGTCTCTTGAAGTAAAAAAACAAAAGATAATATCCAGGATATGTGGTGTCTTGCTCACACTCTGCTTGGGATACTCTGGAAACTTGAGAGACTCTGCAAACAGCTTCTCTAGTGCAGCACCCACAGCAGCTCAGCAGCTGTGGTGGGACCCTTCACTGCATCTTCCCTGACCTGAAAGGTCTCAGTGCTGGAGATGCTGGGGGTGGGGGAAAGAAACTGGAAAGTGTGAACTGGTTTGTACACCTCAGACCTTCTGATCCTGGTGGGGTGAGCAGGAGGCAGCCTCACATGGGAAACTTGTGCTAGTTTGGGCAAAGCACTGCTCCAGGTGAGCAGGTGACTTACCTGGGGGTCTAAGGGGGGGTCACAGGGTATTGCCTTCTGACTGGCCTTATTGCCAATAAATGTGGGAATCACATCCCCATTCGTGCAAATCACTGACAGTATCAGGCAGGAAGGATGCAACCCACAGCAGTGGAGGAAGGAACCCAGGAAGGCACAGAGGTGTCTGAGCTACACCAAGGCACCAGTGTGATGGCTGAGGTTCGTGGGCTTGTCTGGAGGAGGACAGCAAGCCACCTCCTCTCCCACTGCCTGTCCACTCCTCCCAGAGCACCTCCTGGGCAGGGCAGCCTGGGTCAGGGCCTGGTGAGGCAGATTCAGCAGCTTGGTGATACAGCTGCTGGTGATGCTAATCAGAGAAGGTATCTGTTTATCATGGACTTTAGTCTTGGTGAACTTATTACAGCACAAACAATGTGCTGCATGGCTGTGCCAGAGGCAGTGGGAGCCTTTATCAGAATATCCTGCAGTGGGAAGGGAAAGATTTCTTTAACCACAGGAAAGGGCACAGAATTGAGGGGCAGAACAAAAGAGCAAAGGATCTGGAAGGAATCACAAGTGACACCAGCAAGAGCTCCTGGGACCTGCAGAGCAGGGGTGAGATGGGGTGGGAGGCACAGGAGATGAAATGAGGGGATGTGACCAGACTGTGGATCTTCCTGCTGGGGCTTTTTAGGCTAATTTTCAGCACATGGCCAGACTGGACAGCCCTCCACTTGTGCTGAATGAATCAGCACTCAGCAGCAACAGGGTTAAACACCGTGTTGTACTGTCTCCCCACTGAGGACACTCCCCCTCGTCGCTGGCTGCAGAGGAAATTTTAATCAGCGCCGTGATAAGAGCCCTTCAGTCCTGCTGGGAGTTATCAGCTCCTTTGTTTGTAAATGTAACTGCTCAATACCAATACACTTGGCTCTGGTTCTGGTACTTCCCTGCTCCACAGCCCTTTGGCTCAGGCTGCTCCCTCCCTCCAGCCGCCCGCTTAAGCAGGGTGTTAAAACAGGCCAGGTTGTGCTGAAAACAAGGATCAACCCTGAGCTGTTTCCTTTCTACCCCTGCTGTCACTGGGAGAGAAAGCTCTGAATTTGAGGCGGTTTTAAGCTTCAAGGAGTAGCTGATGAATATCAGAGCCTGGTAATTTAGCCCTCTGCAGAGTACAGACAATATATTCATAATCATTCTATATGGAGATGAGCTAGTAATGCAATCAGGCTTATAAATCAAACCCAGGAGACATGTTAGTGCTGTTTGCCTGAGCTTCTTGAGCAATCTATCCACAGGAAAATGTCTGTGACTCTTAGATGGGGCCAATTAACTTATAAAGATGTTCTCTCCTCTCACAGCGGCTCATTTGTTTACTTGGGCTCTGCCAGCTGGTGCTGTTTTCATTCTGGGAGAGGGGGCCAGGTCGGTAAGAGATTTGTTGGAAGCTTGGGCTGCAGAGGAAGGGAGACTGGACTCAGGAGAGGCAGTGCCTTCATCAGCAGCGCAGCGAGGAGATTGGGGTTTAATAAACAGCTTCCCTGTGTGAGCTGTCCCCAGGCTTCAGAGCGTGTCCTTTCACACCCATAAACGTGGCTGCCTTCTTTTGTCCCTGTTTTATTGAGCAGGGAGGGATAGCTGGAGCTCTGGGTCAGGCTCTATCATGCCCAAGGCGAGGCCATGTGGACACAGGAGCACATCCCACACTCCGGCAGCTTGGGAAGCAGCATTAGTGCCTGGTGGGGCTGTGAGGGTGATGCCAGCACCCAACAAAGCAGCTCTGCTCTTGCTTTGCTTCCTTCTGGCTTGGCCACATCCTGCCCCACGCCATGCAGGGATGTCCATGTGCTGGGAGCAGGAGGGGATCAGCTTTGACTGAGCAGGATTTAAGGCGGTGCAAGGATGTGCTGGCAGCCAGGCAGAGCTGGGAGCAAAGGGACACGGCTGGAGCAGGGCCAGCACGGAGCTGAGGTCGGTGCTGACACCAGAGGGTGGTGTGGTCTCACGCTGGAAAGCCACCACTGGAGACACATCCCTGCTCTGGCACATTTGTAAGGAGAGGACTTGGAGACAAGCTCACATTTATTTTTTTCATAGAGATTTTTAATTGTTTATTTTTTAACAGACTTGGTTTAAATTTTTGTTTTCTACAATAATTCAATGTAAAAATCCCAGTACAATATACAACAGTTTGAACATTTGGAATAAGAAATCCAGCTTGGGGAGACACGTAAGTTCAGCTAGTTCCTAACACAGGTAGCCAATTCCCTCCACCCTCCCCCAGATTTACCAGCCAGGAAGGCATGTGGGCAGGAATGCTTTACAAATGTCACACGCACCCTATAGAGACACTGGGTGCCCTGTCCCTGTGTGGCAGTGGGACAGCCCCTCAGGCACATCCTCTCCATGGGATGGCTGGGAGCCTCCAACATGGCAAGGCAGTCTTTGCTGAAGTGAGGCTGGCTGGCCCTTGTGCGTGAGTGACGTGGGATGCTCTGAAAAGACCCTGCATGCAGGTTCCACAGGGTTTGGAGCTCCCTTGGGATGGAGAGACCTGTCCTCCCCTTGGCAGCAGTGCCAGCAGCCTTGTGCCTTAGTGCAGCCATAAGGCTGCTGGAAGGGGATGGCTGTGGTCCTGCAGGACCACAGCCTGAGGGCAGGAAAACAAGGATGATGAAAGATCCTGGCTCTTAGGTCTGAGGGAACATCTCGGGGATCACTCACTGGCCTGGGAGCTGGCAGCTTTTTCAGGAAGCCTCTTTGGGATGGGTCCATGGTACTCAAGCAGCCTGGGAATAGTTCTGCTTGAACAGCCTGGAGCGGTCCTGCTCAAGCGACATGGGGTGGTCCTCCTTGGGCAACATGGGAAGGTTCTGCTCCAGCTACATTGGATGATCCTGCCCAAGCAGCCTGGAGAGGTCCTGCTTGAGCAGTTTGGGGTGCTGCTGATCAAGCAGGGTGGGATAGTCCTGCTGGAGCAGCATGGAATGGTCCTGCTGGGGTGGTCCTGCTCAGGCAGCATGGGATGGCCCTGCTTGAGCACGGTGGGATGGTCCTTGTGGAGCATGGGATGGTCCTGCTGGAGCAGCATGTGGTGGGTCTGCTTGAGCACCATGGAGCAGCTGCAAGTGGCAGGGATAGTTCTTCCTGTCCTGCAGCATCCCAAGAAATGCATTCAAAGCCATTCCTGGCCTTTCTCACCCCTCTTGGAAATCCTTCACTGCTTGAAATGATCCAGGGGAATCTAGTCAAGCTCCAAGTTCCACATTAGTTAATGCTAATGTTAGATCAGGACATTGGTGACTTTATCTGGCTGAGTTACTGAAACCTTCCAAGGGCAGAGGTCATCCCCTTTTCCCCCATGACCAGTTCCAGCTGTACTAGCTCTAGGGAGAAGTGTTTTCTGATGTCAGGAAGGGCCCTTCCTGTGTGCACCAGGGGTGGCTGAGCTGGTCACCTCAGGTAGTGGCTTCCCTGGGTTGGTAAGGGATGGGATATAAGGCAGGAGAAGCAGGATGAGAAGCAGAAAATTGCAGCTGGAATCAGACGTGCTGGGAGTAAAAGAGTGCAGGGAGGAATGGAAGAGGTCAGGCTGGGAGAAGACTGGAAGTCAGGGCAGAGGTAGGAGACAAAGGAGAATGTAAAGACAGTTAGAGAGTGAGCTGTGAGCGAAAAAAGGATGGCTGGAGGCCAGGGAACGGTGGAGAGGGAAATCTGTGAGGTTGGTGGGACACTTAGAGGAGGGATAGGAAGGTGGGGAGAAGTGGAGGAGCATAAGGAAAAACAGGAAAACTATGGGAGGCAAATGGATGGCGAGATAGCCAGAGGTCAAGTGTGAGAGGGACAGGGCAAGAGGTGAAGCTGCAGGAAGAAGTATGGGAACATTGGGAAGTGAAGGATCACAGGAAGGACTGAGGTGGATGAAGAAGTATGAGATGGAGGGTGAAGGAGATGGAAGATGGTGGAAAAGACAACGAAGATGAAAAGTGAGGTTGGGGAGGATGAGAAGACTGGGTAGATGGTAGGAAGCAGAGGGTGAGAAAGGACAGGCAAATAGTGGGTGGTGTGGGGCATGGAGCAGGATGGAGGACAGTGGGAAGTGGAGGATGAAGAAGGTGGACAAAATGGAAGAGGAAAACAGAGAGATTAGACGGCAGGTGGTGGAGGAAAGGACGGAGGGGAGATGGAGAAGGAGAGGAGGGATGAGGAAACAGTGGGGGATGGACATGGATGACAGGAGGAGCAGAGAGACATTAAGGGGACAGAAGAAGACAAAGACTGGAGGGCAGGGGAGGCGGATGAATGAGGAGATGGGAAATAGATAAGCACAAAGAGGGGATTGGAAATGTGGAGGTGGAGGAGGTAAATTTGGGTGACATTAGCAGTTGAAAGGATGGCGAAATGGTGGGAATTGAGGGTGGATTTTGGCATGGGGAAGTGAAGGAGGTTGAAAGAGAAGATAGGAAGAGAGAAGAGGATGAAGAAAGATGTGGAGATGAGGAATGGAGTAGGTTGGGGTGAGGGTGGGAGCTAATGGAGGATAAGCAAGGATAAACTGATAGTAAGATGTAGAGGACAGTGGTGATGGGAGCTGAAGAAGATGGTGAGATGTTGACATGAATATGAAAGGAAAAGCTGGAGGCAAAGCAAGCCAAGGATGGATGGGGCATAGCAAGGGTGAAGAAGGGAAAGATGTGAGAAGATGGTGGTGAATAAAGGAACAGGATGTGGTGAATGAAAGAGCAGGTTACAGGGATGGGATGAAAGTGTGGCAGGAAGACTGGAAGGTGGGATATGGAGGGCAGTGGAGGAGCACAGGAAGGAGGGATGGGAGGTGGTGAGTGACAGAGGAGAACAAGGAGGGATAGGATGCAGTGTAGGATGCAGGAGCACAAGAGGGTGGGTAATGGAGGAGCACAACAAGGCAGGGAGGGATGGGACACAGCTGATGACAGCACACTGGAAGGAGTGTGGAAGGAGGGATGGGACGTGAAGGGAGTGGGGAGAACAGGGAGGGATTGGAGTTGGTGAGTGACAGTGGAGCACAAGAAAGGATAGGACACGATGGAGGATGCAGGACAGGAAGGAGGGACAGGACATGGTGGCTGATGGAGGAGCACAGAAAGGAAGGATGGGACCTGGTGGGTGATGGAGGACATCAGGGTGGGAGAGTTGAATGGAGTGAACCTTAGGGGAGGCAGGGACCAGCAGGTGATGAGGGAATCACTGAATCATTAACGCTGGAAACGATCTCTGAGATCATCGAGTCCAACCAAGGGGCAAAAGGACAGGAAGCCACGGGCAGCAGAGGAAGGGAGACTTGGGTGTGTGTGCAGGCTGGGATGGGACAGGGCAGACGTGAGAAACACCAGCATTACAAGGACAATGCAGAGCTGAGGGGAGCCTGTGTGGGCTGACAGTGCTGGCAGTGAGGACCTGTGGGAGCTGACAAGGGGCCCTGGTGGTGTGGCACAGCTGGGGTCAGCACATGGGGATGGTGTCAGGGACAGACAGGTGGGTGAGGAGAGAATGGGACACCATGTGTGGGCTGGGCACCAGGCAGGATGGCAGGAACAGAGGGACAGGATTGTGTCACCCCACATCTCCCTCTGCAGCAGCACTGCCCCAGACAAGACAGGCAGCACAGTCCCCCCACCACAGCACGGGAAGGCAGCACCAAGGGTGGGGGTTAGGGGTTGCAGGGCCTTTATTCATAACACAACAAGCAGGCATGACACAGGGGTGCAGGATGGGGTGGGCAGAGAGCCTGTCATCAGGGCAGGAAGTGCCCTTCATGCGACCTTGGCATGGGCTGGTGAGAAGAAGCAGGAGGACAGGGCAGGGGCAAGCGTGGCTTTGCCCAAAGCACCTCAGGTTTCACCCCAGGCTGGGCACTGGCATGTGGACAAGGGCAGAATCCATGGAGGGGCTGGAGTAGAATCAGCCACCTCCTCACCTTAAGCAAATTTTCCTCACAAATTCCTTGCAAGCCTCATCTCAGCCCCCCTGGGAAATGCCCAGCACCGTTATTTACAGAGTAAGACAGAACTGACCAATATTACAAATAATTAAAAGGCAGTTGTAAAAATGAGAAACCACATTCCAAAAAGTAGAGTGTCTTTTAAAAAAACCAAACCAAACCAAAACCCCGATTACCCATGAAAATGCTAAAAACCACCCCGAAAGGATCTATGTACAGCAGGAGATTGCCCATGGGCAGTGCTGGACCCGACTCCTCCGTGGCAGGCAGGGACACAGCCCGGCCCTGGCTGCTGGTGAGGGTGGGCAGCACCTGCCCTGAGTGTCCCCCACCCGGGTGACAAGGGTCCCCCAGGGGCCAGCCAGGCGCCACAGGAGCAAAAGGCCATGGGTGCTGGGCCTGCTGGGCCCTGGCTGATGCTGGTGTGTCCGGAGACACAGGCAGTGAGTGGCTGTCGTGGAGATGCTGACGGAGGCTGCGACGTGGCAGTGATGCTGCGGGCACCGAGCGGCTGGACAGGAGAGGGCAGCAGCCTCGGCAGCACCAGCAGTTCTTAAGAGAAACTGCAAGATGACAATGTGCAGAGGCCCTGGAAGCAGTGTACAGAGCTCCAGAGCAACGCACAGAGCCCTTGGAACAGTGGAGGGAGCCCCTGGAGCAACACAGAGCCCTTGGAGCACTGGATGAGCCCTTGGAGCAGTGGAGGGAGCCCCTGGAGCAACACAGAGCCCTTGGAGCACTGGATGGAGCCCCTGGAGCAATGCAGAGCCCTCGGAGCAGTGTACAGAGCCCCCAGAGCAAGGCACACAGCCCCAGAGCAATGCGTTGAGCCCCCGGCACCTGCAGGCAGCTCCATCTGGGTGAATCCCTGCCTGACCCCTGGCAGGCAGCTCGAAAATAGGTCAGGCAGCTGCCTCAGAAATCTCTGTTCTCTCCTGGAGCTGCACAGAGGCACCAAGGCTGCTCTGTGTGGGGCTGGGTTGCAGTTCCCCAGCCCCAGGAGCTCTGCAGTGCCGTGGGGGCTGCCGCTGCTGCCCCTCCCTCCCTGGGTAAGGCTTTTTCTGGTGGTGGTGCAGGGACGTGTGGCGCAGACCGCGGGCTACGCTGCAGCCTCCCAACCCACAATCTCTTAATCCAATTGGTGCCTCTCCAATGTAGCTCATTTCGGTATTTTTAAAATGCACTTGGTTTTACATTGCAGGCTGTCCGGAGTTGGGCAGAGCCAGAAGAGGAGGGAGGGGGAAAAAAAAAGAGAAAACAAAAGAAAACAAAAAAAAGGAGAAATATATATATTCAGCACTTGGAGGAGAAATAACTACAACTGGCCCCAAGCAGGGAGGTGGGTGCAAGGCAGGGGCACCACAGCCCCTTGGGAGCAGGGGATGTGCACACACGCACAGAGGCACAGGCCACCTCTCCCCACGCTGCACACCCAGCGATCCCAGCTCTGCAGCTGGAGGAGCCCGGGGACCACCCGGACCCTTCCCAGCCGCGAAGGGCCTCAGCAGCACCCCCAGAGCAGAAGGGTGGCCGGGGAGGGCCCCCCCGCCAGCCCAGCCTGGGTGACCACAGGGAGCCTCCCGCCTCCTTCCTGCCGGGGAAGCACACGCGGCCCGCGGCTGATGCAAGCGCGCCGCAATCGTCCCGCGGGATGCCGGCAGGATGCGCCCGAGCCCAGGCAGGGCGGGCAGCGCTGGCAGCCGCCGGAGCCAGCACCCTCCATCCGCGGGGCCGGCACGGCATCACCGCTCGGCCAGTGCTCCCCTACAGCGGCCCTGGTGCGCCTCACCCCAGCCCTCCCTGTCGACACCAGCAGCCGCCCCTGGCTGCTCTCCCTTTCCGCGAGCCCTCGGCACAGCAGGGTCTCAGCTGACATTCCCGGCGCGGTGGCACCGGCCGGGACCCCCCAGTGCCGGCAGCGGGTCTCTGCGCAGGCAGGAGGTGATGCAGCCACCCTGGCAGGGTGTCCCCACATCCCGGGGCTACCGGCAGCCTCCGGCTCCACATCTGCTTCGTAAGCGTCCCCGGGGCCGAGGGGACGTTTAGGAGACAGATGAGCCCGCGCCACCTCCGAGAGCGGCCCCCGCGGGCTCAGCGCGGGCGCTCTTCCGGCAGGACAGTGGATGGCAGGCACGCTGCGTCCCCCGGGCCCCCGTCCTCACTCACTCGAGGCCCCCGGCTTCTCCTCCGCCCTGGGGGTGTCCGCG
This sequence comes from Nicator chloris, assembly GCA_013400495.1. Lineage (NCBI taxonomy): Eukaryota > Metazoa > Chordata > Aves > Passeriformes > Pycnonotidae > Nicator > Nicator chloris. Next base: position 58,129 of record WAAE01013282.1, read on the forward strand.
GGGTGCAGTTTGCACTTGGAGGGGGAGTGGCGGACCGCGGAGCGGGAAGGCCGGGCAAAGCAGGAGGTGAGGGACTGGGAGCTGCAGTCACACGCCGTGTCCTGCAAAGATAGACAGGGCACAGTGGGGTTAGAGGGGTCAGGCACCCTGTCCGCCGCCACGGTGGGACACCCCGGGGGGCTCCGTGCCTCGTTACCTCGCTGGCTATGGCAGAGATGAGGTCGGGGTCCCGCAGGGCTGCGTCCTTACCGCCCTGGCCAGGGGACGAGGGCTTGGGGTCCTCGCAGCTGCCCTGCTTGAGGACCTTCTTGTTCAAGACGCGGGAGATGTTTTCGGCTGGGTGGTGGGTGGCGGGGCTGGAGTGCTCAGCTCTCTTGCTGTCCTCCCCAGTGGCCTCCTTCTTCTCCTGGGGGGCAGTGGGGCTCTGCGCCCGCCCGCAGACGTTCCTGAAGAACTCCTGCACCAGGCCATACTTGGGTGCTTCGGGCTTGGCCCGACTGCTCTCAGGGCAGCCCGGCTTCCAGATGGACTCGGTGCTGCCCGCGTGCTCCACCACGCTGAACAGGCTGGACAGGCCATCGTTGATGTTGCTGAGGACAGGGCTGTCACGGGTGGTGGTGGAGCGCGCCCAGGCAGAGCCGTTCTGCTTGCTCTGGTGCAAGTTCCACAGGCTCCTGTCCTTGGCGGCGTCCAGCTTGGAGGAAGACCTCCTCTGGAGCTTTGGAGAGCCGTATTTTGGGGAGCAGCATGGCCGCTCGATCCTGGAATGGACCTTATCCAGGGAGGAGGAGATCTGCTTGCTGCGCACGGACACGAGGGAGGAGCTGCGCGGGGACCAGCTCTTGCCATGCACGCCAGCGCCGCGGGGCAGGTCAGTCTGGAGGCCCACGCTCACCGTCTGGATGGTCTGTGTGCCCACGTGGGCCAGCCCCACTGTCTGGCTGGAGGTGCTTTTCACCTTCCTCTCGAGCGAGCTGGAGCGGATGGCCTGGCGCACGCAGTTGGTGATCTCCTTCATGTCGTCGCTCATGTTGCCGGAGATCTCCAGGTCGTGCAGCGAGGGGGGGAAGCGCGGCACCGGCGGCACCGCGCTCTCCCCCGTGCCACCGTCCAGCAGCTCCTGCTGCTGCTTGGAGAAGTTGCACAGCCACTGGCTATAGGTGCCCTCCGTGCTGGCCGACTCCTCCGGCTCCTTCGGCTTGGCCATGGTGAACAGGAATCCGGGCTCGATCATGATCTTGCCCTCCTTGTTGTGCACCAGAGGCGCCTCCAGCCGCCGCACCACCGGCGGGCTGTAGTAGATGCGGATCCCCGTCTTGTCGGGCGCCGTGTAGCTCCTCTGGATTTGTTTCTGAGCTGGGTCGTGCCCGGAGACGCTGCTTGCCCGTGAGTAGTCCCAGGAGGAGATGCCCAGCTTCTCCTTGGCCAGGCTGTCAGGCGCAGGTTGTTCGATATTCACATATGTACAGTGTGAGGGAGGAAGGCTGGCGGTGTCCCGGATCCCGTTGGGCAGCATCTGGGTGCTTGAGGATGCCTTTTTGCCCCGGGCATGGTCACCCAGCCCTGGCATGGTCTTTCCAGGGAGGTAGGGAGAACAGTCGAGCAAGCTTTCAAACTCTGACATGGAGGAAACAGACTTGGTCCTGTGGGAGGAGAGAGGATGAGGATCAAAAGGGGGCAGGGCAGGGGGTTGGGGGACAGCTGAGGCATTCTGCTCCCACCCCAATGGGACCTTCCTGGGTACCTAGTCCTGCTCCTCACAGGGGCCCTTTGCTTCCAGGACTACCCTGGAATATGATTGCATTTCCCCATGACTCTCAGGGATTTCAAGCCTCTATGTTCCAGTGTCCATGAAAGCACCAGCACACTCACCTTTTGAGGTTGGTTCCCTTGGCTTCTGCTTCAGAGATTGTCTCCTTGTCTGTGATTTTCTCATTGAGAGCCTAGGAGGGCACAGGAGAAAGCTCCAGGGTCAGCAAGCACAGGACCAGAGCACAGAGATGGGCTGGAGTCCAGGGGCTGCATCCTGCTCCCCTCTGGCACCACCAGCTTCCCCACACACTGAGGCACAGCAGTCCCAGGACTGCATGGGGCTTGCTGCAACTACATCTATTTAAAAATCAGCTTTTTATAACCCCAGAGAAGCTCTTGAGGTCCAGCCATGTCCTTCACGTTCTCATTCTTCTGGTGCTCTCCCTTGCAGTCTCATTTGCTGTTTAAGGGGGTGTTAATTGGGGTTCACATATCCTCTCATCTAACCCTTAGCACAGACCTGAGCCCTAAGAGCATCCTGAGAGCACTCCACCGTCTCTTACCCACCTCTTTCCAGTTGCTGCTGTGCTTCTCCATTTCAGAGTGCTTCAATGCCCATGGATTGGATCCTTTCTGCAACTGGAGAATATATTGGTCACTCAACAGGTGCAACGTGAGCCTCTCTGGGCAAGCAAAAGCATGAAACATTCTCGGGGAAGCAGCAGAGGCTGGAGGACACGTGCAGGATGCGGGACACTCTACCTGGTTAAGTTTGTTCTGCAGGTCCTTTGCTTGCTGCTCTGCCTGCTGCTGCTCCTCCTTGAAGCGAGCCAGCAGCTCCACCTTCTCCTGGTTCCAGTTCTTCTCGCTGATCTGCAGCTGCTTGGTGAGGTCCATGACAGCGCTGTAGGACTCGGCCAGGAGGTGCTGGTGCTCCTCACGCTCCCTCTTCAGTGCCACCTTCCAGTCTGGCAGCGCACGCTCCGCGATCCCTTTGCCTGCCTTTGACTCCAGCTGTGGGGACACAGTGGTGGCTGTGAGGGACCCATGGCTCCAGCCTGGTGCAGGACATCTCCAGCAAATGGCCAGGGCCGCGGGCATCCTGCTTGCCAGTGCCAGTGCCATGCTGCCAGGCTGGGCAATAGGCATGTCCCCAAGGACGTGACACACACAACACGGCTTGCCCATGGCACAGCCAAGCCTTGGCTTGCAGCCACGTCATGCCAGCCGGCCCAGCAGATGGTCACCCAGCAGGACACAGGCTGAATGTCCTGCCTGCCCGGCTGTGCTCCTGCCTGCAGGACATGGCTCCTGGAGAGGGGCAGCATCACCTGCAGTGCTGCCAGAGCGACCCCCAAGGATGCAGCACCACTGGGGTGCTGCCACCATGGCTGCTCTGCTTGCTTTTGAGGAGGAGATAGGGGAATTGGGGACTCATGCTCTGCCAGGAGAAATCCTGCCTGGAAAGTGCTGGTGCCCATGCTGGGGAGCAGAGTTGATGTAGAGCCATGGGCTGCTGCCAGCAGTGTGAGTGAAAACCTCTCAGCGCTGGGAGGGCAGGGCTGAGGGACCGATGGGACTCGTCCTACGGGCAGGAGCTTCCCCAGTGCCCAGGCTGCCCTCCCTCCACCCCCTGCCTTCCCTGCAGCCATGCATCCATTCTGCAGCCATGCATCCGTTCTGCAGCATCCGCAGGGATCCCGTGCTGTGACCTGGGGTGGGGGAGAGGTGGGCTCTGATGCTGCTCTCAGCTGCCTGTCTTCAGGAGGGATGCTGAGCCCCTGTCCCATCCCACCCTCCCTACACAGAGGAATAAAGAGCATCCTCTGCTGCTCCACAGCCAGATTTCCATGCCAGCCCTGTTGCCATGGAAACTCTCCTGCCTGAGTGGCTGCTAATTAAGATTCCCACAGTGCCACCCCGCTCCCAGCCCAGTGCTTGGCACAGGGCACAGGCAGGCCCCCAGCCCCCAGCAGGCATGGGGAAGCTCTGCCACCCCACAGGGTGCCCGGGGCTCCCACCTGGGCGATGTGGCACTTGAGCTCGGCGCGCTCCATCTCCCAGGCAGCCTTGGCCTTGGTGAACTGCTGCTGCAGCTCGCTGGCCCCGCGCCGCTCCTCCCGCAGCTCCGTGCACAGCTCCTTCAGGGTCACCTTCATGTCTGCCAGAGTCTTGATGCACTCGTTGGGCTGCAGGAGAACAGGGGTGAACACAGGCAGCAGGAGAGGGCCCAGCAGGGTGGGACTCTGTGGGAGCTGCCCTCTCTGTATCCCAGCCCTGCAGGTTGCTGCCATGGTGAGGGACAGGGGAAGCCACCAGGGCAGGGGACCATCCTCAGGGGTGATATGCTGGGGGGAAGCATCCCCACCCAGCCATGTACCCTGAGAGGAGCCACCACCCCGTGCCACACAGCCACAGCAGGGGCTGATCCTACCCTGATCTACCCCCTGGGCTTGTGGGGACACTGCTCACCGTGTTGGGGGTCCAGGTGTCCCCGGCACACATCTTGTTGTCTGCCTGTTGCTGCGGGGCTAGCTCCTCCTCTTCCAGCAGCAGGTACAGCTCCTTCATGCTGTTCACCTGTGGGTGACACCATGGCTGGGGTGATATGGGGACCCACAGCCCCTGGCCAGGGATGGGGGACACCCAAACAGTCCTGGGCAGGGCAAACAGACATGAGGGACACACCCAACAGTGTGGCCTCCCCTCCATGGCAGCCCACCGTACCTCCAAAAAGTCCTCGCCCTCACTGTGCACCACCTTGCCCTGGCGCCAGCATTTGAGGAACCACTTAAGCTTCATGAAGAGCAGGAGGAAGCTCTGCCTGAACTGCTGTGACTCCTGCACCAGCAGGTTCTTTTCCTGGCTCCAGAACTTCTGCTCCAGCCGCCTCTGCAGGTTCAGGCTCTGCAGCTCAAACTCTCGTCGTAGCAGTGCTTTCTGGTGGTCCTCCTTCAGCTGTGGAGAGATGAGTGGCTCCAGGACAGGCACTGGTGGCACTGATGTGATGCCTCCCTGCCAGGGTCTAGGCTGAGCCTGCTGCCAGCCCCATATCCCCATCCAGGGCACCTGCATTACTCTGGGAGCATGCTGGGGACAGCAGGGCCATTGAGGCTGTCGCATGGGGGAAGCCGTGCATGGCTCCATGCCCATGTACAAGGAGGAGTGTGCTCAGCTCCTGAAAATGGGACATGCTGTGTGTGCTCCCAGGTGACACCCAGATCCCCACGTGGGTCATAGGGCTGGAGCTGGAGGTGGCATCACCACGGGTTGAGGACAGCTGTCTCCCAGGGGCAGAGGCTGTTACTTGCTCACCTGGCAGATCTTCTGTGAGAAGTTGTCCACCTCATCCTTCCTCAGCTGCCTCTCCTGTGAGAGCTGCTCCTGCAGCCCCCGCAGGCTCTCGTTGGCCTCTGACAGCACCAGCTGCAGCTCCTTCATCTGCAACAGCCCAGGAAGGGGATGGGAAAGGTGGGCTGCACTTCCCTGTGTCCCCCCCTGACCAGGCTCTGCCGCTTCCCTTGTCCCCAGCTCTCAAAAGGGTCAACCCCGTCCCACAGCCCTGTCCCCAACCCCGCTGGCCAAGGGGACGTGGCTCCCTGCCTGTGTCATACCTCGGTGGCGTAGGAGTCGTTCTCCTCAGCCCGGCAGGTTTTGTAGCTCCGGGGATGTGCGGGGTCCGTGTCCTTGGTGTGGGGGATGCGGAAAGGGTTGGCGTCCCTAAAATCAGGCTGCTGCATGCGTGGGCAAGTTAATGAGAACAAACCAAAAGAGCGGGAAGAAAAAAAAGCCAGAAAACAAAACAATGGGTCTCCGAAACAGTAAAGAACTACAAGACAACAAAAAGGATGAGGAGGAGAAGGAGCTTCATCACCATGGCAGGAGACAATGCGGAAACCAAAAGGAAACACAGGATGAGGAGACACGTGGCCTGGATTGTTTGGGGAAAGGGGAAAAAAGAGAGAAAGAGGGAAAAAATGTGCAAACACCAGTTATGGTGCCATGCAGTGACTGGGGGAGACTGGGACCTCGGGCTGGGGGGACCACATGCAGAACAATAGGACTCTGAACAAGCGAGTGTGCTCCAGCAAGGGGCTTGTGCCTGCGGCCCCAACCACCACTGACATCCCTGGCCCCCGGCACGAGCTGGGACCCCTGAGAACAGTGGGACAGCAGGGCATGATCTGCTCTGCACTGCTCCAAAGGTGTTCTCCCTTGGATGCAGATTTGCCCTGAAGCCTTTGCTCTCCAAGTTACCCTGCCTGGGTACCTCTGGGGACGGAGGATTCCTGCAAGCGGGGTCTCTGCAATTTGGGCTGCTTTCAAGGGCTGCAGGCTGCTCGTCTCCCACCCAGCTCATCCCCAACAAGCAAAGAGCTTCTGAAAGACAATGTTGGGCTAAGGCAGGGAGAGCAGCCAAAACATCAGCCCCTGCTAAGGTGGGATTGCACCTGAGAACCCCTGGCCACGGGCAGGGCAGCCTTGGCACAACCAGCCTGTGCCAGGATGTCCACTGCCTCCTGCCCTGGGCACACTCTGTTGGAGCAGAGTCCTACCTTGTCCCCTGTGCCACTGGCATGCAGTGAGGTGTTAGTCTGGATTTTGCTCTGGAGAGGCAGGAGGGAGGTTACACTGGGGATCAGGATTTGCTCCGTTAAAGCAGGAGGAAACGTGGTGGCAAATAAAGCGGCAGCTGCTGTGAGGGATGTGGGAAGAAGCCGTACCTGGAAGTCGGAGGCATGCTCCTTCTGCAGGCCCTCTTTGGTGACGTCGTGGCTGCTGGGGCTGGAGAAGGGGAACGAGTCCGTGTGCTCCTTGAAGCCGCTGGTGAGGTGGTCCACCTTCCTCACGAAGCAGCCCAGGTCCTGCTGGAGCACGCCCAGCCGCATCAGCAGCACGTTCATCAGCTTGGCATCGCTGGGGCTGTCACCAGGGCTGCCCACCGCCTCGCCCAGCAGCACCCCCGCACACTCGTTGTCCAAGCAAGCCTTCAGCCCTGAGGTGAACCCGTTGGCATCCGAAATCAAGACATCGATCGCTTTACTGACCAGTGTCGCCTGGTCCCGGATTCCCAGCAAGGTCTCCAGGTCCTTGGGCTTGAGCAGTTTGGCGGGGCCATCGGGCACCTTCCCACTGCCCAGCCCCCTGTCCTGCCCGTCGGCCTCGCTGCTGCCCACGCCATCCCTCCAGCCGGCGGTGGGGACGCACTGTGCCGAGTCGCCGGCCTCGGCGTCGGTCTCCAGCATGGGCCGGGTGGTCTGGCAGGAGGCCAGGTCGCAGCGCTGGAGGTTGGAGAGCAGCACCCTGTTCTCGTACTGCAGCTTCTTCACCTTGCCGCTGAGCTCGCTGATCTGCACCTTGGCCGTGGCCAGCTCCTCCTGCGAGGGCTCGCTGACCACCGAGCAGCTGTCCTCCGACAGCGTCACGTCCAGCTCGTGGTCCGACTTGTACTTGGTCAGCTCGTTCAGGAGCAGCTTGTTCTGGTCCTCCAGCTCCAGCAGCGAGCGCCTCAGCAGCTCGGCCTCCTCCTCCACGAACTGCAGGTGCCGGCGCAGCTCCGCCACCGTGTCCCCCGCGTCCCCGCAGCTCGAGACGCCCACCAGGAACCGTGTGTCCTGCCCCGGCAGCTCCCTGTCCCCCTGGCCCTTCATGTCATCCATCTCCGCCCGCAGCCCGCGGTTTTCCACCTCCAGCTCCACTATCCTCCGGCTGAGGATGTTGGCTTCCTCCTCCACTAGCTTGAGGTGGACCTTCAGCTCGGCCTCCCGGGAATGCGGAGAGTCGGCCAGCTCTTCCACAGAGAGGGAGCTGTCGAGGTCCCCGTACAGGGACCTGTACTTCAGCAGCTCCTCCTTCATGCCGTCATTCTCCTTGGCCAGCTTGGTCAGCTTCTTGCACATCAGGGCTGACTCCTCCTTGGCAAAATGCAGCTGGCACTTCAGGTCTGCGCTGTCCTCCTGGGGACCGGGAGGGGGTGGGTATTAGAAAGATGCTCCCAGGGGCCATGGCGATTCCCAGAGAGCCCTTGGGGACATGCCACCTCCCCACCCCAGTCATCCCAGGGAAGCTGCTGGCTCTGCTCCTGGAGGGGGAAAAGCTTTGAGTTCCATCCTGGAGGCTTTCAGGGTGAGCCTGGAGACAGGACAGGATGCCCTGGATGAGGAGACCTGTGGGTCTTGCCCCAGGAAGGACACTGAGCCGCCACCAGGGATGTGTGGACCAAGTCCAGCCTGATCCACAGCAGGGCAGAGGGGAAGAGAAAGCTCTCAAGCAGGGTTACTAAGGTTTCCTCCCCAGAACTGGCACTGCTGCCACTGCAATGCCCTTGTCAGGGCTCTGCTCCTCTTGCTCAAGCCCTCCACTCTCACCACAGAGCAGAGAAGCAGCTGAAAACCTCTCAAAGTCCCAACCCCCAGCTTGCTGCCACCACCTTGCCAGAGCACTGAAAACCCAGGCAAAGCCTCAGCATCAGCTCAGTAGTCCCTTCCCAAGCCCCTCTGCTTCTCAGGACCGTTTCTCCGTGTGTTCCTTTTTCATTTAGCAGTTGGGATCTTGGCTGTTTGCTCAGACAGACCGTTTCTCTGCTCTGGGAGCTTTTTGGATGGAGGACCAGGATTTCCTGACGCCCAGCTCGCAGCTTCCCGTGCCCTGGGGTCACTTGAGTGCTCTGAGCTCCAGCGTGGTCACTGCCAGGAAGGGACCTGCTGGGCTGTGACCCTCACCTCACTGCACCCGCTGGAGCTGGGCACTGCTGGAGGTGGCCAAGCCCTTTGACTGGGTGGCTGCTGGCCCTGGCAGCCCTCTGCCTGGCTGAACTCACCCCCTTTCCCCTTTCCTTGGCTGGAAAAAATAAACTGTCCCCTTCTTTGCGTGCTCTGGACCCCCAGTTCCCCAGCCATGCCCACGCTCACCCCAAACCCTGCAGCAGTATTTACTGTGCAGACTTCCTGGACTGCTCCTAGCAAGGCCAAGGGTGATGGAAAGGGGGTTCCAATGAGTTTGGGGTGCCATTTTATTCCCTGAATGTCCTGCCGTGACCACAGGAACTACCCTGCTGCACTTCCATGCTTGTGCACTGGGACACGACCTCAATAAGGCGCATTAAAGCTGTGCCCCCCTAATTAGGTGAGGAGATTAGGGGAGGGCTGGTGCGGGCAGGGCAGACATGACCTCACTTCCTGTTTTTCCAGGGGAGAAAAAAAAAAAAGCAGCAACCCAGTGTGTCCCTCTATGCCTTGGCATCAGCAGAGAGACACACACACATCCCCAAGCCCACCTGGAGTGCCCCTGGGGTCTGGGCAGACCTCGGTGTTGAGTCTGTCCCCCCAAACTCCATTTTTGTGCTCACCCAGCACAGCCAGGCAGGAAAGGGGCCCAGGAAGTCACTGATGAGTCACAGCATCTGTGTCTGCAGGGCCACCAGCCACGGCTGCTCGGGGACAGGGAGCTGACAGTGGCCACATCCAGGGGAATGTGCACCCGGGGAAGGCCAGAGTTCTTGGAGCATTGGTCCCACTACAGAACTGGGGCCACCCTGCAACCCCAAACTGATGGGTCTTGGCTCCATGGGGGTGTGGGGAGCAGAGAGGGTTGGGGCTGTTTCCTGCCCCAGGAGGAGGCAGATGAGGGGCTTCAGCCTCAGGAAGGGGGTGATGGAGGGGCCCCTCAACTCAGGGCAGGCTGAAAGTGCTCTCTGGGGAAATGAGGGGAAGGATGCTGGGACCATCAGCAGGCCAGAAAGGGCTCTCAAGAACGGAGTTAAAGGGAGGTGATAAATAAAGACTGAAGAGGAAAGTCTTTGAAGGCCTGGGGGGTCTCTGTCCTGTGGCTGCACAGAAGGGTCTGTGCCAAGAAGGACACAGGTCACCCAAACCCCTTGGGCTGCTCAGGGTTCCTGCCATGAGACACTCAGCAGCATGTCAGGAGTGTCTTTACTTGGTCTGCCTCCATGTCCCAGCCTTGGGGAGCAGATCCATTCCCAAAAATAAACACTTCAGGTCTTTTCCCCTGAAAGAGGATTTTTCCTCTTGCCTTTCTATCCCTGCAACAGCAGCTCTGCCTCTCTGAGCCCTGGTAACAGCATTAGCGAGTCACAGCAGCTCAGCTCAACAGCAAGTGACAGCTGAAATCCTGCTGCCACCAGCAAATCCCCCTTCCCTGTGCTGCCCCAGCAGCCTGTGAGGGGTAGGAGTGGTGTGGCCTCCAGCCATCCCCACAGGGACCCTCTGCTCCCCCAGACCCCGTGAAGCTCCCACACCACCCTCAAGCACAGCTGCTGGCACTGGCAGGAGGGACACGGGCTGCAAGAGCCACAAGAGCAGCAGCAGCAGCTTTGCAATGTTAAAGCCGACACAGGGAAAGGGTTAAAGCCACCACCCGGCCACTGCTGCTCCATTGATAAATGAGACAAGGGAGCGGTTGAGGACAAAGAGGATGGCCCAGCACATCAATCCCTCCCTTATGCAGGGGCTCTGAGAGGCAGGAAAGCTCTGCAAAGCCCTGCAAGGAGGGGATGGCGCTGCCATGCCCGGATTTACTCCTGGTCTGGGCTCAGTCTCCAGCTGGCACCATGACCTGGGGTGTTGGTGGGTCACTGTGGCATGCCCTGGGTGCTCAGGTGCTGATACCTGCACTGATGGCTTCTTCTCAGTCTTGCCCATGGAGCGAGACCCCCGCTTCTTCAGGGAGTTCTGCAGGAGGAAGGGAGAGTTATGACCCACAGCAAAGGCACTGCATGCCAGCAGTGACAGACAGACAGATTCAGTGTGGATGGACATCGGTGCTGACACTCCTAGATGCTCGTGAACCCCAGGAAAACACCCGAGCCGAGCCCCGGTGGGCTGAAGGAGGCCCTTTGCTTTGAGGGAGCTGCACTGGCAAGCATCACATCATGAGGTTTGGCCAGAAATTCCCCCTGCAGGCAAACGAGCAGTGAAAAAGCAGGAGTGAGCAGGAAATGAGCCATGGAGAGTGGAGAGGCTGAGTCACTGTCCCTGTCAGGGCTGGATGGAGCAGGGAATCCAACCCCCAGGCCAAGGGACAGCTCTCAGGACATTCCAGTGTGGGAGCAGCAGATGATGAAATTCCCCATTGCCTTTTCCCCAAACAAGGGACATGTCCTGGTCCCTCAGCAGCACAGTGCTGACACTGCTGTCAAGGTCACAAGGGGACACAAGGGACAATGCCCAGGCTCGTGAGGACAGCTGGGAACAGAACAATAAGGCAGACCAAAAGCACGGTAAAAATGCAGGTGCCCAGAGCAGAGCCAGTTATCTGGGGAAGGGAGCTGGGGCAAGACCCTCAAGAACATCCACACAGCCTCCCATGAGTGCTGGCTGATCCATGCAGCTGCCCTGGACCTCTTTCCAAGCTGGTGCTGAGGCCCAGCAGCCAAAGAAAGCAGCTGTGAAATGTAAGCTGCTGCCTCTGCCAAGGTGCCGGGCTCCAGGCTTTCCTATTAAGGCCACGACCATCCCTGGAGCAGCTGGAGCTGCAGAGCCTGTCCCAGGGGCTGGTTGTGCCACATCACGTCCCTCACCCCCACCGTGCTGGGGACTGCAGCTGGCTAAGGGCAGCACCAGCCCCCAAGAGCCCCAGGCACAGCACCCTGGGGCAGATGTGGCTGTCACTGCTCCACCCTGGGAGCAGCCCAGGGGTGGCCATGCCTGAGGGTCCCCTCATGGCCAAGCTTGGTGTGGCAGGCTTGGCGTGGGCTACCCAGATTGATCCCACTTTTTTCTACCCCTTTAGGAGACAGAAGAGGGGAAAATGCCTGTGCCTTCAGGAATGATCCCCAGACAATTATCCAATTATGGGAGAAACCTCTTGCAAGGGAGGAATAATCAGCCCCGAGGGGTGAGTGCAGCCCTGTGCAGTCCCTGGCTCTGGCTGCTAACAAGCTCTGCCAGGCTCTGTGCCCTGCAGCAGCAGGGAGGAGGAGGGCTTTTAGCTCACTTTGTCTAATGTTTGCCTAATTAGCACTCTGCAATCAGTGAGTAACCCGAACGCCCTTGCTAGCCCGGGGATGTGCCATCCTGAGCCTGGGGACCATCTCTGAGCCTGTGCCAGCCAGCAGTGTCCCCAGGGTCCAGGCAGGTGCAGCGAGGGGCCGGATCCCACCCCAGGCTCTTCAGCCAGGGCAGGGCAGCGGCTGCCTCTGAGCTCCACGCTGAACACACAACCATTTTCCCTGCCTGTTTGCCGAGCGGGAGAGCTCCAGCCCAGCTCCCGCTGCTGCCATTTGTTATTCAGCCCGCGCTCCTGGCTGCAGGGAAACCCATTTCACGGCTGTTAGCGGGGGCTGCGCAGCGGGGACAACACACCCCGCGTGGGGGACACTGCTCCGTGTCCCCGGAGCGGGGATGGCTGCCAGGGGATGGGGACAGCTAGGTCCTGCAGCTTCCCAGGACCTGGGCTCAGCTTTGAGCAGGGATGGCCCCAGAGATCCCAAGCCGTGTGTGGGAAGCACGGTGGGGGAAGTGAGAGCCTTCCCCTGGCTGTGTCCTCCCCCACACTGGCCTGATGGCTCAGCCAGAGATGCATCCCGAGGCTCCCCAGGGACCAAAGGCATCCCGGGCAGTAGGGAAGTGGGTTACAAGGGCTGCAATGGATCTCAAGTCCATGCTGTCACCAGGATGCCTTTCCTGTCACCGAGGCTGACACAGATCCCAGCCAGAAGCTGGTCCCAAGCACAGCATGACAGGGAGTGCCCTGACCTGTGCATATCAGTATATTTGTGGCTGCCCAGGACACAGAGGGGACTGTGCACCCACCCAGCTCCACAGCACCACTGGGACACCATTGGGACACTGCTGGGACATCTCAGCCCAGTTTGAACCTGCAGGATGTGGTCAGGATACAGTCAGCACCAGGCACTCTGCCAGGGACAGGGACCCCACACATCACGCGGAGCTTTGCCCAGATGGAATTGGGCACGGCCCAGGGGGCTGGGCTGAGCAAGTGGCCAGGGACATATAAAGTGTCCCCAGTGCAGTGGGGAAGTCCTGTAGCCCCCCCTGGATGGGGCAGAGCCAGCCGTGCCTGCAGAGTGGGATGAATCGTGCCGAGGGCAGGTGCTGCTCGGGTTTCACAAGCATCTGTAGCACGGCTTGGGTTTCAGTGACTCAAGCAGGGCTGGGGGATCCCATGATCCAGGGCCAGGACACCTGCTACGAGCAGAGCCTTGGGGACACCTCCCGGTCCCCCTCCCGTGTCCCACTGACCTCTCGGAGCTTGTCCATCTCGTTCTGCACCACCTGCTTGGCCAGCTCGGTCTCGATGAGCCGCTGGCGCAGGTCCTCGTTCTCCTCCTCCAGCCTGATCCTCTTCTTCTCCACCACCTCCAGCTCATTGTGGAGCCGCACAGAGACGTCCTTGGCCACCTGGGGACACAACAGGGCTCTCATCAGACTGGGCACAGTGTGCAGGGGGCTGAGACTGCAGCTCCTGGGCACCCACAGCCCTCATGCAGAGATCACCAGGCCGTTACTGAGACCCTCTGGAGGAGACACTATGGGGGTTGGACCCCCAGGCCCTTGTGTCTGTCCCCTCAGTCGTGTGCTGTGACTGCTCTTGTTCCTTCACCAGCTGCAAGGCTGCCCAGCATCCCCATCCCCTGGCCAAATCCTGCCCTCCCCAGCCCTAGCATGATGCTGGGAGATGTTCATCACCTTTTTGCCATACCACAAATCTGGGAAAGCCCCCAGAAGGCTGGAAGAGCTGGTAGGCAGCAGCAGAGCAGGCAGCCTGTCACTGCAGGCAGCAGCTGTGCCAGTCAGGAGAAAGGCGAGCTGCTGCATCACATTACAGAAACACCAGCAGCTGCCCTGGGGTGAAGGGTGCCTACATCCACCCCAGAGCTCCTGCTCTCCAGATCCCTGCAGAGGAGCAGTCCCCAGCATAAAGGGAGCTTAATAACACAAACTATTCGCTCCTGCATTTGCAGGACAGCAAAAATTGTCCCAAATGCCACTGGTCTCCTGCACAGCCTGGGATATCAGCACTGTGGAGGCAGCAGCAAGCCCTGCTGCAGGGCTGGGGGATCTCAGGCCATGGGGTCGGGCTCCTGTTCCCTCGAGGGTGGGCTGTGCTTTCTTTCCCAGAAAGGGAGAAGCTGGAGGGGGTGTTTTTGGCAGCAGCCACCCAAGCTTGGGGGGAGCTGATGGGTGGTTTGGGGAGGGGATTGGGGCCCCAGCAGGGATGGGCAGCGAGGCGGGTTTGCAGCCCCACACTTGTGGCATGTCTTGGCTCCAGGACCGGCTGTTTTCTGCTCAAAAAACAAAATTAGTCCTCGAGCTGTTGCACATCCATCCTGAGCTGTCTCCAACTGCCACCGCACCCCCTCTTGGCAGCAGCCTCGTTGATGAGAGCCCTCAGCAAACACTCACCAGGCTCCTCGAGGGCAAAGCAACGTCACCCTGCAGAAATCCTCTTGTCCCTGCCCCAGCCCCGCGTGCCACCATGCCTGGGGCTCTGCAAGGTTTTCCCGATGGCCGAGAGAAGCAGGTCCCAAGCCCGAAGGGTCCTGGTCCCCACACTCCCTCCCTGCACACTCCAGCCTGCAGTGGTGGCCCCATCACATCCCCACAGGAGCAGGATAAGGGAGCTCAGCCCTGGGGCACAGGGCTGGGCTGGGTTCTAGCCTGCACAGGATGAGCCTCACATATGGCACATTCTCAGGCAGTGCTGGCCCTCTCCACCACCAGGATCCCCTCAGACCACCTGTGAGCTGAAAGCACTGCTCCCCACTTCCCACATCAACACTGCTAGCAGGGAATTATGATGTCTCCAACAAAACTGCACACCGCCACAAACCGCACATCCTCACAGAGCTCCCTGCACCCCGACATCCCCTGCCACCCCCACGCCCACACCTCATCAAAACCCGCTTTGGGGGCTCTGGGTGCCCTCCCAGGCTGACCTTGACGTCCTGCTCCAGGCTGTGGATGAGCTCACTGTCCACCTGGCCGGTCTGTGCCACGCGCAGGCTGCGGCGCTCGGCCTTGCGCAGCCGGTACTGCAGGATGCGGCAGGTCTTGCTGGCCTGGTCCAGCTGCTGCCGCAGCTCCTGCAGCTGGTACACGTCCTCCTCCATGTAGACATCCCGCATCTCCAGCATCTCGGCGCGCAGCTCCTCGATCTCATCCTGCGGGGAGATGTTGTGTTAGACCCTGCAGCCTGCTCTGCCCTCTTTTCCCCTGCGACACCTCCCCACCATGGCTCTCCATCCATCCATCCATCCATCCATCCATCCATCCATCCATCCATCCATCCATCCATCCATCCATCCATCCATCCATCCATCTCATGAGCCATTTTCACAGGTCTTCAACCCCTTGGGCCGAGCTCAATCATTGCAGGAAAGGCTCAGAGCCAGCTGGGTGCCGTCACCCAGGGGTGAGCCAGTCACCCGGGGGGAACAGCCAACAAAAGCTGTAGCTGAGAGTATTTGTGGTAAAAGAAAGAGGAAGGTGGGGGAGGGAGAGGAGCTGCAGGAACAGCTCAGGAGGCAGCCACGGGGAGAAAAATTAGGTTATCTTTGGAAAAGATGTGTCAGGGAGGCAGGCGAGGGAAGGAGGAGATGGCAGGTGAGGACAGCTGTTAGGGGAGGCAATGTGGGGACATGAACCAGATGGCACCAGTGCTGGGGACCAGAGGTTGCCCCTTGTTTTGCCACCAAGCAGCAGTCTTTGGGCTGGGTCCTCTGTTCCACCTCTTTCAGTCTCATAAGCTCTCCCAGTGACCTTCTCCAGCACAGCAGCCTCTGGCACAGAGCAACTGCATCACTGCCACAGCAGGGCCACGGGTGACATCCTGCTGGCACCAGCACTGACCCAAAGCCTCCTCCAGGGCTGTGGCACACGACTACTGTGGGGTCCCCCATGCCACCTCCTCATCCAGAACAGGACTGTGGTCACTGGGGATGCTCAAGGACTGTCCCCTCTGGTTCCTGGGGACTGACCAAGCTCTGTTCATGTCACCATGAACATGACGTCAACCCAAATCCCCCAAGCAAATGCCCCAGCCATCTCACCAGCTGTTCTCCTCGAGAAGAACTGGTGGGACCAGGGATCCCTCCTGGGAAGGCATCAAGCATCTGCTTTCCTGCCAAAGACCTCCTGCCACTGCCAAATGCAACTGCCACTTGAGAAGTGAGTGCCTCGCCCTGCCACTCTGCACCATGGCATGGGCAGGGAAGGAACAAAAGGATCTGGCACAGGCATTGGGGATGCTCAGCCCTGATTCACCCTGGGCAGAGGGGACAGGGGACTGCTCCCCACGTTGCTGTGACAGTGACATAGAGCCTGAGGTGGCAGCTCTGTGCTGGCTCTGCCAGGCACTGGCACAGTGGCTGCCACAGTCACCCGGCCTGACAAAGCCCCAGCTGCAAGAACTCCCCGAAAGGAGAAGCCAAGCCTGGGGAAAGGGCCTGCAGCTGCAGAGACAAGTCACAGTCGCTCACTGTTGGCTTTAAACACTTTGTGACAAAGAAGGAACGTCAATTAGACAATCCTGGATTATCTCCTGGCCTGGGCTGCTGGAGCCCGGCGGCACCACGGCCACTGGGGTCCTGTCACCCTCTGCTGCTCTGCTTCGACAGGGGGTCTTGAGAACAGATCTGCTTCTGTTCTGTCCCAGAACAGAAACAGCCCCGAGGCTTTGAGATGAGCACAGGGGGTCCTGGGAACACCGGGCCAGGCTGTTCCAGGGACAGCCAGAGACTGTCCTGTGAAGGGGCATCACTGCAGACATTTTTGAGAAAACCTCCTGGACACGTCAGGTGTGAAACCCCCCAGGGACAAACCACATGTGCTGGCAGACAGCCCTGCAAGGGCTGGGATGCACCCTGGGGTCACAAACTCCATGGCAACCCCCACCAGCAATGCCACCTCCCCCCGACCCCGGCAAGGCTACAGCCCCGGGGGCACCAGCAAAACTCCCATAAACCAAACCAGCCTGGAGAGCTGGTTTATGGCATCTATTCCTTGGGAGCTTTCACAGGAAAAAAGGCATTATGGATTGCAGGTGAGCAGGCGCACTGCAGCGGGTGGGGGAACACAGCCTTTCACCACCAGAGTCAGGCGAATCGTGGCTTGAATACAACTGCAATCCTCCTTCAGTGCTGACCGTTCCAGCTCTCACTTGCCATGTGGCTTTCCCAGGCAGCAGCTGAGCAGGGCAGGGAGCAGGGACCTTGGAAAAAACCCAACCACATCTTGCATTTGCTGGAAGGAAGCCTGGGCTTGCCCTGCTAAGAGCTGCTGCTTGTTTATGCTTTGGGTTATAGCAACCGTTATTTTAGGGGGAGGCCGTGTCCAGCATGTCCAGCCTGGGCAAAGCCTGGAAGTACAGCCATGGAGTGGGGCTGGGAGGATTTGCAGCCCTGGGGGCTGGGAAAGCAGTGCCTGTCTTTGCTCCAGCTGCAGGAATTCACCCACATCCCATAACATGGATAAATCCTCAGAGTGGATGCAGCCTGGCAGGCGCACAGCCTGCCCCAGTTTGCCCCACGGAGGCAAGCCATGCTGCTAAACCACAGCGAAGGGATTAGGATTGGAGAGTGGAAAAATGCCAGCAAGCTGGAAGAGGGCTTGGAGGACAGAGCTGATCTGCTAAGGCAGCACATGGGGTGCACTGGGGTCCTCTCACAGCTTCAGGGGTCCATGATGGCCACGGAGCCTCAACCATTGCACCTGCACATTTTCTGGAGTTGATGCCCGACTCAGCAAAGAATCCGTTTGGATTAAGGTGAGAGCAGAACCAGGAGAGGGGAGGAACCCCACAGAAACATCCCAAATTCAGGGGTGGCATTGTGCATGGAGCAATGTAAGTGATGTTAAATGAAGTGTGGCACGGTGACAGGTGGGCACCACTGAGGAGGATATAACACTAATGCCCTTGGGGACTGCCCTGCTGGGCCACTTGCCCTGTAAACAACAGGGTGCCCATCCCTGTGTGGAGTCACAGCCTCCCAGCACCCATGGGCTGCTCCCCTACTTGTCCTCCAGGATCACCCACCGCTGCATCCTGCTCATCCCATCTCTGGAGCAGCAATGATTTCACAGTGTTTTTACATGAGAAATCCCCTGTCTCGGAAAGAACACTGGGAATCCACAGTCCAGAGAGACTCATTTGAATGCCCCAGGGATTGTGTGCAGAAGCAAACACCCCATTTCGTGGCTGCAGGAGCCAGGTTATGCTCAGTGGAGGAGCTCAAGAGACAACATACCTTCAACCTCCTCCGCACAAACCTCGAAGACACTGTCTCTCCCTGGGGAGATTATTAAGGAAACTAAGAAGCGGAAAGGTGGGATGCAAACTGCCTGTTTCCAGTTCAGGAAAAAGAAACCATGCCTTTTTAGAGCAGGAGGAGGCAACAGCTGTGTCCACACATGCACTTGAAGGACATCAGCTCTTTCAGGAAGGGCTGAGCTTTAGGGTGATGACCCTGAGCAGTGACAGGGCAGGAGAGGGACCAGTGGAGATGGCAGAGCACACCTCAGAGTGCAGACCAGACCTGTTACAGGTTGCAGAAGCAGAATTAAACCCTTGGATCTCCTGCCCAAGGGGAGTTACACACTGACTTTGGCACCTGTGAGAATGCAGCAAGCTCTGAGCACAGCAGGGGACACACACTGTGCAACCCCTGCTCTCTCCAAGAAGCAGAAAACAGCAAGGCACACGGAACAGGCTCACGCAGTGCAGCCATGGCTGGCCGTGGTGCCGCTGGCAGCACATCCCCCCCTTGGCAGCCCCAGGCTCTGGGGCACAGCCAAGCAGCAGCAGCCTGCCCGTGGGGGGTGGGCAGCATTTTGGGGGGCAAAGCCCTGCTCGCACCCTCCAGCTTCACCCCCAAACCTCGGCAGAGGAGGAGGAGGAGGGGTGGGAGCTGCCGGGATGTTTGGCAGAGGCGCCTTTGTGCGGAGCTGGGGCCGCGCTGGCAGCGGGCGTGCCTGCGGCTGGCCGCGATCCCCGCGCGGGGACGGGCATTGCCGAGCGGGAGAGCAGCAAGCACGGCTTCCTCCGAGATTACAGCACAAAAGCAGCACCTTTCAATTAACTCTGACAGCCCGCCAGGCAGCACAGGGAATTAGGCCTGAATATCCCAGGGAAAAAAAAAAAAAAAAAAAGAAAAATCAGAGGGGATTTTTAAAGGAAACAGCCCAGGGTGCTCAGGCGTGTCCCCTGCCAGTAAGGGGAACCCAGAAAATGCAGCGCACCACAAAGCCATGCCAGGGTGCAGTGGGTGGAAGGATGGGCAAGGCACAGCCATGACACACACAGGGGCTTTCCCTGGGTGCATTAACAGCAGCTCTGGCCCAGCTCTGACAGCAAACACCAGCCATCCATGTCGCGCTGCAGCTCAGCGCAGCAGCCTGTGCACTGATCCCTGCCCCTGGCTGGCATGGCAGCTCCCCCTTGGCAATGGGAGTGAGGCAAAAATCAACATTTCTCAGCTTTACACCTGCCCCCATAAATTACCAGGCAAACAGCTGGGGGCTCTCTGCAGCACAACCCATGTTGTGCACCATCTGAAAAGGCAGGAGGCTGCGAAAGCCCTTCCAGGGTGGCTGCTTGACAGAGCTCTGTTCCCCAGCTCTGCAGGTGGTTACTGGCACTCCCAGGCATGATCCCTGCCCCTGTGGCCAGGCAGGATCTGGGCAGCAGCAGAGCAGGGACTCAGTGCCAACCAGGCTGCCCAGACACAGCCCCCAATACCCCTGTGGGATGTTCTGAGAGCCCTTGCTGGTGGCATGACTACCTTGGGGGAAACAAGGCACCTAGCCACTCTAAATGTTTCTCCACAGAGCTGGGAAATGCATGCAAGCCCCAAGAGATGTGGGACACCTCAGGGCAGGGAGCAGGACGGGGACAGGCAGCAGGGAAGGGCAGGCAGCACTGTGCTTACACGGCTCCTGCCTAAAGCCCTTCCCTCAGAGAGGAGAGGAAAGGGTTTGCAGGCATCCCCTCCCCTTGCTCCAAACCCTCCCGTGCCCACTCTTTGTCTGCCTGTCCCTCCGCAGCTGCTGCCGTATCACATCTCACATTTTCCAGCCTGCTGAGCAGGGCTGGGAGCTGCTCTCCATCGCACGGCTCAGCAACAGCGAGACGGGGCAAGGACACCAAGCCACCTCCTCCCTCACCAGGCTGCCAGCCTGCCTGTGGAAACAGCCCTTTTTGGGGATAACGCTTGGAATCACCCGTTCAGGGGGGTCACAGCAGGTGCACAGGCCTGAGAGCAGGGGCAAGAGGAGATCCCAGCCAGCCCAGTACACCCAGAGTGGGAGGAGGAAAGCAGAGCCTTGCACAAATCTGGGTTGCAAAGAGAAATGGGTAAAATGTGCTTAAACAAGTCGGTTTTATTATGGCAGCCGAGGGAAGATGGGACGTGAGCTGGCACTGCTGGAGCACTGCTGGGAAGCTCCCAAGCCCAGCGTGCATCACACGGGCGTAGTAGCACCACACACGTCTGGCTCGTGCCAGAACGTCACCAAAGCCCTCCCACCCCCAAAAATCCTCATCTCGCTCTAAATATGCACTAGGTTTTAGCTGGTGCTGATGAATACATGAAAAAAATATTCATTTGCAGCTTTTGGGGTGAGTCCTAGGAAATAAGTCACCTGGGATAAGCCTGATTCATCCACACCCGAGCGGAGGAGAGCTGCATGGCAAAATGGGCAGTGCCAATCCCCCGGGTCGGGATAGGGCTTTATTTTTAAGTCCTGAAATGCCTGAATTTTTGGCATAGATCGCACAAGCCAGCACTCTGCTGCAGCCTAGCCCAGTTTTCTGCTCCTCGCTGGATAATCTAGGAAAATCTTCCAACATTTTTTGGAGCACAAGAGGAGTGTGCTCTGGGCTTCTGCCCAGCTGGAGCCAGGGTACCACCCCAGCCACCTCCCGTCCCAGAGTGAGAAGAGGCGAGCTACAACAGGGAAACATGGATGTAAGCAGGATGCACATGTCTGGGAGGAGACACAAGTGCTGGCAAAGAAGGGACGATGCCACCAGCATCCCCATGGCCATTCTTGGTACATGCCTCCAGCAGCTCTCCCCTCTCCCACTGCTCCTGGCCAGGGGATTTCAGCTGCCACCCCTCAGGGCAGGTAAATGACTCGCACCCTGCTGGCTGCAGCTTGCCAGGAAGGAGATCACGTGGAAATGGAGGAAGCGCTGGCTCTATCCGCAGGAATGGCAGCGCTCGCACGCGTGTTCTTGGAAACCCAGGGGCCTCATCTGTATTTTTCCAGCTCCCAGTAAATCAAAGCCCTTAAGCTGTTGCTGCTAATTCTGGCAGGAGTTGGGACAGCAGCTGTGAACTGTGGCTTTGCTAACGGACAAAGGGCCTGATTGAGCATCTTCCAGCGCATCACCCAGTGCCCACCTCAGGGCTGGAATCCTGACACTTTCACAAACCTGGGCAGCAGCAGAGGAGAGCTGGCCTGACTCCCAACCTG
The DNA here is from genome assembly GCA_013400495.1 of Nicator chloris. Classification (NCBI taxonomy): domain Eukaryota; kingdom Metazoa; phylum Chordata; class Aves; order Passeriformes; family Pycnonotidae; genus Nicator; species Nicator chloris. Next base: position 79,338 of record WAAE01013282.1, read on the forward strand.
CAGCACCCAAAGAGCAGCTGGGAAGCCTTGGTACCCAGCCCTGAGCTCGCCAGCAGGTGACTGCCCAAGCAGCTCAGTCACAGCTCACTCTGAAGGAGAGCAGAGGGCACAAAACGACTGGAGCCCCAGCCGGATGTGGCACCTGGTGGGTACTGGTGACCGTCAGGCTGATGTGTGACCAGAGGTGGGACGGCTCTGTGTCCCTCTCCCCTCACAGCAGCCTGCCCTGGCTCAACCACGCCCCTATGAGCCAGGCAGACCCAGAAAAAGGCCCCAGGGAGTACAGGAACCAGCGGGGAGAGCTGGAAAATGTCCCCAGGGTCTGGCAGCAGCAGCAGGCAGGGAGAGCAGCAGGGAGCCATGCCCAACTGCCAGGCCATGCCCAACTGCACGGGGTCAGGCTATGCCATACTGTGTGCCAGGATGCCCAACCAGGCTGAGCACATCCACACCATGCTGAGCTGTGCCTTGCTAAGCTGTACCAGCCCAGGCTGTGCCAAGCCTTGCCATGCCAAGCTTGGTTGTGCTGCACCCAGTGTGCTGTGCCCGGGCAAGCCATGCCCAGCGGGGTCACGCCTGGCTAACCTGGCCCATGTTGTGCCAAGCCATGCCATGGAACACTGAGCTGAGTGGTGCCCAGCCATGCCACACCACGCTGACCATGCCCAGCTGGGCCATGCTGTGCCAAGCTGAGCTCTGCCCTAAGTTCAGTGTGGCCATGCCAGGCTTAGGCAAGCCAGGCCCCACATCGTCATGCTATGCTGTGCCGAGCCAAGCCCAGCCACAGCATGCCAGGCCACCCCTGGCTGTGCCATGTTCGGGGATGCCATGCTGGGCTGAGCCATGCCAAGCCCTGCACCCAGCCATGCTGTGCTGTGCTGCTCATCTGAGTCAGGCCAGGCTGAGCCAGGCCATCCTGAGCTGAGCTGTGCCCTGTGCCCAGCCATGCCCTGGGATGCTGAACTGCACCAGGCTGGACCCCAGGATGCTGTGCCACACTGAGCTACACCTTGGGATGCAGTGCCATGCCACGTCATGCCACTCCCAGGGATGCTGTGTCATGCTGAGCCATGCTTTGGCATGCCATGCCATGCTGTGCCATGCCATTGCCGTTGATGCCGTGCCACACTGAGCTACACCTTGGGATGCAGTGCCATGCCACGTCATGCCACTCCCAGGGATGCTGTGTCATGCTGAGCCATGCTTTGGCATGCCATGCCATGCTGTGCCATGCCATTGCCGTTGATGCCGTGCCACACTGCACTGTGCACAGGGATGCCATGCTGCGATGACAAGGGATGCTCTGTTGTGCCCAGGGTTGCTAAGCCATGCTGACCCCTGCTCTGGGATTCCACACCATGCCATGCTAAGGCCAGGGATGCTGCACCATGCTGAGCCATGCCCTCAGATGCCCTGCAAAGCTCTGGGACGTTAAACCACGCTATAGTCAGGGATGCTGACCCTGACTGACCCATGCCCTGGGATGCCGTGCTGTACCACTACTGCCCAGGGATACCATGCCACACCGAGCCGTGACAAGGATGTCACTCCACACCGAGCCGTGCCAGGGATGCCACGCCACGCCGTGCCCACCTTCAGATAGTCGTTCTCGGAGCGCAGGTCCTCCAGCTCGCGGAGCAGCCCGTCCGTGCCGGCGTCCAGCAGCTCCTCGGTGAGGTCGGAGAAGGCGAGCGAGGTGCTGAGCTGCAGGCGGCTGCTGGCCATGGAGGCGGCCGAGGGCTCCTCGGGCAGCGGCGACGCCTCTCCGGCCGAGGGCGGCGGCGGCGGGGCGCTGCCCGGGGACTCGCCATCGCTGCCGCTCAGCCCCAGCTCCAGCGACAGCAGCTTCGCCTCCTCCGAGGCGCTGCAGTCCGACACCTCCGAGCTGCTGTCGGTCAGCCCGGACCCCGGCCCGGGCCCGGGCACCGAGCGGGGTCCCGACCCCGTCCTTCTCGCCCCGGGGGCCGCCGTCTCGGCTCCGTGCCGCCGGCCCTTCGGCCGCGCCGCACCGCGCCCCGCCGGCCCCTT
>WAAE01013282.1:81475-112878 GCA_013400495.1 Nicator chloris
ACCGGCCCGGCCCCGGCTCCGCCCGCCGCCGCCGCCGGGCGGGGACGAGCGCGGGCGGCGAACAAAAGGCGGCGGAGGGAGTGTGGGGGGAGGCGGGGGGCCGCCGTGCTAGCGGCAACAGCGACCCCTCCGCTCGCCCGGAGCCGCACGATCCCACCCTGCCACCGGAGCGCCGGTATTCCCGGAGGATGAGGGCATCCGCGGTGGATAGGGCATCCCGGAGGATGGGGATGGTGGAGGGGTCCCCCCGGGTGTCTTCAGCAACGCGTGTCCTTTGGGGAGCCGTGACATGGCAGGCCGCCCCCAGCGGGTCCCTGGAGCATCCCTGGGGACAGGGTCCCCTCGTGTGTCCCCTGCAGAGCAGGTCTCTGGGGTACCCCTGCGGAGGAGGGTTACTCCGGGGCGTTTCAGTTCCAGGGACACCCCTGAGAGTAAGTGTCCCTCAGGACAGGTCTGGGGAAGGCGGTCCCCAGGGTGTCCCGAGCAGTGCGAGTCCCCTGGGTGTCCCTGTAAGCGCAGGTCCTCCGGGGCAGTCTCGGAGGTGAAGGGCCCCGAGGGACACTGAGGGGGCCTGTCCCCCGGGGAACCACTGTCAGTGCAGGGCATCCTCGGAGCTGGAAGTCCCCCATGTGCCCCGTGGGTGGGAGCTCCCTGGGGCCCCTCTTGGTGGCGACCCCCTGAGACACCTCGGCTCCCCGCCACGCTGCCCAGGGCCAGCCCCAGCTGCCTTCCCAACAGCGGGAGCGCGCACAGTGCCCCTCCAGGGGAAGCCTGGAGCAGCGAGTGCCTGTTCAAGTCTGCTCCCACCCCCCCGCCGCGTCTGTCGTACGTTACCAACCGGCCCCAAACCCACTGCGGAGCATCCAAAGGCTGAGTTTGAAAAATGCTCCTCGGCTGTATTTGTAAAATGCTCCTCTGTGCTTCCCCGCGCGGCAGCACGGCCGCCGTGGCCTCAGCACGGGAAGCGATACTCTGCTGCATCATACAGACACCGGGACTCCCCCGCTGCTCACATGCCATTTTTAATGCTGGGCACCACAGCCCCAAGGCAGCGCCTTCTTTTGCCCGGGGCAAACCCGAGCCTGGCAGAGGGGCAGAGCCCACTGCACGTCTGAGTCCTGATCTGCCCAAAATAAACACACATGGGGTTTATTAGGACATTGCTCAATACCCCTCTCTGTTCAGCTCACAGCCCCCTGCCCTCCTCCCCAGGCACCCTCTGGACACAGGCTGGGATTGCACTCCTGCTCTGCCGTAAGCCAGCTGTGCATCCAGCACAGGAAAATCAGGATTGTACAACAAACCCAGGCTTTTCTTTAGGTATCACTCCCTGCGGCTCGTGGCCTGAGCAAGCGCTATAAATCCGTGTGGCCTCTGGCCACGGCCTGCTGAGCCCCTCCGCGGCTCCGTGAATGCCAAGGCAGTGTCTCCAGCCTGTCACCAGCTTATGAGCGTGACAAGGGGGGTGTGGGTGGAATAAGGGACCCCAGGAAGACGAGAGGGGCTCTGTGTCCCAGCCCCACCCTGCAGCACAGCCACTGCACTGGGAAAGGAAGGTTCCTGGGCATCCTGCCCTTTCCCGGGTGAATTGCAGCCACAGGTGCCATTTCACAGGCTCTGGCACGTTGCCTGGCACCACACCTTGCAGGAAAGCCGCCCGAGCAGTGCCAGGTCCTGTCCCACAGCGCAGGGCACGAGGGATGGACGGAGGGTGGCACGGACCCGTCCTTCTGTACGTGCTGCAGAGCAGCCGTGCCCAGGGCTAGCGGGAAGGCTGCTGTGCTCTCCCCAGGGCTCGCAGCATCATTAGCAGCGCCGTGACTCAGTCCTGCTGCATGACTGCACATGCCCGGAGCGGGACGGCGGGCGCTCACCACCAGTGCTCCGCTCATTAATGATGATCATTAGTTTTGCTCCGAGCGGTGGCTAATTGCGTAACACCGGGCACACGGTGGGCTGCCCGCGGGGAGCCACACGGCTGCAGGGGAGCCGGGGATGAGGGCAGCATGTCCGCAGCCTGGTCCTTGGGAACAGCCCCCAGGATGCCATAAGGAGGGACACGACAAGCCCCAAACTCTGCTTGAGGCTGAGCACAGAGAAAAAAGGCTTTCCCAGAGAGCAGCCGCCCTCAGGGAAGCCCACCTCCCAGGCTCTGTCAGACCTCATCACGCACAGCCCGCTTGCTGGGACTCATCCCTGCCCTCCCAGCCTGGCTCTGGCTTGTCCCCACACCTGTCCAGGTGGTCGCAGATTGTTGTACCTCTGTTGGGTTTGTGTGGCCAGGTTTTGGCGGTGGGGGGAGGGCTACAGGGATGGCTTCTGTGAGAAGGTGCCAGAAGCTTCCCCCATGCCCAGCAGAGCCAATCCCTGGTGGCCCCAAGATGGATGTGAACCCTGGCTGTAAACCTGGCCATACAAACCCAACGCAGCACCCGAAGGAGGACGTGAATCCCATCACAGCAGGATGTGCAGCCAGTGGTACCTGTGCATCCCCACAGGCATGTTGTGTCTCACCACCTTTGCAGAGCTGGCAACAGGCTTTGGAGGGCTGAGCCCCATTCTGGGACTGCTGCCCGAGGGAACAGGGCTCAAAGGCAGGAGCAGGTTTGGGGTGGAAGTGGGAGGGATATTAACAGACCTCAGAACATCCCCTGGGGCTGCAGACAACGCAGGCAGCCAGGTTTAGAGCTGACACAGGCGCCTGGCCCTGTGCTCACCATCACCACCCTGGCACTGCCACAGAGCTGTGCTGGGGGGGACAGAGCCCTCCATGGCCAGGGCCATGCCAGCTGATCTCATTGATGGTCTGCTGTAGTGGTTGGTCCTGAACTAGTTGTTCCCAGGAGAATTATTCAATAAATTTGAATTAAATGTGGGCAGGCAGCTTTCTGAAGCCTCTGAAAGGAAAGCAATGAGCTTAACCAGCCCCCTGGGCCCTCGGGAGGTCTGGCTGGCAGCCAGCCGGAGGCAGGATCCACCACATCCCTCAGCAGTGAGGAGGGAAAGGTCTCATCATGCACTGGAGGTGGGGCTGGGGCTGAGCAGGGTTCTCCCAGCCAGCCAGCCCATCTTCAGGCTCACCAGGGCCTGAAAAGGGGACACAGGACAGGTGGCCGGAGGCAATATCACCCTGTGCTGGCTCCTGGCACAGGGACACCAACCCTGCAGATCCAGAGCCACCAGCTCAGGGGTTGCCCTGGAGTCAATGGCACCACTGGTGTGGACAAGGGCAGGAGCACCCAGGGGGACATCCAAAAACCTGTGTCCCCTGTGCAAAGGGCAGGGCCCAGAGGAGAACCAGGAACCAGCAGCAGGTGTGCACACCTGAACACCTTTCTGGATCAGGGCCTGGGCTCTGCACTCTCCCTGCTCCTTCTCTGGCTCCCAGTGGCACTGCTGGCATCTCTCCAGCCCTCTGCTGAGGCTGTCAGGTGCATTACAGGTTAGGGTGCTAAAAGCCTTGTAGCAAAGTGCAGCAGTGAGGAGTGGCAGGAGGCAGGGCCTGAGCCCTCAGTCTCAGTGAACCTGGCCCAAGCTGTGTTGAGCAAAGCCAAAACCCCCTCCCTTAAACTGATGATTCTACAGTCTCTTAGGGTAAAAAGATGTAGAGATGGCTGTCATGCTCAGCCAACATTCAGCATCCCCCTTGTTCAAACTGCATTTGCACCTGCTCTCCAGCACTTTATATAGACACTCACACACTGAATGACAAATATCCCAAGTGCATTATTTTTAAACACCTACATGCATTGTTTCCTGTCAGAGCTGTGCTCCTCCCTCCCCAGTACTGCTTCCACTGAGGGGATTTTTGCTGCCAGGGAGGGTCCTGAATAGGGACATGAAGCCAAGCACGCCAGGGGAGGCTGTGGGAGCTCAGGGGACTCTGTGTGGCCTGCCATGCCATGCTCGCACCTGGGGGAATCACTTTGCTTTCCAGCTGTGGCACATCTGCTTGCAGAGCTGCTTAACATGATGTTGCATCAGGATGGTCTGCAGCAACCATAGCAACAAGGATTTCTGCCTTGGATTTCCACCTTCCCCAGCAGAAATTATACTGATTTCTCCCAAATTTGCTGTTGCCTGAGAGGCACCAGCAAAAACCTCTGGCCAGGCAGGGGAGAGGGGTTCTGGGAAGGTGCCCAGGCTGGGGCTCTGCTGTGGCCTGTCAGGTGAGGACTCTGGTGCTGGGCCCAGTGAGCAGCTTCAGAGGCTCCAGCCAATCCCACCCTCACCAGTCAGACCCTCCACAGAACCCGAGCTGCATCCCAAACCCTGGCTCTCTCCTCCAGCATCAGCAGGGTGGGAAGCACTGCTTCGCTGCCCCTACAGCCTGGATTCCACAAGAGGAAGGAGGAAGAACCAGACATGCCAACACCTCTGGGCTCAGCAGCAGCCTGTGGACAGACAGCTGTGCCAAAGCAGGGCGTGAGGACACTGCCCACTGAAATGGCTGCTGGCATTTGGAGATGGAGGCCCTGGGCCCAGGAATGGTTCACAGGGATTTAGGGAGTCAGAGCAGCCCTCCCAGATGCCGAGGGCACCCTGGGATAAGGGCAGCACCCAGTTTCCATGGCACAGCACAATCTTCTCATTGACTGGCAGTAAAGGATTAACAACCTGCAGGTGTGGGGAAAAACCAAACATGAGACACTCTGGGCTCCCCTTCCCTGGCCCTGGCCTGCCCCCACTCCTGGGCCAGCCAGGATCAGGCTGCTGCAGCAGCTCTGCTCTGTCACCAGCCTCTCCCTGGGCCAATCCCACCTCCCAGCACTTTGCACTTTGCAGCTCACCCTCTCCTGTCATCACAACTTCCTTACCCAGCCTTCAGAGCAAGTCCAAGAGCTTCACAAACCCCCCAGCCTGCTCTGCCGTCCCCTCCAGACATAGTCCAGGGGGGCTCTGGGCTGTTTTGCTGCTGCCCAGTGCTCCTGGGACCTGCTTTGGGGGAGCTCTTGCTTTTGGGGTACAAGATCACCACACTGAGACCCGTCCTGACCTCCTCTTGCCCAGCTCTGCTCTCCCCCACCCTGGGCAATGTGGCTCTGCAGGGAGAGCAGTGCAGGACCCCTGGGCTGGCTGTCCCCAACACCAGTGACGCTGCAGTGTGGCAGGATGGGGATGTTCATGAGCAGAATCCTGCTCCAGAAACTCAGCACAGCACTCAACACCTCCCAGTCGTGCGGGTCCAGGGAAGTGCCACACTTCCAGGACCTTGGCAGGCAGCCTGGCTCTGCCAGGCAGGAGATGGCTGTGGGAATTTGGGGCATTGGAGTGGCCCTAGAAATGCTGAGAGCTCCCCCAGCTCAGCATTCAGGGGCTGCTGTTTGGGACAGGGACAATGGCCGTGGGACACATGAGTCCTCTCATCCGTGAGTTTTCTCCTGACCCAAAAGCCCAAAGCAAATCGAGGCCCTTAACAACAAAGTTCTTAAAAAAAAACAACAACCCCCCCAAAACAACAACAAACACAAACAAACAAACAAAACAAAAAACCAAACAACAACAACAACAACAACAAACCAAACAACAAAACCCAATAACAACAACAACAAAAAAAACCCCAACAAAAAACCAAACCAACAAAAAATCTCCAACTCTGCGTTTTCCGCCCCATTTCTGCGGGGCGGGAGCTGCGGGGCTGCATCGCCACCTGGTGGCCGCAGGGAGTAGCGCAGCCGCCTTTGCACTGCTTTCGGGAATTGGGAAAAAAGACGGGAAAAAAGGGAAAAAAAAAAAAAAGAAAAGGAGGTGAAAACAGTTTTCGACACTTTGCAGACGCAGCAGCGTTGTAGAAGCAGGTTTATAAACCATTATCCATATCAATGTTATTATGTTTGCCTTTATATATAAAAGTGATACAAAGTTACTTCAATTTATCCAGTGTTTAATTTGGAGTTTGTATCCCTGAGCCGGATACCTCCGGTGCTTTTGTGCCTTTCCCTTGGAGCAGGGAGGGGCAGAGACCGCAGCTGTGCCCCAGCCCTGCCCAGGGCTCTCCAGCCTGTTTTAGACACTACCAGTAACATTAGCAGGGCAAAAAGCCCTGGCTCCCATCACGCTGGTGGGTTGTGTGCAAGGAAAATTAACACCTCAAGGATTGGGCTCATAGCTAAAAGATAGAAGTTATTAATATTTTTTTTTTCTGGATACCCAATAGAACATTTTAACAACACTAGAAATGTAAGACCCAGTCAGAGCTGAGAGCACAGGTGTCCATCTCCCCTACAGCCACCAGAGACACCTAAGGATGTTCAGCCAGGGGTCCAAGCCAGGGAGGGAGGAATGAAGGACAACAATTCAACCAAAAGCTGGAGAATATATAAAGAAAAACATACATAAACTCTTTCCTTTTGTTAGCCTGGCCACAGAGAAATTACAACGTCCTGCTATGTGAAAATTTTCAAAGCTGGACACTTTCATTGGTGTACTGACCACAAACTGGCTTTTAAGAAGTCTCCAGTATGCATAACAAGCTTAATATATATATATATATATATCTGTCAGAAATGGAAGAAATAAGCAATCAAAGGCTGACGTTTCAGCAATGTTCTGAAGCCATTGCAGCATTCTGCAGCTACAGCAGTGCCCAGGAGCTCTGCCCCCAGTGCCAGCCCAGCTAGGCTTGCACTCACCCTTCAGAAAAGACTTTGCAATCAGAAACCCAGGGCAGGACTGGAACAGCGACAAGGAAGGGGCTCCTGAAACCATCAGTGCTGTTCCATGAGAGGTCTCCTAAGAAAAGCAAGAACTGCACTTTGTAGCTTTAAAAACAAACTGTCAACATTTACCAATTGAATAGAGACAGCAAGGGATCACAGAGGAGAAGAAAATAACCCACTCATATTTAATCTTTGTTGGGATTCCCAAGGTCATGTGGCTTTCTCTGCCAGCTGCACTGACCCTTATGGAGGCTCAACTCATCCAAGCAGGGTCTCTGCTCAACCAGCTACCCCTGGGCTGCCCTGAGAGCACTGATGAGCCTGAGCTCCCAAAGGTCCCATCCGGGACCCCACTCCTGCCCTCCACATGTGGTGTTGGAGTTCGACTTCAGTGCAAACCCTGGCTCCTCCTCTCAGTTCTTGCCTGGGGCATTTTCTGGGTTTCTCTCTTGAAACTGTTTGAGGATGTTGCTGTGAGGGAATTCCTCTGCAGTCTTTATCTACCTGTGCTGTTTTCCTCGCAGACAGTGAGTGTTGCAGTGGCTTTGCCGTTTGCTGACTGGTTTGTGAACAGCCACCTTTACATACAAAGGAGTTGTTTGCAGCTGCCAAGTGCAGTTTCCAGCCCTAACACAGCTGTGGGCCAGTGCTATTCCTGTGTTCCTGTAAAGCCCCAGGGAATGCAGGGTGTTCCTGTGAAGCCCTAGGGAAGATCTGTGTTGTAAGGAGCATTTTCCCTACTAGGAGATACAGCCCTCGAGGGGAAAATTCCTGTGGTTGCTGTGCTGCTGCTCCCCTGTTCGGTGACTCCAGGGCCAGGCTGGCTCTGTCCCCTGCGGCTGTGATGCACATCCTTGGGCAGCTCATCCTGGTGTTAATTTGGGTGACCAGAGATCTTGCTCAGCCTGGCCTTCCTCTAGGGAAAACCTGGGTACAGATTCGGAGGGCTCAGAAGAAGCAGTGAATGGTTCTCACACGGCCCTGGGTCATCAGGCTCAGAGAAGCTTTCTGTCACCTTGTGGGAAGGGAAAAGGGCTGGGACTGAAGGCTGGGCCAGCAACTTCCTGCAAGGAAGGAGTGAGGGTGTCCACATATGTGGGAAAAGTCTGGCTGGATGTGAAAAGCATGCCAAAGAAGTTTAAATGAGTTGTAAATTTAAATATGGCAAGGAGGTCTCTTTGATCAAGTGAGGGGACCTTGCACTGCTCCATTCCCTGTGCCCTGGATGTACCATGTTGTCCTCATCTTTCAAATCTGTTTCATGTGTTGTTTGAAGACTGTTTCTAATTAGCAGAGCTCAGACAGCAAAAGCCAGAGGAGAGCCAGTGCAGAGACCAAATCCTCAGAGTTCAAGGGGATTTAGTCCAGCCAAAAATGAATGGCACACTTAGAAAATTCTCCTGAATTCAAGTTTTGATCAGTCCATGTCCCAGAGTGCTTGCATTTGGAGTATGAGGAAAGCTCTGTCTTTGGCAATTGGAGTTGTGACATTCCCCTCTGTAGCAGCCGGGTCCTGCAGCCCTGTAGGAGCAGTACTGGAGATGTGGCTGCCCCACTTGGGCCTGTGCTCTCAGCCCCTCTCAGCCGAGCTCAGCAGCTTTGTGTCAGGTCACAAGTAACCAGGAGAGTTGGGATTTCTTGGGATGAGTGCATCTTCAGCAATAAAACTTACACAGGCTTTGCTTTTTCTTGAGGGCTTGAGCGAAATGGGATTTTTACAAGTTTTAGTCATTGTAATATCAGTAAAGGCACTGTTTAAGCAGTGGAACAGATCCATGTTGAATAAGAAACAGGTAGTTAATATAAGGTAGATTCTCAGGTTTTTTACAGCTTGACCCCTGGTTGCCTGTCTCAGCTCTGTTATTCCATGCTGGCACCTGTCCTGTGCAGTGTGGGGAAGGCCATGTTGGTGCTGGGGACAGGGGACAGCCCCAGGTAAGGTGCCTGCAGTGCTGTCTGCCCTGAAGGTGGCAAATGAAGGCCCTGTAATGAGCTGGCCAGGGCACAAGGGCACAGCCACCACCCCCAGATGGGCTTGGAATTGCTTGGCTCTGAGCAGCAGCCCTAATTACTGCTCGTTAATGGAAAACCCATTTCAGTTTAATTGCTGAGAGTTTGTGTGTCTGATATAGAGGATCTGGTCTCTGATCCCCTGCTCCAAGCAGGTGCTGCAGTCTGGAGAGGAACATCAGTCTCCATCTGACCACAGCAGACTTTGAAATGTGGCTGAAGCTTTTCTGTGTTGGGCTTTAACTCCCAAAGATCTGGATGCCAACAGAAATCCTTTCCATCTTTGCCTCTTAGCCACTTTTCCAAAAAACAAAGCACCAGCCAGGCTTGATGACAGCGGGTTTGAGGGGTGGAAGCACTGGGGAGCTGATGGGCTGGTGGTGTGATCTATGGGCTGGTAAGTGTTGGAGAAAGCCCAGGGGACTGCACCCTTGGAATGTTTCGGGAGGTTTCAGCTTGCAGCTGACTCCCTGTGCTGGCAGGGCAGGCCAGCCTTTCCAGCTGGGACAAAATCTGTGCAAAACAGGCTGCAGGACACGAAGGAAACAAACTTCCCTGCATGGGCTGGCTCCTTCAGGGGCCGGAGAAAGCTGTGGGGTGAGCCCTGGGCTCTGCCCTGCTGAGCCCCACAGGGGTGGACTCGCCCTGCTCTGAGCAAAGAGCATCTGGTGCAGAAGGGGAAGGTGGAGAAACCACTGCAGAATCCTGTCTGCTGGCTCCCTCAGCCAGGTCTGAAGGGGCAGACACAGGTGTTGGCTCTGCTCCCTGTGCCTGGGCTCGGTGGGCACAGTGCTGTCCCCACCACTGGCTCACTCTCTCTGCAAAAATGAATCATCCTGGAAGTCGGCTCTGCAGGACACCTGGAAGCTTCCTGGCTGCCTGACTCACCACATTTCCAGCACGCTGATATGAATGGAGAACGTTAATACCCCTCCAGGGCTGGGGTCTGGAGGAACTGGAAGCTCCTACAGCTCCAGGCTGGAGGCTGAACTCTACTTTTGGGTATGGAGGTGGGAGGTGCAGCCAAACGTCTGGGGCTCCTGCCTTTGTGTGCAGGCTGCTGCTCCCAAAGGGGACTCCCAGAGCTGTGGGATGTGGAGGGAAGGGGCATTAGCTGCTGATTTTGATGTGCTTGATGTCAAATGTTTGCAGCAGAGAGCAGCTGTTTGCTACTCCCACCCTTCTCTCACTGCGGCCTTGGCTAAGAAGGATGAGAGTTCTAAAAAGGGTGATAATTTGATTAAAGATGCAGCAGAAGATGTTTTTATGGGATATGTGTGGAGGGCCACCAGTGAAAGCAGTGCCATTGAAACAGGCTCTGGTGATGCTTTTCTAGCAGGAGGAAGGTTCTGGGTGTCTCTGTGGCCCATGGTGGGACTCAGCCCATGTCCTGCAGCACCCGGGGTTGGGAGCACTCTTTCTCCTCTGGTTTTCCCAGTATCCTGAAAATCTATCAGGCTGCTGAGATAGATATTATGCTTTTTCCATGTAGAAAATAAGCCAAATTTAATTCTAAAATGGTTTTTAGCATGGTAATTCCACCTTCCAACGTGCTCTCCAGGAAACCTCAGGAGAAAGAACAGGCTCTGAGCCTAAGCCTGGCACATTCCCTGGGCAGGAGCCTTGCCCATATCCAGGGTCTGGAACCCTTCCTCCTTGACACCCAGCAGTGCTGCCATGAGAAATCTTGTAAATATTGGAAAAGTTATCCCAGCAATAGCTTCAGTCATGGCCTCCAAAAGATGGAACCACAAATACAAACATGTTCTTGAGATGGTGAAAACTTTCTCTGTTTTAAGCTTCTCTTACATATGCTTCAGGCACATGGTTTTGGGCCCACTGACAGATCTCCCAGACTGGCCAAGGTCCAGTGCCATGAAACTATTTTATGGCTTTGGGGATTCTTTTCAGGGATATTTGAGGTTTCAGCTGAGGAGCTGGAGGCTTTGCCAGCTCTTGGACTTGGGTACAGGTCAGGCGCTTGTGTGGATTCTTCTCTCACTGATCCTGTTGTGAGAGCTGAGGAGGCAGCACTGGAGGGTCTTCTGTGAAGGATGGGATTGCCGTAGGGCACTTCACAGATGGGCTAAATAGTTCAAATATTTCAATAACTCAACAATAATTCATGTAATTCAATAGTTCTGTTTGGAAAAGCCTTCTAAGATTAAGTTCCAGCCATTAACCCAGCACTGCCAAAGCCACCTCTAAACCACGTCCCTAAGCACCACATCTACACCTTTTTTAAAAAACATTTCCAGGGCTGATGTTTCCATCACTGACCTGAGCAGCTGTTCCAATGCCTGACAGCCCTTTCAGTGAAGAAATTTTTTGTAATATCCAATCTAAACCCCACAGGCTCAACTTGAGGTAATTTCCTCTTGTCCTGACACTTGTTACCTGGGAGAAAAGACCCAGGTGCTTTTCTGCACTTCTGCTCCTGGAGAGACAAACTCGGGGTGAGGCTGTGCCATGGAGGTGCTTCCCTGTCAGTTCTTGATGTTTTAGGGGAAACACTGCAAGCCCTGCAAAGACGCAGCGTTTATCCTGCTGTGCAGAGATTCGGAGCTGAGGGAAGAGCAGTGGCATTCTTGGAAGTGGATTTGTTCCAAGCTGGTGGTTTTGCTGGTGGGTTTTGCCAAGCTGCAGCCTCCCACGAGATGGTGCTGTGGGATAGGGGACACTGTCACCGAGACACACCGCGGGGCCTGCGCTGCAGCTTCTGGGTACAACAGAAAATTAATTTGTGGCTTTGTCAGAAGCTGAGGATTTTCTTTGCAACGTCTCTTCAGGGAGAAAAACGGGGAGTGAGTAACATCAGCTGCAGCTAGGGAGAGTCCCTTCCACAAGGAAAACCCAATCAGAGGGAGAGGAGTCACCAACTCCCACTAAACGATTCACAGGTGGCACCTTGTATGGAGCCACTTTTCACTCAGGAATTGATGCTGCTGTTATTCTGCTTAATCACAGCATCACAGAGGGTTTGGGTTTGGGAAGGGACCTTCCAGATCATCCAGTGCCCCCCCTGCCATGGGCAGGGACACCTTCCACTAGCCCAGGCTGCTCCAAGCCCCATCCAGCCTGGCCTTGGGCACTTCCAGGGATCCAGGGGCAGCCACAGCTTCTCTGGGCACCCTGTGCCAGGGCCTCCCACCCTTACAGGGAACAATTCCTTCCCAATATCCCTGTCAGTTTAAAGCCATTCCTCCTGTCACTGCAGCTGAAAAGGAAGCACATCTAATGTGTGAGGAAAGCCCAGGACACATTAGTGGTATATACAGTATCTTAGTAGTTTAATTAGATAAGTTTTTACAGAAAAATAATTAAAGGGTTTGTACATGCACTTGGCTTTTACCCCTCTTTTGGGAGGAGGGGTTTGTGCTCATCCCTGCCTTGTTCCCCTGGCTCTTGGTTGCTGGTTTCATCCTGGGAGGAGTGAGGGATGTTACAGCAATTTCCCAGTGCCTGAATCCTTTGCTAGGGATATGACATCCTCAGTGGTGATTTTGGTTTCCTTGCCCTGGGTCAGGTCTTTGTTTGCTGACACACCTTTACACCTTTGCTCTTCCTTTGTTGACTGAAGAAGCCTTTAGAGCACTGCTGCTTCCTTTGTGGTCTGCAGCTGAGTTACATCTAAATTTATCCCGTGCACTTTTCATGTACTAGTTTCTGATTCTGCCTTCCTTGCCACTCCTAAACCCAATCTGCCCAGCTCTGGCTCTGCATTTCTTTATCTGACCATTATAGAGGTGTTTGCAGTCCCCAGTGCCAGCCTGTGTCCCAGCTCCTGTCACCCCACTCCCCTGAGTGCTGCAGCCCATGGCTCTGCTGCAGTCCTGGGCTTTCCTTAACTTTGTAAAAGCTTTTGGCCTGCTGATGGTGGTGGCAGTGCTGGGTTCCAGGGTGTGTGCTTACCCTGGGGGATTTCTGTCCCACAGCCCTTTCATTGTCTTTTTCTGTAGCAGCAGCCCTCTTGCAGGGGGTAGAAATGAGCCAAGGCACAGACTTCTTGTTTATCACAGCATGAAAATGGGCCTGGTTTATTCCTCTTTACAGCTCAGCCCTCCTGACTCCAACCATTCCCTGACTCTGGCTGCAGCAGCTCCTGCTGTGGGTTTCCCTTGCAGCCTCTGATGCTGGGGATTTCCTGATAAACTCTGACTGCAGGGATTGGTTTGCAGCCTGACTGCAGCTTTTACCCAGCCAGACTGTGACTGCAGGTTTTACCCAGCCAGACTGTGACTGCAGGGATTGGTTTGCAGGCTCTGACTGCAGCTTTTACCCAGCCAGACTGTGACTGCAGGGATTGGTTTGCAGGCTCTGACTGCAGCTTTTACCCAGCCAGACTGTGACTGCAGGGATTGGTTTGCAGGCTCTGACTGCAGCTTTTACCCAGCCAGACTGTGACTGCAGGGATTGGTTTGCAGGCTCTGACTGCAGCTTTTACCCAGCCAGGCTGTGACTGCAGGTTCCAACCACAGGCTCTGACTGCAGGCCCAGACTGACCTCACAGCTGTGATTCTCTCTCCTCAGGATCCTGCATCATGATTTTCTCCTTCATGCTTCTCAAGATTTCCCCTCCCTGATGAGCCTCCCTTTACCAGCTAACCCCTCTTTTATCTCACCCATCCATGTTGGATATAGCTGTTACTCATCGGGGCGAGGTTGTATTGGTTAATTAACACAGCTGTTATCTATCAGGGGTGAGGTCACCTGTATTCCCTTCTGCTACATTTTTCCTCCGCTCACTTTGTGCATCTGGCAGATTTCTGGGGCTTTTTCAATGCTGAGCTCCTGGTCTGAGAGTCTTGTTAGGGGAAAATGATTCTTTTTGATCTTGCCCTGTCCAGTGATGCTCCTCGTGAATAGTGATACCTATGATCAGTGCCATGGAAAATGTGGACAGTGCCTAGAAGATTTGGTATTTTGCAGAGAAACTCCAAGAAAGTGAATGAATGGACAAATATTTACCACAGGGATCCTGCTTTCTTTTCAAGCAAACATCAGGGTTATTCTAATTAAAAAAAAAATTACTGTGGCAAACATGAAACGATCCAGGAATTTCATATCAACCTGTGTTTTTATCTTTAATTTCAGAGCCTCTGCATCTAGAAATAAAAGTATTACTGGGGTTTGATCTGGAGTTCTCTGAAGTCAAAGGAAGATTTCCCCTCTGAGTGCTTCAGTAACAGTAAATACTAGATTGAGAGAGGCTGAATAATTTCGGGAGCAATTCCCAGTGCAGTGTGTCTGCTGTCCGAACACACTGAGAGCCAAAGGTGCCCCGAGATGTCCATGAATGCAGAGATCCCCTCCACTTCCAGCACCCTGGCTGCTTCCTGCAGCAGCTGAGCCCCTGCCAGCCTGCCTGGCTCCTTAAATCCTCCCTTTGTGGCAGCTCCTGGGTTTTGCTCATGTTCCCACCGTGGGGATGGGGTGGGATTTGTCCCTCCTGGGTGTAGGTTGATGATGGGCAGAGCTCTGTGCTCTCACCAAGTGATATTTGTCTAACTGGGATGCACTTGCACAGGTTTCTGTACCCCAGGGGAGCTGTGGGTGACTGCCAGAGGAAATGAGGTTGCACTGGTGCAGTTAATTCAGGGAGTTGAATTTACCTTTTTCTGTTGTTTTTATTCTGAGGAATAGGCTGGCCAGCTAACAAGTAAAACACAAGTTGCAACCTTCTCCTGTAACATGCCAAAAGCAAAATAATCTTGGTTTGGGGTTTTTCTCTTGCTCATGTTGATTGGCAGGGCCCTTCATTACTGTCCACAAGTTATTTTAAGCTGTGCTTCTACAGCAGTAAAAATGATGATCAGTTGTATTTTTTACCCACAGATGGGATTAATTTATCTCACCCAGTCACTCAGGGGTGACCTTTCCCCAGTCCTTCCTAATGAACTGTTTTGTGACAAAATGCACCTCTGCTCTAAGGCTACAGTGAATTGTGACCTGCTGCAAAGGTGGTCATGGTGGATGGGGCTTGGAGCAACCTGGGATAGTGAAGGTGTCCTGTCCATGGCAGAGGGTGGAATGAGGTGAACTTTACATCTCTTCCAACCCAGACCATTCTGTGGTTCTAAGAAATGCTCAGCTCCTGATTTTGTGCAGACGAATTCTCTCTCTGCCTGGTCACTCCACTTGTGGGGGAAGAACAAGGCTTCCTCCACTCTGTCTGTAAAAAAATCTCAGCCTGTCTCTTCAGTGTCCTCTGGAGTTACAGCCATCAGCCCAATCTCCATGTGGCACAGTCCTCAGCCTCTTCCCCATGCCCTTCCCTCCTTGATCTGCTGCCAACACCGTGATTATCATTCAGGTCAGCTCTCTGTTTCTTCTTTAGACACAGATTTCCCTCTGGGTCATGATGTTGAAGATACTTCTGAATTTTTCAGAATTTCTGCCTAACATTTCTATAATTCAACCCTTCTGGTCCAGCTGTGCAGGTGTGCTGTGTGTGCCTGTCAGCTTGTCTAGGAATCCAGTGTTTCTTCTGGGGCTGCCAGGGATACACAGTGCAGGGGAAAGTATTACAACTTCCACAGCCACAGTGGGCCTGGGCCTTCTCCAACTTACTGCAGGTTTGGGGGTACCTCGAGCCAACTGTGATTATTTCTCTTAATAGTCCTCCAGAAAAATGCAAACCTGGATAATGTCAGGAATCCTGTTTTCTTCTCCTCACTAAGACTTTTTTCATTGAGATGAAAAAGAACACCATTCAGGTAAACCCAGACACGTTAGAAAATTGGGAATGTGACTTCACCTCTGCTGCTGCCTTGTTCTTCCCCCAGCAAATGCAATCCTGCCCCACACTGCTTGGTTAAAACTTCCCTGAGAATCTTGTTTTAGCAAATTTTCTAGAACCACCTCCCCTCTGCCTGCACCCCTGCTGCTCCCCTTCCTTGTCACAGCAAAAGCTGTTGTCTTCACTCCTCAAGTGTCTCCAAGTGCATTCCTTCCCTGATGCTGCTCTGCCCTCTGGACAAGCATCTTTGCAGCCTCTCCTCAGCAGTCTCCCACAGCTGGGCAAACTCTGCCTGTAAAGAATTCCAAGATTCCTCACCGTGGGCCTTTTCAAATCTTGGCGCCAAGTGGAGCACCCAAATGGGTTTTTTGTCCGTGGGGCTGCTCAGTGTGGTCTCCTGGTTCCTTATTGCTTCTTTCCTCTCACTGAGGGCAGCAGGAGGTCACGGGGGGAAAGACTCATCATAGAATCATGGAATGGTTTGGGTTGGAAGGGGCCTTAAAGATTGTCTCGTTCCAACCCCCCTGCCATGGGCAGGGACACTTTCCACTAGATCAAGCCCAGTCCAGCCTGGCCTTGAACTGTTCTAGGGATGGGGCAGCTGCAACTTCTCTGGAAACCTGTGCAAGTGCATCCCTGTTAACAATTTCTTCCTAATATCCTGTCTAAACCTCCTCTCTGTGGGTTTGAACACATTGCCCCTTGTCCTGTCACTCCAGGCCCTTGTGAATACTCTCTCTCCATTGTGGAGAGTATTTACAATGTAGGGAACACCCCCCCTTTTGTAGGCTTCCTTCAGGTACTGGAGGGCTGTAATTAGGCCACCCCAGGGCCTTCTCTTTTCCAGGCTGAACAACCCCAACTCCCTCAGCCTTTCCTGCCAGCAGAGCTGCTCCATCCCTCTGATCATCCTGGTGCCTCCCCTGGGCTCTCTGCAGCAGCTCCACGTGCTCCCTGTGATGGAAGGAGGTCACACCAGCTCCCTGCCTCTGTTTCCTGCTGCTCCCAGGCCACGGCCTGGAGACCTGCTCCTGGTTGTCTCTGCCAATCCCACCAGCTCGGCATGTGACACCTTCATCATCCAAGGCAGAGCCTCCTTTGTGCTGGGAACAACTGAGCCACGGCCTGTCCTTCCCGGCATTCGCGCAAACGAGCGCTAATTGCATCCCCCAGACGTCTGTCCTGTTTTCCTGCAGGCACAAGTCCCTCGGATCAGTATGCAGAGGGAAATTGGTGCTCTGGACAGGGCTGGTGGTGGCCCAGATCTCTCTGATGTGCTTTGTCTCTGCAGCTCCCAGGCTTTGTTTGTTAGTGCTAAGTCACGATGCAAAGCGGAACAGTCCAGACTTACGGAAACTGGGTCAAACTGCTAAGGAGGAGCACAAAAGCCTAGTGTGTGAGCCTGGGAGGGCAGAACAAACAGGCCAGGGCACAAAATGGAGAGGGAACTGGGAAGGACAGAGAGCAAGATGCTCTGCACAAGTGTGTTAGACACAAGAGGCAGTGGGGAGGTGTTGGGCTGGTCCTCGGGGCGGAGGGAAGGTCGTGGAGGAGCAAAGTGCAGCTTGTTCATGGTGATGTTGAATTGCCTCAGATTCAACTCAAATGTGCAACCGTGTGCAGCTATGCAACTTCTGATGCAACTGAAATTGTGCAAACGTGCAGTTGCCACCAGGCAGCCAGCACAGGAAAAAGAAATGAAAATCCGTGGATTGTTGATCTCAAACCACGTAGGTGCTGGGGAAAATCACCACAGGGTGATTTGCTCCACCATGGAGCTGTTCACCACTGGTTTTGAGACATTGCAAAGTGTGGGTAATGTCTCCTGGTAAAGACAAAAAAAAAAAATTCCCATTCAAATGGGGCTAAGAAGGCTCCATGTACAGACCAGAAGTTTAACTTCATCTGCCAGGAAAATATTGGAGCAAATAATGAAAATGTTAGCACAGAGTGAGGAGGTCAGCACCATCCTGGGGGCTTTGTCTAGAACAAGTGGCTTCCAAAACATTTTGATTTTTCTCCTGTGACAGCAAAATTCTGTTTTATGAGCAAAAGAAAAGCAGTGGTTTTTTTATAAATTGACCTTAATAAAAGCTTTTGATTATCTCCAATTATGTTTTGATATTCTAGATAGAGAAATCTCATTAGAAGAAAATTTTCATTTGGTGGTTGCAAAACTGGTTGGAAAGCCATGCTGGAAAATTGTTTCTTATCAAAAAAGAAAACTTCACAAAGTGGGGTTCTGCAAAGAGTTTGCTGTCAATCAGTGTCTCCATTAATCATCTCAAGGACGAGATAGAGATTGTTCTTATTAAATTTGCAGATGAGGTCGAGCAGAAAGTCTCAGCTGCAAATATGTCAGAGAAGAATTAGAATATAAAAGTAAAACGCTCTCTTTGCCCACTGTTCATGGGAGGAGCAGCCATGGGTTTAGGTTCAGCTACTTAGAGCACTGAGTGTGACTTCCCAACAGGCAGGACTGGCACCGGCGGCCTCAGGGGCACCTCAGCACAAGCATGGTGCCAGAAAAGGGAATGAAGCTGTGGTTTGTGTAAAGATGATCCTCCCCCAGTGCACAGGGCTGCCCTCTGAGGCCTTTGCCCTCCTCGTTTCTGGCCTGTGAGGTGGGAGAGGGTTGCTGGGACGCTGCCTGGGGTCAGCCCCACCATCAGGAGCCAGCCCTGTGTCTGGGTGCTGGAAGGCAAGAACGTGCATGTTCCCCTGCCGTGACTCTCAGGGCTTTTCTTCTCTTTACAAAGAATCTTCTACTGCCTTGAGGACCACCAGGGTATTTAAAACTGCTGTTGCTGTTCCTCCAAATTTCTTTGGTTGTGGGGGTGAATGTGGGAATTCATAATGTGTTTTATCAACTACACAAGTTAATAATGTGGATCTTGTGTAATTTGGAACACTACCAAAGGATGAATCAATGATGCACAGTTCTAAGTTCACTAAATTCCCAGAAGTAAAACTTGTTCAAAATATTTCTGTGTCTGGAATAGTGTTGTCTTATCCTTTACACTTGTGTTTCTATTTCTGCACTGATACAGCTCACATAACATTTCATTTCCCATTCTGAACTTGAAATGCAGCAAGATGAAAAACCGATTTTTGGTAAATAGGGATTTTTATTTTGGATTCTTTAGAGAGAACAAAATTGGCTGTGCGTGGAAGCTCTTGCTGCTTTGAAGTGGTTAATTTGCCTTTATCTTCAAGACACATGACATCAGATTGGATCCAAGTGTGTTCTTAAGCAGAGATGGATGAAGCCCTGACACCCCCTAACTTTGGGTTCATTTACAGCTGGGTTATACTGCTGCAGTAGAAAGCAATCCTCCCTAGAGCCTGGCAGAACCCACGAGGCTTCCCCCAAACCTTGGCTTAAGTGGGTTTTTTGAAACTGGACCTGACCTGGATCCAAATTTAGCACTATTTTTTTGTGCTTAAAGGGAATGTATAGGCAAGGAACATATTGTGCTCTGTTGTAATAAGATCTGAGTTTCATCAATATTCAGCACTAGCACATGCTGGGTGGTGTTAGGGACTGAGCAGATATTGCGAGCACCAGCTGCTGCTTTGATGCCAGTTTTTCATGCTGAACAGTAGGAGACTAAACTCTAGCATCACGCAGAATGGAGAGCTATCACGAGCTGGGAGCAGCACGGGGAAATTCATGCAAATCCCCCTGTGCTCGTTAATGGTGTCTGTGATTGGGCTGGAGGAGGGTGGTGGGGGGCTGTGAGGGACAGAGCTGTTCCCCTGTGCTGTCACAGTGGCTGTGCCACCTCGGGCGTGTCTCCAAGGCATAATTATTTTGAGATATTGCGGTCCACAGAAGCCTTTACTTTGAGGTTGACTAATGCATTATAATGTCTTTTAAAACCCTGGCCCCCAGGCTTCTTGGAGATGAGTCATCTGGCTGAAAGCATGTCGCCATGTCCTATCCCCGCACGTTGTGGGAGGGTCTGCAGTCCTCTGGGCCCTTGGCTGGTGACACAGGGCTCCCGAGGGCCTTGTCCCAGCCCTCAGGGTAGGTGCAAGCCCAATCTGCCCTCCCTGCCTCTGCATGCAGTCATTTGTTTGTCTTAATCCTCAACCCTCTGCTTTGCAAAATGACCTTGCAGGTGTTTTTGTCCTTTTCCCAGGTGCTTTGAGGAAAGATCTTGCGAGTTTCCTTGACTTAGGTGACTCCAAAAACCCAACAAAGTCGTCAAGGATGACAAGTGCTGGAGGTGGAGCTGTGCTTTGTTCTAGAGTGACGCCCAGCCCAGGACCTTGTGGTTGTCACAGCGGCTACCCTGGGGCCACCACCAGGAGAGGTAGGTCCAGTGTCACCAGGAGATTCCATAATTCTGTTGATGATTTCTTGACTGACACTGGACAAGCCATCCAGGCCCCCACTCCAGATCTCAGCAGATTTTTGTGGAAAGCAAGAGTTCTCATCTTCCACTCTCTGTCTGCCTTGAGCTGTCAAACTGAGACATCCCATAGAGGGATGTTCTTCTTTCAGTAATTGATCTGTGGGAAAACTCAAATCCTGGTGGCAGTCAGCGCAATTTTAGAGCTCCTGGAGTTAAAGGGTTGGGACTAATGTCTGCAGAACAGTTTTTTGGTCCTCCAAAATCCAAGCACAGCTGTTCATCCTCTTTCAAATTTGTATGTACAAAGGTTATATCATAAACTTAGGAAATGCTCTTTTGACAAGGCGTGGAAGTTGCTCTGAGATTGGAACCTGCTTTGATCAAAGTCTGTAGTGTGTGGTCAGAAATCTCAGTCTTTAATGATTAAGACATTCCCCCCCCCAGTCCTGTCATTGTTAGTGGCAGCTTCTTGCCACAACATAGAATTTCTATTTATGTACATATTTTTTTGAGAGCAGGTCCCCACATTCAATGCCTTTAGGCTAACTGAGTTCAGTCATCAAATTACAATTAAATCACAGCTCAGAAATGTCTGTAATTAGGACTCTTTAAGGGCTATTATTACTATTTTTGTAATTCACGATACAAGAGTGACTTCTAGTATAATGTTAAGTTTTACTGTTGATTTTCCCATACTGAAAGAGAGGAAACGCTGCTGGATTTTATCTCTGATTTGCAGGAGCGAGGGAGGTGGCATCAAACAGCAATTTCCATCCTGTCTGGTCCAATGACAAGGTGGTGAATCTGCAGGAATGGGAACACACTGGGTTATGTGCCATTGCCAGGGGAGGAAGCAATTTCCCGTGGAGACTGAAGGCCTCTGTTCCCCCAGCAAGGTCAGCAGAAGCATTTGCTGCCTTTGGCTACATCATAATTGCATTAATAAAGACAGCAGCTCCCGTGGGGCAGAGGCTGCAATTAGCAGCAGCATCAGAGGTTTCATCCCAGCCTCTGCAGTGTTCCCCTGCAAGCAGAGAGGTTCTGATGGAATTTGTTGATGCCATTCCCTGCCTTTGAATGAGCAGCTCCTGCCGTGCTTTCACCACCTGGCAAATCTCTCCACAGCTGGACATGGGCCCTGGGGGTGCTAATGTGGAAATCAGGTCTGCTCCCTGCAGTCCTCAGCTGGGGGAGGTGGTGGGAGCTCCCCCCAGTCCAGCACTGAAAATGAAATGAATTGGGGAATCATCTGGCCCTTGCAGGGAAGGGGTGATCATCAGTAGTGTGTTGTGGTTGTTGGACTGTGTGAGGTGTCCTGGTGGAATTCTGCCTGCTCTGCCTGCCTTGGGTGCTCTTCCCAGTCTAAGGTTGGTCAGGAATGACAATATGTGCCCAGAGCATTCTGCAAGAGAGACAAAATCCCAGAGTGGCTTGGGCTGGAAGGGACCTGAAAAATCATCTCATCCCAACCTCCTGCCATGGGCAGGGACACCTTCCACTATCCCAGGGTGTTCCAAGCCCTGTCCAGCCTGGCCTTGGACACTGCCAGGGATCCAGGGGCAGTCACAGCTTCTCCAGGCAATCCTTCACTCACAGGGAAGAATTATTTCCCACTATCTGATCTAACCCTACTCTCTGTCAGTTTAATGAAATTCCCCTTTGTCCTGTCACTCCATGCCCTTGTCCAAAGTCCCTCCCCAGCTCCCTCAGAACCCTTTAGGCCCTGTAAGATGCTCTAAGGTCTCCCCAGCTCCTCCTCTTCTCACATCTGTGCCTTCACAGAACCCACTTAGGTGACAATTCCTTGCCAAACCTCAGCTGGGCTGACGTCTTCATTTCATTGCAAAAATAAATGATAGATGTTTGAAGACCCACAGTCCTTGACATTGAGTGAGATTTTGGAAGTGTGGGCCTGTTTAAGCACACACACACAGCTGCACACACATGGACACAGAGAGAGGCACAAACCCACGCCAGGCTCACGCTGGGACTGTGGGTGACCTGCCAGCCACAGCTCCTGCCACCCATCTCTGGGAGAGCTCTCCAGGGGAGCTGCTGCCTGGCACAGTGAGGCAGAGCTGCCACGGAGCTTTGCTTTCTGAAAACTCCCTCCTCTGTGCTACTGCCTGCTCAGGACCTTATTAATTTTCTCCAAAAATTGAAGATACTGGGGAAGTCTTAAAATAGCTTCTTGACCTACCCGTTGCACATTGTGGAGTTGCTGCTCTTCAACATTTCAACTTGAGCAAAACTCCTTTTTAAGAAGAGGACAGGAGTAGAGTAGTGTGGTAGTTTACTCACTGCTTCCATGTGGGAAGTGTGGGTAGAGTGGAGCAACGTGCAGGAGAGCTGATGGACTCACATGTTCGTTAGCACTCCCCTCGGAGCTCCAACGAGGAGGGGCACAGCAGGGGTGTGTAGGAGACTTGGACTTGACCCATATCTGGAGTAAATCAGCCAGATCTTTCGTTGGATTCAGTGGAAGAGAACATGGAAAAACTTCCACCCAATAGCAGGAACATTTTCACATCCAGGGCTGACTCTGGTTAGCCTGCAGTGCTGTTTCATTCTATGTCACACTCCACAAACGGAGGAGAATGCTCCTGGTTCCTCCCCCCGCCACATCACCACCCACAAACCTGCTGCACCACACCACTCCTCTCTCCCTTTTCCCCTTGCCAGCCTGAGGAACTTTAAATGGGGAAAAAAAAAAATCATAACCCACCATCTGGTCTCCACGAAGAGGATCAGCTCTCGGGCCATTTCCTCAGCACAAGCTGGCACCGTTCCCTCCTCTGCAGCAGATCCTGCTCTAGCTTTGGGTCTGCTCCCATATGGTCAGTGCCTAAATTATTGATATTATTTATACTGCTCTTGTGCCTCAGGTCCAGGGCATTTTTGTGCTGGCTGCTGTGAAGAACCAAACAAAACCAGTCTCTGCCCTGGGAACGAATACATGTTAGTACCAATTTTGCTCAGTACCTGGCTGGATTTTTACAAAGTAACCTTCCAGGAGCTTCGCGCTCTTCCTCTAGACAATGCCTGTGGCTCATAGCTTTTCTTCTGCAGCATTTGACCATTTTCTTCAAGTGACAGGTAAAGTCATGATCTCATATGAAAATCACTGCTTTTAAAACAGGAAATTGAAGTTTATATCACTATAATTTTTGTTATGAAAACTTCACATCCTCAAGACTCAAACCTCAGAGGCTCCAGAAAACTGAATTAATTTCTTATAAGATTAAGAAGGCTTGACTTTGTCAGTCTCAGCCTGAGGTGAGAACTGAGATTAGTAATGACAATTCTGTCCCAACAAGGCCTGTTTATCATGGAGTTGTACACACTATTTAAACTATGTGTTCTCTTATTTACCTAATGATTGGGAAAAAGAAAATGTTTAAATGGTGTTCATCTAAATGAAATATCTGGAACTCTTCCTCTTGCAACAGTGAATGAATAAGCAATTGGAAATGAATTCTCACTAAGCCACCTGGGTGTTCAGGCTGTGGTATGTCATTTCTTTCAAGATGTCAAAAATAAAGTCATCTGGACTAGTGGAAATGAAATGGGAAAGAGTTCTACCCTTCTGTGGAAGCCTGGGACCTCCTGGTGGCAACAGCCCCAGCCCAGGAACACAGAAAGCACCACAGGAGCTGTTTTACCTCCAGGAACCATGGTAGAAAAAGATGGATGTTTTCACATCCAGAGCTTTCTGAAGGATCTTGCTGACCATATCTAGAACTTGTAGCCAGGGTCGTCTTCCCCATTTGGAAGCTGCAGGGTGGTAATGGGCAGGACTCATGACAATGGAGAAGCCAAAGCCCAGTGGGTGTTGCTCTGGAGCTTAAGTGGGGTGTCCACAGGCATTTGGGAATGGAGGGATTGTCTGGTGCAAGGGGAAGAAGAGAGGATTACTACAAGAAAAACACAAAAGTTTTTTTGTTTTGGTGGATTGATCAAATTTAGTGCAGTTAAATGGCATTTATAACCCCTGAAAGCAGTGAAATAACTTCAAATTGAATAACCTTTGATTTTTAAACAAACACTAATAATACTGGATCAATGAGTGAAAGTCAATTACAGTTCAGTTAAGCTGTGCCCTTTAAAACATCCCAGAGCTGCTCAGCTGTTTCCTCCAGTGATGTATCACAGCTCCCAGGGCTGCGCAGACAGCAGGAACCCTTCTTTATTTCCAAAAATCAGAAAAAGACAGTCCTGAGCATCTTTTTCTTCTATCTTCTGAAAGAGGAAGGAGTTCCTTAACAGCTGAAGAATTGTCAAGGAAAGAAGTGATGAAAAACCACGTGCCCATCTGGAATGGAACACTTTGACATGCTCCCCTGCCATTTCCCACGGGTATTTCTGTAAGTGACAGCCACTTTTGCCTTTAGAAATGAAACTCAGTCACTGACAGTGCACAGGACACAGCAGCACAGAAGGACTTCCAAAAAAAAGGAAATAAAAAAATTAGTGACCTTATGACCACAGCCCTACTGTATAATCTCAGATTCTACTTTCTGCCCCTCTTATATTTATTTACTCCATGGTTCAAGCCATGTTTTGTAGTTGTTATTGAAGCTTTTCAGTGGTGGCCACATCTTTCCTTCATGATGGAAGACAGAAATGCCTCCTGGGGATGCAACTGAGTATCTGGATGTGGAAAGGCATGAAAAGGTTGATATCAGGATATCTCCAACAAACTTGTTTATCAGCAACATGAAACAGTCTTTGTAGACATCAGGCATTTTTTTTCCCATGTTTAATTATATTAAAAATCAGTCTTATACACCGAGGAGCCAAGTTGGAAGGGAAGCACCTTGTGAAGCCCCCAGATTAAAATTTGCTAATGGCCTTGTGGGAACCTTGAATTTACCCAGCACAAGATGAAGTGTTGTAATGATGCAACAGAAAGCACAAAACTTAGATTTTCTTTGTGCTATTGAACTCTTGGACAGTTCTTTTCTGTATGAACTGCAACGTGAGAAGGCTCAGGGGCTGGTGGGAGGAACAGGGCACCTTCAGCCTGGAGTGGGGTGTTTCCATCGATTTCATCCTTGTGAACCATGAAAATCCCTTTTCTTTAAGTTTTGCCTCTTAAAGAAGCCACAAAACTCTGTTTCAGAGGACATCAGGGTTGAGGGAGCGTGTATGGCACTGCATTTGCAATGACCACAAGCCAGCAAGTGCAAGGAGGTTTCTGCTAATCCAGAGGCTGAATTTTATCTGTCAATGAGGGGACAATACAGATCTATAAAAGTAGTAGCATGTTGCATTGGAATGATCTCGTGGTTAAGCTCATTAAACAACTATTTCTCAGCCAGTCAGTGTCCCAGGCTGGATTTGCTGGGAGCCTTTTTCCACTTCCATTTCCTTGCCTGCATTGGTCAGGATGGAGACATCATTTTATGTGTAGGTCAGGCTGGGTTCGATGCTTTTCCTGATAGAGGGGAGAGAAGACACATCTCTAAGGCAGAAAGAGTTAATCCATTAACATCCTTTAATTATGCTGCTGCCAACCAGCCTGGTTGTGCACCTGACCAAGTGAACCTGGGATGCTTTTTATGCAGCAGAAAAAGAAGCTTCTGGAAAGTGCATCTACTGCAGCTTTCCAATTACTGCTGCCCTTTTTGTGCTTTGTTCATTTTGCATTAATTTAGATGAGTTCAGAGATATCCAGGTTAGCCAGGATGATAAATAAATTAACCTTTATTAATTAGACTCTTTAGGACTGATTCATTTATTTCGTTTCAGCATTTGTGATTCACCACAAATGAATGTGCTCTGTCTCTCTGCCTCACAATCTGTTTGTCTTGAATTTCAGTTTATTGTTGCATCTGTTTGGGATCTTTTGATACGGGAGAGAGCTATGATTTAAAGATTATAAACATGTATAAACAGTGTAGGAATAAACAGAGAGGCTTGGCATGTTGCTTTGGGCTCTGTGCCAGGCTAACATGACTATTAGGTTTATCTGGTCTCGAGCTGTCTCATATCTGTCTGCTTTGGAGAGGAGATGGTGAGAACAGGCAGCTGTCGCTGTCTGTCCATGCTGAATCATTCCTCTCTGCCAAAATTAGGGAGCACTCCCTGCTGAAGCACCAGGGGCACAGGAAATAGCCCAGGCTGCCTTCCAGAGACCAGGATTTGACCCTGGGTTTGCTTTGATGGACACACGTGGTGCAGCACGTCTGCTGGACGCGCCTGACACTCAGCACAACGCTCCTGCCTCTCAGTTTTGCAGAATGGGACTGAGGATGGGCTGAAGTCTATTTCTCCTCCGAGAAGAGGACCCCAGCTCAGATGTCCTCTGGCTGGACACCAGCCAAGCACCCCAGAAGGCAGAAAGAAGCAGAGAAGGGGGCTGTGCTGCCCCTTTCTGCTGCTGCTGGGGCTGAACCTGTCCCTGCACAGACTCTGCCACAGACACTGTATCTGCAGCATGGGACCAGGTTTGTGCCTTGACAGCCCCTAATAAAGCCATTTGTCTTTCTCAGCCTCCACCAGGCAGGCCTGCTCTGGATGCTGATCAACAGTTTAGCTTTACTTGGGTGACTTGGAACAATCCTGGCTCTTTCAAGGCTGAGTGGAAAAATGTTTCCAGCATGTCTCAGGGAAGACCTCGAAGATTTGTCTGTAGTTCTTATTGCTGGTGCATCCCACCGGGCATTTGATTCCCACGTTTAAATTCTGAGCAGACAGCACTTAGTCTACACCAGAACAGGGTTTTTTTTGCAGCTCCATCAGCATATCAGAGAGCAACATTAATGCTTTAAAGTGCAAGTCCCTGACACCCCAGCTCTGCCTGGAGCAAGCAGCAGGCTAAAGCATCCAGTGGTAAATAAGCTCAGCAGATTCCTAATGGAAAGTAAGAGAAGGGGCACATTGGGAAAAAACAACAGAATGTTTGTGTATCCATTTGACTTTGTAAATTTGCTAGAAAAGGACATGATTTCCACGTAGCACTTTTGGTTTGTAATTTGTGTATCTGCAGCTTTCTCATATCAATATTGGTTCTTCTAACAAAAGGTGCATTATACCTTGCCAAAAATTGCCTCACTCTTCAGGCAGTGCCATGGTATCACTGCAGCCCAAGCAGACATTCCAGGCTTTGTGTGTGGTTTCTCTTTCTCAGTGTCTGTCTTTATACATGCCTCTAAATAAATAGGTCTAAAATATCTCAAGCTGCCTTTTTGTAGGGAGCAACTGGGCATATAATGCAAATTGCATAAAATACTACTGGGATGAGCACCCCTATTCCCTCTGAGGGTGGATGGGATTAATTACTTCTGTAGCAATAGCTGCTGGGATTTAATCTATGACTGTCTCAAGTTTGAAGTGTCTATTTCTTATTAAAAAATAGCATAAGGACACAGCTAGAGTGAAGTTCTCAGAAACCTAACCTTGGAAAAGGATTGCTTTCTTTCCTGGAGAACACAATGAACTCACAGTTGTTTTCTTTTAAATGGATAGTATTAAAATACATGTAAACAAAAAAAAAAAACAAACCCCAAACTAATCTTAGCTCTCAACACTTTTGAAAATTACTTGTAGAATGCCAAGGTTGTTTATGGTCAAGACAGGCTGGTGAGACATGAGCTTGTATCAGCCATGTTTGTAGTTTTGTGTGTTGAGTAGGTGAGAGAGTAAAACAGCATAAATAGAGGTAGTTTGGGCAGATTTGTTAGTGGGACTGGTAACTTTTCCCCCACCCACTCATCCCCTTCCTACAGGCTCTCATGAGCAAAAGTCACAAAGCAAGATTCTTTTCTCTTCCTGCCTGTCCTTTACAACTTACCTTGAGCTGGGAAACCATCTGGAGCCATAAAACAAAGAGCAAATCCTCACTGGAGCTCCTTTGCTTCTGTACGTGTCACTTTTATGGGCAAATAATTAACGCCACGTGGGATTTGAAAACAAAGGTGATAGTTGCAAAAACGTTTGCAGGCTGTGGTTCATTTCCAGCAGCCTTTGCTTTATGCCCCAGGACTCAGCAGCAGAGATTGCTCCTCTCCTGATGTAGGCACAGCCAGACGTGCCTGAGGTGTTTTAGCAGCAATACTGAGGAGGAATTGCTAATGTATTTTTTCATCTCGAGAGCGAGTGGCCTCTCTTGCATGTGCCTTGCAATTAACAGGGAGAGACACCTGGTATGAAGCTGGCATCCTCAGACTTAGAACACCACCCCTGTTCCCCTTTCTCCTGCTGCATTTTGATTTGAATGCCTCAAAAACCCCCGAACACACACACAAAAGTGCTGCAGGGAAAGGAGCCCTCTGCCTCACATCCGCTGCCTCCCGCTCCCCCAGAACAAGATTTGGATGTGCAAATCTCTCCTATCATTAAAATATAATGCTGGCTCGTGCTTTATCAACAAGCTTGTCCATCTCTGAGGGTCAGCTTGCCATCTCTAATCCTGTGCTGTATCAGCTCTGCTCTGGGGAGGGGGAATATTAAGACCAGACAGTTGGTGTTGGCCAGCCACATTTACTTAGACCTCAAATATTTCTGCCTGTGCCAGCATCAGTGGCCTTGTGGAATGTCCCTTTCTGGCACTGCAGTCTCTCTTGCTTCTCTGATTTCAGTGAGTTGCTCCTCACTTGGCTGGAGCTGCTCTGATCTGTATCTGCTGAAGCCAGATCAAACTCCAGCACTGCTCTTGCCTCCTTAATTTGGTTGATCTGCTCTAAAGTTTCAGAAGAACCAGCTCTGTTCTTGGAGACAGGCACAGGTGTGTAATTGCAGAGAATGTGACATCTTGCAGAGGGATCTGTCATCTCAGAAATGCCTCTAAAAAGTTATTTTTTGTGTTGATCTCTCTCAGACACAACAGTTCCCAGTCTCCAACACCACAAACCTTAGGGCAGACTGCATTGCAGATTCTTTTCCTACCATAACCATTCCTTACACTTTCCTCTGGCCTCTGCTGTGATTGCATCACATGATATAGACACTGCATAGATTAATACATTTCTTTTATTAAACTCATCCATTTGTGGCTACAGAAAGCAAATCAAAAGCTTAAACTTCTCCTACCACAGGCAGGTGTGATTTGGGGAGCAGCACGTTCACCTGCCATCAGCTCTCCAGGGACAAAACCTGGAGATCACCACACAGACATTTCTTGGCTGATTTTATCTGCTGGGATGGATTATTGGCACAGCAAGATAAAGGGAGAGAAAGGGCTCAGAACATATTCCCTGTCATATACATTGTGAATTTTGCAATGAGTGTGCAGAGTGGGATTATTTTAGTTTATATGCAATAAGATTTCCAGCTCCACGTTTTCCATGCTGATATTTGTGACCACACTCATCCTCTCTCCCCCCTTCCTCATCTCCATCCAGGCAAAGGCCACACGTGCTCGGTGGGTTGGTGGCATCACTGCACAGGAG
Source organism: Nicator chloris (assembly GCA_013400495.1). Lineage (NCBI taxonomy): Eukaryota > Metazoa > Chordata > Aves > Passeriformes > Pycnonotidae > Nicator > Nicator chloris. Next base: position 110,637 of record WAAE01013282.1, read on the forward strand.
CCTGGCTGGGCACCAGGAGCTACACCCAGGGAAGCAAAATCCATCTTGCAGTGTCCTGTCCTTCAGGTCTTGGCTGAAGGTGGGTCAGGCAAACAGCCCTGGCCAGCAAAACAAATCCTCCCTGAGGAGCAGCACGTTGTTCAGGTCTGGCTGGTGCAAAGTGCTATTGATCCCACATTAAGGCATTTAGGAATGGCTGTAATACAAAGGAATAAATGTCACACTCATAAATAAAGAGTTGACCTAATTTAAATTATCCTTGCAAGACAATTAGAAGCTGTTCCAGCTCTGCATCCGTGTGCCCCCTGCTTGGGATGGATCATTTGGAAGCAGACAGCCCCTTTCTTCTGTATTTGTATTTTTTTTGCGAACTTTCAAAGGGCATAGCAGTAATATTGGATGGAAATGAGAAAGATGCTTACAGCATGGATTGTACTTTCCTATCAGGCATCTAGGAAAAGCTCTCTCCTCATTCCACGTCAATAAAAAAAGCTAAATCTAGAGGGCAGAGAAACAGAGCCTTAAGCTTTCAGAAGCAATCTTTCTAAACTTGCTATCCCATACTGGCTTTTTAATTAAAAAAGTTATCCTCCAAACTACTTCTGGTTTCCATCTGAATTCGGTTTTTGTTTACCTTCTTTGACTGGCTGCTATTTTGGCACGTGCAGCAGCACAGAGAGGGGTGGGGGTCAGTCTCTCCATCAGTGTGTGTATCTTCCCTGTTTACCTCCAGCCTTTCATCTCACTCCTCTGCTGCATATGCTGAGCATCTGGCTGCTACCCAAACACGTTTGATGACTGTCTGCAAATAACAGCATTCCAAATATAAAATATTCTGTGACTCACATTAATTACAAACAGAAAAAGAACAAAAGGCGGGGGGGAAGGAAAGAAAAAAATTAAAGGAGGGTTCTAAAGAACTGGAAGTTTTCCTGGGAAGATGAAGCATCTATCTGACTGCCACGAGCCAAGCAAAGAACAAGAGAAATCCACAGAGAAAAAGAGAAGTCTCAATTACAGTCTCAAAGACAGTGAGCTGTGTATTTTAGATAATAGATTTAAAATGATACTGTTTTATAGTAGCATCTGATCACATCCCACCTTGCCTTGCACTCTGCCCTTTTCCAAAGCTGAGAGTAAGCCCAATTTATTTGTTGATGCTTGGCAATGTAGATACTAAACCATTTCAAATTTATTTTGTGCACCCACATTCCTTAAAGGTTGGGGTCTCATGCCAAATTGCTGCAGCTGCCCTTCCTCCTGCCCTCCCATGTTAGGAACTGTGACTTTTCTCCACCCCTCTCCCAGACTGCCTGGGCTACCTGTTTGCAGGGAAGTCTAAAAACACCATAGAAAAGCACATGGAGAAGGTCACTCTCGGTGAGATAAGTGTTATTTTCAAGCTTATAGTCAAATATTGCAAATAATGATGAAACAGAGCTGTGTATTCATGTAGCTTAGTGTTATTTTAACGTGCATTGATCAGTGCCTGCTCCAACCACTGGCCTGGAAAATTCTGTGGAGGATAAAGCTCGTTCATCACGGCTCCATGGGCAGGTGGAGATGCTCAGGTGATACAGCCATGATTGTAGAGGGTGTTGTGTGCCTCTCACAGGCTCCCAGAAGCAGGAGGGAAGAAGCTCTCCGAGACAGCAGCGAGCTGACTCAGGAGCTGCACGTGAGGCAGGCTGGAGGTGCAGCCTCCCCAAGGCCAGCCAGCACCCACAGCCTTCCTGAAACACAAACCCTGCGGGTGGAACGGGAACAACCAGCAGGAACAGAGGACAGACACAAAGGCCAGTTAAAATGAGATGGATGCAAATCTTTGCAGGGGTTTGGAAGGGAACTGGGCCCGAGCTGTGCTGTCAGTGTGGCTGCTTGCAGAGTTGTTTGCTGTCTGGCAACTGGGACAGGGAGCTGGAGTGTTCATCTCAAAAAAACCCCACGTTCTTGTGTGTTTGTGGGGCTGCCTTAACACATTTACAAGGCTGGAGGAAGCAGGGACTTGTTCTGCAAATCAGATACCGGGTCAGGCTTTCTGTACAAACACCAGTGAGCCTCCGTTAAATGTTTTTATCCAAGGAGGCAACAGCCAAAAAATTGTATTTAAAAGGTCACACTAGTTTTTCTTGTCTGTATCACAGTATCTGAGCCTCTCCCTGAGCTGGGAGCTGCTTTTCACAGCATCACAAAATGGGATGGATTGGGTTGGGTTGGGTTGGGTTGGGTTGGGTTGGGTTGG
>WAAE01013282.1:114207-168241 GCA_013400495.1 Nicator chloris
TTGGGTTGGGTTGGGTGGGACCCTAAAGCCCATTCAGTGCCACCCCTGCCATGGCAGGGACACCTCCCACTGTCCCAGGCTGCTCCAAGCCCTGTCCAGCCTGGTCTTGGGCACTGCCAGGGATCCAGGGACAGCCACAGCTGCTCTGGGCACCCTGTGCCAGGGCCTGCCCACCCTCACAGGGAACAATTCCTTTCCAACATAAATTCTAACCCTGCTCTCTGTCAGTTTAAAGCCATCATGCCTTGCCCTGTCACACAATGCCCTTATAAAAAGTATAATTTTGGATTGTAATGGAAGCAGTAAAAGGTACATCCAAATGGTGCACTACCCTAAATACCACCAGGAAATGGCAGCACTATGCAGAGAGGTGGTACCCCAATGTGCAAAATCCATGGAGGTGTTTTGGGGGCTCAGGATAAACGAGGTATGAAACTCTCCCTTGTGTCAATTGTCACTGAATGAAACCCTTTTCTTTTCCTGAATGCCCTTTACCTATTGAAGTAGTTCATGACTCGGAGGGGGTGATGAGGATGTAATTAGATGCACATTCATCACTCCTGCTGCTAATTGTTTTCTAAGAATGCATGAGAAGAGCATCGATTGCTTTCTGAAGTGCCTCATCCCACGGCAGGTACCACTCCACCAGAACATGAAGCTGGTGAGCCCAGCCCAGTCCCTCCTGGGGCTCATCTCCACCATGGACCCCACTGCTCTGTGTCCACAGGAAACCTGGGAGCATGGCAGGAACAATGAAACACTGCTGGGAGGGTTTGATGGCAGCCTTCCAGTCCCTAAAGAGGGCCCACAGGAAGGATGGACAGGGGCTTTCAGCAAGGGCAAGCAATGATAGGACAAGGGGGAATGGTTTTAAGCTGAAGGAGGGGAGATTTAGGTTGGATATTGGGAAGGGATTCTGCCCTGTGAGGGTGGGCAGGCCCTGGCACAGGGTGCCCAGAGAAGCTGTGGCTGCCCCTGGATCCCTGGCAGTGTCCAAGGCCAGGTTGGACGGGGCTTGGAGCAACCTGGGACAGTGGGAGGTGTCCCTGGATGATCCTGAAGGTAATTTCCAACTCAAACCTTTCTGTGATTCCAAGCCCTCTGTGATTCTATGGGGCTGGGAGGAAATCCTGGGTCACACCTGGCCCCAAAACTGCTGAAACTTCAGACAGAGTGGGAAAGGAAAAGAACAGAAAATAAACCAAGTTACTTTCTTCAGGTTTGTAATTCAGCCTCTGCCTTCATTGTGAGAGCATGCATCAACCCAAATTTATTTTAGAGAACTCTGACTGCAAATGATGCATTCTGTCATCTGGCAGGGAAGGGTTTAAAAGTCTCCCCGTAAAAATGAGGCCAGTTGATCTGTGCCTTGGCTGTTTATTCCACAAAATCAAAGTGTGTATAAAATACTCCTGAATCAAAACAGCAACACTTGGTACCATCTGGAGAGAGCCTCTGATCAGTGCCCCAGTGCTCACGCCGGCCCTGAAGTTTGTCTTCTGCTGGGTGACCCAAATGGGTTGCAGATTTGGACTAATGATGACCAAGAGAGGGAAAAGTTCTTCCTCTGAGTTGCTTCTGTGGCCACAGCAGGGACAGCCAGGCCTGTTACAGGGTTTTTTCAAGTCAATAATAAATCTATTAAATGGTGAGGGATTTTGCCCCATCCATCCCCTGTCCTTCCTCTCCTATGTGATGGGGCTGCCCTGACACTCCCCTGCCCAATGGCTGCAAAAACCCTGGGAGCCACCAGAAAGAATTAAAAGTATCGGTGTGGGTTTGATAACAAAATCCTCCAAACTGTAAATAAATGCACAAACACCTACCCCATAAATAAATAAATAGCTTACTGCCCCCTCAAGCAAATCAGAGCAAAACATCAAACTAATAACAGACATCAAATAACATATTAAACAAATAAAAAAATCACCATTCAAGCAAGTGCTTCTTCTGGCAGGCTGAGGGCAGGTCATTCAGCACAGCCTGGAAATGCTGGATCCATCCCTCCAGATGTGTGATTCCTGCTCCATTTTTATAAAAACTCTTCTGTTGGGAGCTGACAGAATACAGGGTAACAGGTTCCTTCTGCTGGTGTTCAGACAGGTCATATCTACCAAAAAGTGCAAGCCAGTGTTTTGCTTTATGATTCTTTTAATTGTCTGCACCGTCCACAATGTGCGTTATTGCACCCTGGAAATTAGGTTTATTGTGGTATTGCCCCCTGTGCCGTGCCAGGGGGCTGGCTGTGCCCCTGTAAATGCTGAGTTTTGCTCGTGATGTAGGTGCTGAACAGCAAAATCCATTCCTCTGTGAGCTGTCCTTATTAGCAAAGTCGAATAAGCTGCTGAGCAGCGTTCAGTGCCCCAGTCGAGAGAGCTGCCTGCAGTCAGGGCCCCTTCCCCGAGCCCCAGCCATGCCAGGGATGGGTTACCCTGCCAGGCACGACAGTAGATGGTGCTCTTGGTTTGCTTTAGCTGCCTGCAGACACAGCACCGGGACGTGCTCTGCTCTTGGGCCTCTTCCCACGGAAATGTCCTGCAGAAAGCAACCCTTGGGGTGCCCGAGCATTTTGTTAGCCTTGGTGTGCGTCCTGGTGGCCACGGCCCCCAAATCACCCTGTGTGCTGTCCTGGAGTGCTGAGGCTAAGTGTGTGTACTTCCCAGAGCAGCTGTGGCTGCCCCTGGATCCCTGGCAGTGCCCAAGGCCAGGTTGGATGGGGCTTGGAGCACCCTGGGACAGTGGAAGGTGTCCCTGCCATGGCAGGGAACGAGATGAGCTTTAAGTCCCTTCCAACCCAACCTGTTCTGTGACAACATGATTAGGCAACAAGCCAGCTTTTCCACGGCTCCTTTTCCAAGCATCACATCCTGGACAGGTCCCTCTGCAAAAGGAGACACCCCAAGAAGGCACAGCAGTGCTTGGCTGTCAGGGGGGTGGTGTGGCAGCTCCCATGGGTGCAGGAGCTCTCCCTGCTCAGCTGACGAGTTGTTACAGCTCTGCAAAACCCTCCCCAGCTCCAGCGAGCTCCTGTTGACAGCAAGAATAAGGCAAGATTGCTGGTTTAGGGTTTTTGATCTCTGTAGGAAGTGGAAAGCCTGTAAAGATGGATGTGGGCAAAGCTTGGCGTGGTGAACGCCCCCAGCAGCGAGGAGCGCGTCCCCGGCACAGAGAGGCTGCTTGGGGGTGTGCTGAGAGGAGCTATCCTCAGGCTGGCAAGGAAAAGCCTTAAAAACACTTTCCAAAAGGATAAACACTTGTGTGAAGTCTTCTCTGGGGATTTACAGCTCAGGGTGAGAATTTGATAAGGCCTTAAAATGCAAGGTGGGCTGTAAAAGGCTTGGGTGCCCAGCGCTTGTATAAACAGCTCCTTCTCAGTCCAAACATGTGCTGCAAACCAAAACGTGCTCTCTGGGACTTATTGATTTCTATAAACTCTATTCACCCGCTATAGGCCATGGCTGAGCACCACCAGTTTAAGATTACACATAATCTATAAAAATATTTCTACTTCAACAAGTGGTGCTCCATCATCAAACAGAACAGCTGTGCCTGGGTGGAAAGGAGAGGAGCAGAGATGATTTTACACACACAGATGTAGATTGCCTGGATGTGCCTTCATGCCTGTGCACAGGCACAAACTTATCTTTGAAATAAGCCCTGTTGCCTGGACGTTAAAAGGCTTGAAAAAAAAAGTAAGGAAAAATGAATGCTTCTGCAGCTTCCTTGGCATTAATTGAATTTCTGTCCATAATATTTACAGACTTTAGGAAGAGCCCACTTATTTACCTTTTCTCTTGGATTTTTTTTTCTCTCCATTTAAAGCTCATTGTGTTGTGTCATTTTACAGGCGCCAGGAATAAATCTTTTGCCAACTCTATTGCATTATTATGCAAAGTACACAAAAAGTATAGGAATAAAACAGCCTGAGAGAAGCTGAGAGCTGTTCCTTTCAGCCCTCCCAGTCTGCCCCAGCAGCAAACTCTCCAAGTTTGCTAACACAATCATTTTCTCAGGAAAACTTCCTCACCCTTGGCCATTGATTGCAAAAGAGTTCACTTGACCATGCTAATGCTGGCTGCAGGGAAGTGAATTTACTGGGGGGGAAAGACTCGATGAAGGAGCCATCAATTAAATCTGCAGAATTGATCCTGCGGGATGAAGGAGCTGCTGGGCACCGGGAGGATTTCTTGGCAGCAGGAGAGAGGTCAGCTACAATAAACTCCCTTCTTCCCCAGTGATGGAGACGTGTCCCAAGAAGAGTCACTTTAGGGAAAACCAAAATCACTGCTGTTAAAAATATTTCAAAGGGCAAAGCTCGAGGCACATTTCAGCCCCTGCAGGTGCTGTCCTCAGGCTGTGGCTTGTGTGAGGGGCTCCGAGCCAGCCCTGAGGTGTGAGAAGAGAGACCTGAACCTGGGGCTGACCCTGCCCTGCCCCGCCAGCAAACCCCGCATTACGGGGGGCTTCAACTCCTCACCCGGGCTCCTTAACATTGCTGGAACAGAGCTTTGCTCCCACAGCCGAGCCACCACATGGAATTAAGTCACTTAATTAGGCTGGGAGAAACACAAAGAGGGATTGAGGAGTGAGGGGACTTGGCAGCTCCCTGCAAGGTGACGTCAGGGGCCGCTGGAACAGCTCATCCACACAGCTCTGACCCTGGAAATCTCCTCTGCTGGAGAAGTGGTGCTGTAGGATGTTTGCCCGTTTGGTTTGGTTTGTATTTTTGTTTTCTGTCCTACCATAAAACATTGCAGAGAGCTGGTATGAGAAAGTCCTGGCACTCCTGCCACCCATTTCTCTTCCCCTCCTTGTTTATATAAATAAAGGTCCCTTGCTCAGGAGAAGACAAGTACAGCAACTGTCTGTGCTGGTGGGAAAAAGAAAAATGGAGGGAGAAAAGAGTCAGGAGGGAGCCAAGAGTAAACTTGTACCTTCTGGGAGGTAAATAATAAATCTTTGGTCACTTGGGGAGCTCTCTCCAGGGGGTTACTCAAACTTATCCACTCTCATCCACCCTTTATTGCCCATTTTTTTTTCAGTTGACAACATGGAGCTTGCAATGATGGGAGAAACAGCTCCCTGCCAAATGGAAAAGTGTGAAATTCTTTACCTTTTGTTATTTATTTACTCAAGTATGTGTTTAAATGAAAGGCTGAGGACTCCACACACACCTCCTGGAGCTGTCCTTGGAGCACCTTTCTGGTGGAGCACAGGTCCCACCTTTAGAAGACCCTGCTTAGTGCCTGGAGCTGGATCTGTGCAGGGTGGGATGAGGTCTGGGAGCCTGGAGCAGCTGCTGGCTGTTGGCTGTGCAATCACTTCTCTCTGCTTCAGGGGTGCCAGAGCACTGTGGGAGAGGTGGAGGAGCTGCCAAGGGAAAGGTCTCACTCTATTTCTTGGACAAATTTATGGTTCTGGAAGTTCAGATGGAGATGTGCATCCCTGGGAAGTGTTACCACCACTGCAGGCATTAATCTCCCAGGGACCTGTTGGACAGTGGGGTGGTTGGGTGGCTTCACCTTTCCTTGGCCCAAGCTGACCACTTCTCCTGATCCCACAGGGATCCTTGCCATGAGCCCAGCTTGCTCCTCCCCTGCCCCACACACCCATGGCCCCAGCTGGCTCCACTCCTCCTGCCTTGAGGAGCTGTTCTTAAATCACTTAAATTCCTTCAATATTTATTCACTTTATCCCTTAAATACCAGAATGCTTCAATGGATATTTTAGCTGAAGATTTTTCATTATTTTCTTTCATCATCTCCAGCTATTTCTTGCCTTCAGTGAAGCCCCTTATGTATAATGTCACCTCTCTGCACCTTTGTCTCAGGCATCCTGGCACCCAGACTGTACTAATAAAACATCCCACCTGCAGACCTGAAGAAATGAGAAGAAACCACCACATTTTAAAGCAAGATGATGAATTTAAATCCATCAAGCCTCATGACATTACCCTAAGTTGTGTGTGACTCTGCAGATCACCCCACTGCGAGTCCTGAGCCCCGCCAATGAACTCTCTATCAAATCAAACACTAATGAGAGCAGACTAATCCCATTTCTTTGGCGTGGGAAGACATTTAGTGCTGGGCCTTATCTTGCCCCTTTCAGTGCAGCTGGTTGCAACTGTTTGCTCTGCTTTTATGCTGCTGTTTGCAAATGGAGATGGAAAAGGGGCTGGGAGCATCATGGCACCAACAGGTTTTCCTTTGTGGAGCTGTGCTGTGCACGGCCCCCAGGATGAGCAGAAACAAGTATTTATGAATTAATTACATTTCTTTAGTTGCTGTTCATCGTTTTGCTGTTTAAACAGTTTGTCCTCTGCTCTAGGTGCAGAAGGAAAGCCAAAATGACTTCAGTGACAGCTCAAATATCCCACAGAATGACTAGTAAGTAATCAAGGTAAACAACTCGTGAGGCAAATACAGCCTGAAAAATTATTCATCTGATTCACACAACAAATTGGTCATAGAAGAGGAATTTTTGTTCTACAGAAATCCCTCAAATTAAAAAGCAAAGAGAAGAAAAACGGTTTACCTTTTCCACCATAGAATGGGCATGTTACCCAAAAAGTAGAATAAATATTCAATATTATTGTGGCTCTTTGTCTCTAAATTGTGAGAACATCTGAATCCTACAGAAAAGTAAAGAACTGCATTGTGTCAGCTAAGGAGATGATGTTTTTTTCCTTATCAAAACAAGACAGAAGCACTTTATTTTGACTTTTCCCCATCAAAAATGTTATGGAAATCAGCGATTTCCTTTGCAAGATTTCGATGAAAATGAAAATTCCCTTTGCTAATGAGATACCAGCCTGTAGTGGGTGCCTACCAGTCATGGGGCTGTTTCTGGTGCCAGCTTTCCCTCAGCACAGGTCTGTGGAGTTCACTGGGGCTGCCCTTGGCTCCAGCAGCTCAGAGATACCTCACAAAATCCTCCTGAGCTGGGAAGGGGCTCTGCTCATCGCTGATTTATTCCCCATGAATAATTCAACCGCTCCTTGTCACGTCTCTGCCACACACCACACTGGATTTCATCACTGACACCTCCAGTGGAGATGGGAAGGGCAGCACAAGGGTTCCCAGCCCTGGTCTGGAATGTTCCCTGTGTTGTGTTGGTGTTGGGGTGGAGATGAGCCTGGCCTGGCCACCACAACCTCAGCAGCTCAGGGCTCACACCTGCAATATATCCCCCAAACCCAGCCAAAGGTTGTGGATAACTACAGCACGACTGGGTTTGAATATTTGTATTTCAGTCAAGTTTACTGAAAGAAAAAAAAAACAAACAAAAAACCCCAACCAAAACGAAACCAACTTCGTTTTTGCACATAGTCAAGACACAGGTATGGAGAAAATGGCAATTTTATGTAAATAAAAACTGCAGAGAAAAATCTATTCTTCCTCTGCCCAGCTTATATTTGAGGATACGCTCCAGGGTTTATTTTGCAGGTGAGCTGCTGGAGCTTTAAGTCTGCAAATGAGCCCATCTCCACTGATGTCAGTGGCACGATGCTGACTGACACCTGCTGAGGATACGTGCACAAGGATTTCTCATAACGAGCTCCTTCTGAGCCCACCAGTGCCAACTGATGTGGCAATTACACATCAACACGTGTGACTGTGCACAATCAAACTGGGCCAGAAGGGATGTAACCCTTTGTTTTTTAAAATTAATAAAATATTTATTGCAATCAGCTCATACCTCCCAATTTGTTGCCAATTAACTGAAGTGTTTAGTGTGAAGCTGATTGAGGCTGCAGCCACAGGCCTGCACTTGGGGAACAAATTGGAGGCATCTTGCCCTGAATTTCTGGCTGTTTCATTCTCTCCAGGTAGGAACAGAACAGCAGGAGCCAGGAAATGGTGAGGACTTTTCCCTCCAGGGAAAGACATCTCCAGTCATCAAGAGGAGACAAAGCCATCAGACAGCAAAAACACCCCACAGATTAAAACTGTGAAGTGCATCAGGCTAAACTCCTGTTGATGAGATTTCAGCCAATAAGCTGAAGTTGACTTTTAAATATGTTGGGGTTTTTTTCTGGAATATTGATTAAATGTGGAGCTGCAAAACAGAATGACACCAAGTTTTGAAATATGTTTGCCATGGAAATTCAAATCTTGATTTTTAGCTGGTCTGGTGTATGGAGTCTGTTAATCTAATCTGAGGAGATCCCTGCAGTATGGGACCCCAAGGCATGGCAGAAGATTTATATAACTACACAGAGGCCAAGAAAGGAGAGGAAAAGTACTGGAGATGATGTCTTGGGTCAGCAGAGAGCCTCCCCAGCTGCCGTGGGCTGCAGTGATGCTGCTGGGAAGATGACTTGGCTGCTTGGATGGCATGTGGTGTAAATCTCTTCTGGAAGTCAGCGACAACAGAGCTGCCTTGAACTGGAGACTCTGATGAGCTTCTACTCCTGTCCAATGCTTTGCTCCTGCTCCTGCTCCTTTTGAGCATCTTCCTCCTGGCACAGCACAGCTGATGTCCCTGGGCAAGCCAAAAAAAACCAACCCCAAACCCCCAAAGGCCAAGTTATTCCAATACTTGAATTCTCACTTGTGTCCCATAGATGCTCGTTATTTAAATTACATTCACAGCCTCAGTGTCTTCATGACTCCTTCTCAGTGCATTTTCTTCCCATTTGTTTATTTTTAATTTAAACCAGTGAACTATTCCTGCATTCCTTCCCTCATGTCAGAGAGCAGGACAGATTTGTTAGAACTCCTGTGAACTCTGGAGATGAGTTTATAAAATCTTTGCTCGGGATGTTTCAGACGAGCACAGGCTGTGCCAGAGGGAGAGCCAGGTTCTGTGCCAAGAGAAAGAGCAGGCCCTGGGCTTTATTTATGGGTTTTGTTCAGCTTGTTCAAACTCTATAATGAGGGACTGTCTCTTCATCAAATCTGTCTAATGGGATCTTTGATCTCCATTAGGAACTGGAGCTCAGCGAGGGCAGAATCAGCATCAGTAACACGTTTTATCTGAACCTCCCCACTGACACAGAAAAGGTGATTCATCCCCAAACTGGGCCATTTTTTCCAATGAGCTTGCCATTCATGGGAATTAGGTCTAGACCTTGCTGCTGCAACTCACATAATTATTAATAAACTGAATGTCTGCATCTAGAACAAGATCAAATCACATCTTCTTTCCTAAGAATGACTGGGCAGAGCAGAGCTGGCTTTGTTTTAGCTGAGGGGTAGCAGAGAGCCAAGCCCCAGCAGAGTGAAGATTTAATGATGGCTCACAGCAGCAGAGTGGGAGGTGCCAGGGACACAGGAGGTGGCAGCAGTGTCACAGGTTCTCCACTTGCATCCTTGTTGGAGCTGAGCTGGGTCCGTGTTCTGTAGCATCCCCCAGGGTCAACGTGTCTTCTTGGAGTCACACAAATGTTTACTATGACCACAGAAAGAGATGAACTTTGATGGGTGAGGAACTGGAAGAGGGCAGGGAATGATCCTTGGAAGTCTCCCTTTTTCTTCTTACAGCCATCTGAATTCATCATCCCCTGATGGAGCCTCTCATTTTTTTCAGAGAGGGTGAGATTAGCACCTCACCCTCTCTGCACAGAAAATTATCCCCCACAGTGCACATGGACCAAGACATTTTTAGGTGATTCAGGCTCAGGGGGAGCTCAGCAGCTCCAGCCCTATCCCCTGATGGTGCTTTCAGCCTTCCCAAGGGTGCTGCAGAGCCTGGACCTCCTCCCTTACTGCAGCTGGAGAGTTCATCCAACACGGACTGTGACAGGCTCTAAATCCACACATGCAGCTCCACTCCCTCTGGAAATGTCATGGATTGGGTCCATGACAGCCAGATTTATTACAGTGTGAACAGCAGGGCAGAGCAGAGAGAGAACATTGGGAAAGAAACCTCTGGCTGAATATCTTGATCGGCCCCTTTCCATTATTTCATTCCAGAGTGTGTACTGGTGAGGCAAAAAATTCTTGCAGAAAAATAAGGGGGAAAAAGAATGATTCCATCATTTTACAACTCTTGGTGGAAATTCAGGGAGTAAACAAATTCCTGCCCTAGTGCAGAGGCCATTTAAATGAAGTCAGTGCTGAATCATGTCGTGTGGAAAAGAGCTGTCCTCCACTGCAGGGGCCAGGTGCCAGAAGTGGGATAAGTGGGATTCTGCCTCCTAAAACTGTGAATGTTGGAGGATTTCTCCCAGACAAAGCTGCCAGGGACAAAGGGTCTGTCTGGCCCTGGTGTCCCTGGGGGTGCCTCTCAGCTGCTGCCAAGACACTTGAGCACCAGGCTTTCCTTCCTATGGAGAAGAGCTGTCCTCCAAGGCAGGGTGCCTGGTGCCAGAGGTGGGATTTCTCCCAAAACTGCCAACGTCCAAGGATTGCTCCCAGACAAACGATGCCACATGGGTCTGGCTGGCCTTGGCCTCCCAGGGGCCACCTCAGGTCATCAGCCCCTGGGACACTGAGGGGCCTGGCTGACCTTCCTGTGGCAGAGCCATCCTTCTCAGCCACGCATCCGTGACCCAAAGTGGGGTTCTGCCTCCTAAAACTGGCAATGTCACTGACCTGTTTTAGTTTATTTCTGAGAGACTACAGGTAGAACCATTGAATCCTAGAAGGGTCTGAATTAGAAAGACTTTAGAGATCATCCAGTACCAGGGGCAGGGACATGGGCAGGGACAATTTCCACTGTCCCAGGTTGCTCCAAGCTCTGTCCAGCCTGGCCTTGGACACTTGCAGAGATCCAGGGGCAGCCACAGCTGCTCTGGGCAAACTGTGCCAGGGCCTCACTCTCTCCTTAGGAAAGAATTTCATCCTAACATCAAACCTAAACCTACTCTCTTTCAGTTTGAAGCCATTCCCCTTTGTCCTGTCCCTACAGCTCCATATGAAGAATCCCTCTCCATCTTCCCTGTAGGTTCCCTTTGGGCAGGTTGATATCTGAGGTGCATCAGAAGAAGGGAGAAGGGCAAATATTGTGCTGCTCATCAGCAGATCAGAGAGAATGACACAGTTACCATACATTGAATTTCTCAGTTCGAAGCAAATATTAGGAGATAAATATTTCTTTGAGGGTGGGTTTGTATAGAAAAAAAAATAATAAACTTGCAGACAAATTCAATATCATATTAAAATAGAATTACAGTTACTAGCTGAAGGGGATGTGGTGGGTGTAGTCTGTTTGAATTTTAGAAAAGCATCTGATGCAATCTCTCATAAAATTTTAATCTCAAAATAAATTAAAACTGGCTTTGATATAAGCACAGCCACACGGATCCATAACTGGCTAAAGAATCATGAAAGTAAGAATGAAAAGTGGCATTTACGTGGCACTGGAGGAAGCCATCCTTCTTCCTGCAACTCTGATAAGAATAATTGCCCTTATTTATTATCTCCCCAGCAATAGAGAAGGGGAAGCATTAACAGCACGTTGTCAGACTAAACAGGAAGCCATATAATGCACATGAACTTGGGGAAAGAAGTAATATAGTGGTTTTCTGCCCATGGTGGGCAGCTGGAGCAGGAAAGGTGCTTTAAATTCATGGCTGTGCTTGCTCAGAGGTACCTGGGGCAGCTCAGGACTGGCAGAGCTCTCCTGCTCTGAACCCACAGGCAGCAAAGTGAAATGCTTTAATGAGCATGATATCCGTGATATTAACAGGGTTATCAGTGTTTTCCCTTAGTTGGACACAGCCTGCAAGGAGGAACCTGGATAATTCAGCTGTGAATGTGTCTCATGAGGGGGCCCTGGGGCACTGGTGCCCTGCTGGGGCTTGGGGCTGGCCTTGGGTCCCTCAGTCACCTGTGTTTGGGGGAAACCGAGCTGTTTCCCTGTTTGATGGGTCCAAACTGGATGGGCTGGAGCTGTCAGTAACTTGTCCATACACAAGGTGGGATTGAAAAGCCATTGGTGATTTATCCTACACTGCTGCACTTGGAATTTGGGAGTTGGTTTAGACCTCCTTGCTCTAATTAATCCATATGCACAACTGAGATAGTTTGCCTGGGAAAAAAAATTAAAAAATCTTCCAGAGTTCTGGGAGAGCAAAAATTGAACTGGGAAGTCCAGATGAGGCAGGAGTAGATATCATCTCTGCACAGTGGTAATTGACTTTGAAGACACTATTCATCTGAATTACTCAGTTTGCAAGGGTTCCCATCCATTCCATCTTCACAGAGGAATTCAGTATATTCAAGAGTAAAGATGTACAATGGACTGATTTTTCTGTCATTTGCACAACCCAAATGAGGAAATGTAAAAAGAAATCGTTTCACATCAAGTTGAAGCAATTTATGAAATTCATTCAGGGAAATTAAAGTAAAAAAAATCTTTCTCATGAAACCAAAGACTTTCATTATCCATTTGTAATTAATTTAAAATAAAATAGATATCTCGTTGTTATATAATGTAGAAATACTTCGTTCAAAGGCATGGAGAAAAAATACCCTCATTGAGATTTTTCTCTGAAGGATTTCTTTTTCCAAAACAATTTCTCAACTCAAAATTTATTCAAAAATTAACTTCAATTAGTAGCTTCATTTTTCTGATGTAAAAATGTTCAGAGTAAAGCCTTCCCCAAGTCTGGCTGATTCTGGATGTTCCTGAGTGCTTGCTTTCTTTTGTGCAGTGCTGATGTGCATGGATGGGCACTGCCTCCTCACAGCTCTTTCTGAGGTACAGCATCATCATCCTCAGCACCCAGGAGGGCCAGGAGGGCAGAGGCAGGTGGTGGTGACCCCTCAGTGCTCTCCACAGCAGCATCTTCTCCAGGAACAAGCTCCCACTGCGTGATGGGAGCTAACCCTGCACTGTGCTGGCTGGAACTGTCACTGACTCTCCTTCCACGTGGGTTTTGGCGACCATTCCTTGCTTTGGATGAGCTACAGGGTGCAGACAGGGTTTGGAAATTCAATCCCAGAGAAGATGTCTGCAGTGGAGGTCTTCCAGAACCTCACTGTAGCCATGGAAGTCTACTTCAAACTCATGGGGATTTCCACAGAGGCCTTAACTCTTGGCATTCCAGCCTTCCTCTGTCCCAGCCCTCCATGCTGAGGATCCCACTGCACCCTGGACTAAAGCTGGGCTTGCTGTAATTGACGCCACGTCCCTGGAAGTGTCCGAGGCCAGGCTGGATGGGGTTTGGAGCAATCTTGTCTGGTGGAATGCTGTCCCATGGCAGGGAGCAGCAAAGAGGTGGTTGTTGGATGCACGCTGGGATGGTGGGTTGGGAGATCTCTGGAGACAGGGTGCTCATGGAACACGTGGTTTATTTGCAAGAGTTTGCCATCAGCTGCCAGCCCAGCTGCTGGCGTGGTTCCAAGGAGCCAATTTCCTGTTACAGTTTTATCCTATTCTGTGTTGAATATTCTATTTACAGTGACCAACCGGTGTGAGGCACAAATCCTACAGAATTTACATACAGCCTGTGAGAATGACTAGATTTGAATAAGGCACTACCTTCTTATGCTAATTTCTATAATCCCTTCTTCCTGCTATCCCTGCAGATCCCTTTTCTGCCTGGTCATGGGTATTGCCCAATATCCTGTCCCTGGACTGGCATCCCTTCCCATATCAAAAGTGACTGTCATTTCTACCTCACTTACTGGCTCGATGTTTTCCGAACCTGTTGCTAAACAATCATATTTATAAGGTTTCCCTGTATCACCTTCCCCAACAGGTGGTCTTTCAGGGTCCTTCCAACACCCACATCATTCTGGGATTCCATGTTTCCACAGGCAGCACGTGCATTAGCTCTGCTCACCTCGATGAAAAGGAAGCCTATGTGTTCCTGGAGCAAGCCTGCACCCGGTGTGACACCGCAGCCTGGTGCTCCATCCTCCTGCCCCATAAAGCACCGCTTGTCACATCTGGAGCTCCCTGCTCCAGCAGCCTCCACTGCATCCTTCATTTTGATGCCTCGTTCCAGGTTTTAAATAGCTGCGAGTCCCCCATTGCTCATTAGCAGGCTCAGAGAAATGGCTTTTATAGAGCCATGTATTAAACAAATAAAAGACGTCAAGGAAACTTAAAAACACATCCAGCTGCTCGCAGATTTACTGCGCCAACATTAAACCCTCATTAAATGTACTTTCATAAGGGGTGCCTTTATTTTTTGACTCTGAATACCTGTGACAGCGGGAAGTGGGGGTTATCGAGATCTACTGGTTAATGAGAACGTTTATGGGCGTGAGGTTTATTGGGCACATGGCAGTGGTGACAGTGCAGAGCATGCCAGGTGCTTTGTGGGCTGTCACGCAGGAAGGCGCTGCCGGCCTCGCTAACAGGGGGTTTATGAAGAAAATAAACATTTCCTTGCTGTCTGGCTTCTTTGCTTTCCACCCCCTGCCCCCCCCAACAGTCCCTCTTTGCCTCCTAGGAAGTTATGCTAAACATTTCAGGGCACTAAAAATTTCACTGTTTTATCAAGAGGATGTCTTTGTGCGTCCAGAAGTAACCTTGTCTCAAATCCCACCTTTTGAACTCTGAGGTCGGTGAGATGGGGATTTCACAGGAGCACAGAACAGTTTGAGTTGAAAGGGACCTTAAAGATCACTTCATTCCACCCCCTGCCATGGACAGCAACACCTTCCACTGTCCCAGGCTGCTCCAAGCCCTGTCCAGCCTGGCCTTGGACACTTCCAGGGATCCAGGGGCAGCCACAGCTGCTCTGGGCACCCTGTGCCAGGGCCTCCCCACCCTCACAGGAAGACTTCTTCCTAATATTTGATCTAAACCTGCCCTTTGCCAGTTTGAAGACTTTCCCCCTTGTCCTGTGACTACCTCAGCAGGGACCAGCATTTGCCATCAGTCCTGCACAGAAATACTTTGAAGCCAGATGTTTCTGCCTCTGGTCCTTATTGCAGCCAAGGCCAAAGGTGCCCCATGAGGTTTGCAGAAGGGCTGGCTCTTACCTGGCTCCCACAGCCTGTGCTAGCAGAGGTTTTGGTGGACACACCCTACAGGACAAAGCAGTGACACCTGTGTTGGCACCTCTCTCACTGCTGAGGTGCCGAGGCAGAGCAGGGAATCTGCTCACTGCAGCACATGTACTCATCAGATGCTACATTGATATGGACAAATGTGAACAAACCAAATTGGTTTATGGCATATTTGAATTTTTATCTGCAACAATAATCCATTTATTAGTGAATAATTCAGGGTATTAAATCCTAAAACCCCATCTTTGATGCTGAAAGTCACTGAGCCCCAGAGCGCTGGAGGCTGAGGGAGTGTGCTGAGCCAGGCCTGGGACATGCTGCTCATCCTCTTCATCCTTCAGCTGGTACAGATGTGATAAGAGTGTGGACAGACCTGCACTCTGACCCAATGTAACCATCCTAGTTCTCTGAAAATAATATTTTTTCTAATATGACTTATATATATTCCATTTCTTGTTTCAAGTGAAAAGTGATTTGATGGCAGAAGAAAGAGTTTATGTCTTTGGGGCCCAATTTTCTGACTACTGCACAAAAATATACATGCAATTCTTGGCAATAATTGAGATTTTGTATGCAAATTGGGTCATTCTGTGTGTGTAATTGCCCTTTCAATGCATAATTGCCCGTGGGCAGGTTTTGCAGAAGATCATATCAACTGCATGTGCAGATAAGTCACACATTTTTATTCACTTCAGGAAATGTGCACGAGCAGGAATTTAAAACCAGACACCCAGGAGGGCTGGGGACTTCTTAGCAGCCTGGAAACAATGAATGTTCAGGCTGTAATCAGCAGGCAGGATTTGGTGAAGATTATGAACCTGAGAAACGGAATAAATATTTGTGATGGATGTTGAGGACATCCCGTGGCACCGGAGGGGACAGCAGGAGCCTTCCTCCTCCTCATATGGGAAAGGCCTGGCTCACATTAACCCTTCCTTCTTCTGTGCAGGAGACAGGGGAAAGGCAAATACTCCTTTATTAATTAGCACCCCTTCATCACTTTGCAGGGAGGATGACATTTGGACAAGCAGCCCATCCCTCATCCCCTGTGGAAACCTGCTTCTCCATGCACAGCAGAGCCTGCTGAGAGTTAAGCCCGTGCTTAACTTCAAGCATGTTTGTTTTCTGTTCCAATTAATACAAATGCTGATTACTTAAGAGCTTTGCTGAAATGGGTCCAAAGCACCAGAATGGCCTGAATGAGAGAGGCATTTTGATATCCTGATTAGAGAAAACCTGTTCCAGGGTCTTCAAGGAATATCTATAGAATTTTTGAGAGCCATTTTCCCTTCCGCAATCTTTCTACCTAAGTTTTAAAGACACTTTTACTGAAGATTTACTGATAGAAACCTTCTACTGAGTGCATTTGATTGCTCCATATTTCAGAAACAATGTGGGAATGGAAAAATCTCTCTCTTTAGGCTCCATTATCTTAGACTCCTGTTGTCAGCATGGAGTTATAAAGAACCAATACTACCTTTAAACACCGAATAGCTTAACTGCTCAAAACATAAAATGAAAGCACTAAACATATCAGTTTTGTGTAAAAACCCCTGCACTTTTTCCCTTGTAATAAACAAATAGATATATAACAGCAGCCAAAATAAACCAGGTAAATGCTTTGGCTCCTCTTCTCGGAGTGCTGGGCTGTGACTGCTGCACGAAAATCCATCACTGTGTGACTTCAGCCTCCACACTGGGAATGAGGGTCGCTGTCTATTCACAGCCTCCAGTGACAGAGTGGGTCATTTCAAGGGTTAGCAGCGAGGAAATATTGTCCCTGGAATTAGGGTCCCCTCGGCAAGGGTGTGTGTCCAGCAGAGCTGCAGGAAGCACAGCCTGCTCTCCCATTTTCTGTGGCAGTCACGATCAGGTTGACTATTAAATTCTTCTGGGCAAACCCTGTCTGTTTGTGATAAATTTGATAAGATAAATGATTTTTCTAGACAAAGGAAATGCAAGATATCTCATCTATCTGGACCGAAGATGCCATGTGATATAGTGCCACATGGGAAATTATCAGCTCAGCTGAAAGCGCTGAGAATTTATACAGGGGCTGTGAAGTGGGAACAGCGCTGGCTAAAGGGGAGCCCGTGACAGGGAGCAGCAAAAGGGGAATTATCACTCTGAAGTGAGGTTACCAGCAAACATCCCCGAGGATCAGGACTGGATCTGAACATATTTCACTGCTGCATTGACCTTGGAAGGGAAGGCTGAAAGTGACAATGACACTCGGAGCCCACGCGATGGAAGGCGTGTCCTCAGTGCAAACCAGGATGGGGCTGTTAACTGAGGGCTGACCTTGAAAACTGGAGCAACAAAAAAGGGATAAGACACAATAATATATAATGTATGCACGAGCACTTGTGGAGCAGTAGTGAGAATTTCAGCTATTTGTTGGAAACGACTGAGGAAGAGAAAGACCTGAATGTACTTGGGCATCACAGGTTAACCACAAAGTGGCAATTATATGGTTTCAAGGAAAAAACCGATCAGATATACCCAATTCACTTTTTCAGTTAAGGCTACAGGTTCTAGAGGAGCACTAATTCAATTTTACAAAGGTAGGCCTGACCTCATCAGAATAGTGTGTACAGTTCTCTTCCCCCAAGAGTGAGAGGGAAGAATTCAAACAGTAAATGGTGCCATAAGGGGATTTAGGACAATCAGAGGAATGCAGGGACTGTCCAGCTGAGAGAGGAAAAAAGCACTTAGTTTAGTTAAGTGAAGACTGGGAGTGCAACATACGGAGGGGCAAACACTCAAAGGAGAAAATTGCTGCTGAAAAGAAATAACAGTGATGGGCACGAGGACAAATGACTTAAATAAGCCAGGAGTTAATTTAGGTTTGAAATTAGAGGAAAATCGATGTAGTAACAAGTGGGGGCAAACCCCTTTAACAGAAATGTGAAATAAGGCATAAATGGTGTATTACAAAGTTTTTAATGGAGCTGGAGGAGAACCTGAATGTCAGGACCAGGGTTCCTATGTGGTGTTTTTTGGGAAGGGCTGAGAGCTGTGGCTGCAGTGTGCTATGTAATGGCAGCCCAGGGGCATGGAAAGGTTTCTGTCTGTAGGGAGGTTTGAGGAACAGCAGCTCACAAAACAGGCACCTTTAAAGGTAAGCCAGGGGATTCACGTCTGAGGAAAACTATTTGGGATTACCATTGTACACTTGGTTTTAAGGCTCTAAGCCATCCACTGAAAGAGGCAGAGGTTGGATTGTGAGAGTTACCTGCCCTGACTGAGGGCTCTGTGTAGCCAACAGCCCTGATGGGCAGCCCCTGCTCAGTGTCAGAGGAGAGGATACTTACAGAGAATGCACGTTTTTGCCAGAACTGGACTCTGGTCATGAATGATTCATGGATGGAAAACGAGGCTACATTCATCAGATCATTTCTCTGTAAACCACTAGTTCCACCAGGCACAGAAAGGAGCCCAGCAGCCCGTAGGTCAGAGCTGGAAGGAGCCCCTGGCAGTGGGAAGGATGCTCTGCTGGTGCTGCTGGGGCTGTGTCCCCATGAGCCTGGCACAGCCCCTCGGTGGCAGGGCACCAGGTGTGGGGCTTCCTGGCTGCCAGCAGCTGCCAGCAGCCTTGCCTGGGGTCAGCTCACCTGGGGCAGCCCCTGTGGGTGCTGAGCTCACTGCAGGAGCCTTGATTTGAGCAGTGATGGCAGAGCTCACTGAAATCCAAACACCCAAATCCTTGTTCCCGCCATGACTGGGCTGTGCTGGGACAGAAGGGCACCGTGGGTGTGCTGATCTCACATCTGCTGCAGTTTTCTGGGGCACAAGGAGGCTTCCAAGGTCTGCCTGCAGACCTGCTCATGGCAGAGCTCGAGGGCAGTGGCACCCAAGCACATTGACAGTAAAAGCAGAGTGTTTTCACGGAGGTTTAAGGGTGGGAGGTTAAGGCACAGCCAACACTAATTGCTGGGCTCATGTTAGTCTCACTGATGTCCAAATGCAGTCCAGGGTGACCAGAAACTTCCCACATGGCTGCAATGAGTAAACAACTGCACCTAGAGAGAGAGGGGATGAGACCTCCCCTGTCTCTTGGTGTTTGCCCTGCTAAGGCAGCTCCAGTCTTATGCAGCTATATAATTCCTCCAAAAAATTTGTTCTCCCTCATGCTTCCTGAGGTCTGCTTGTTAAGTCTTGGCTCCTTCTATTCACTTTCCATGTAATGTAAGCATTTGCCCAGGGCCTGGTTAACTAGCAAACAAAAAATAACCTTCACCAGTGGAAAAAGCAACCTTCACTAGTATTGATGTGCCAGTTCAGTTGCAGAAGAGTCCTGAACATGCTGCAGAACATAATAGATAGCAGAAATACATTTCACCTGCAAAAGGGCTTGGAACCTATGAAATCTAACTGCGTGTGCTCACCCACCCCACTCACCTTGCACCAAGCTACTCTACCAATTAGCTTTTTAAAACCTCTTTCTGTACAGGGAATTAGATGAGATGGACAGTTGGTCTGACCCAGCAGTGCTGCTGTTATATTAGAAATAGGCTGAGTTAATAGCAAATTTATACCAGCTTCCAGCTGGAGCTGCTCCAAGGCTGTGCAGCTGCAGAGTGATAAGACCAGGAGGGAACACACATTCCTGGTGAGAGTCTGGCTCTCTTCTGCACTGCTGGACCCCCAGGAGGATTTTGCAGAACAGGCAAAACGTCTTGTGACATCACTGGGCGAGCCAGAGAAATCACTGTATCCACCTGTAGATCACCTGTGCTGGATCTGGGAAATGAGCCAAGGTTCTGGGCATTAGAAATGGGAAAGTGGTCTAATGGGAACGTGATCTAACACTCTGCTCCCTCCTGGCCCTGGGGACAAGCACGTGAGGTGACCCCAGTGTGCAAGCTGAGCCCTCCTGGGAAGGCAGAACTCCTGTCCTCAGCCCTGTGCCCAGGTTGTGCTGCTGGAATCAGCAAAATGCAGAGCACAGGCTCCCTGCTGGGGCTCCAGCTCCTGCTTTGTGCCTCCAGCTCCTGCTTTGTGCCCCCAGCTCCTGCTTTGTGCTCTGCCCCACCCCGGGGCTGCTCCTGTGCCACAGCCTCTGCATTTTCTGCAGAGCATTGTCACTGTTCCCTCCCCTTTGTCCTGGTCTCTTGCCTGTGAATATG
Organism: Nicator chloris; assembly: GCA_013400495.1. Lineage (NCBI taxonomy): Eukaryota > Metazoa > Chordata > Aves > Passeriformes > Pycnonotidae > Nicator > Nicator chloris. The sequence goes on from WAAE01013282.1 coordinate 134,249, forward strand.
GACACTTCCAAAATGTCTCACCTCACCTGGTTTTCCTACTTTTGCTTTCTAAATTGCTTCCCTTTGGATCTGCCCTTCCTCAGGCCCCTTATTAACATCAGCTTTCCCTTCATGGGCTGGTTCCTTCTTCCCCTGGTACTCCCAGCTCCCTCCTATCTATCCCTCCTGCCCACCCATTTATTTTTAGCTCTTTTCTCACACCACTGCATTGATTCCAGCCCTCCCCAGCAATTTTCAAAAGCCATCCTGTCTCCAGCCTACCTTTGCATGTAGCTTATACAGTTAAACATAACAAGTTTTCTCTTCTGAGTAGAGGCTAAATAGAGTTAAAAAGGGACCTTTTAGACACATCCCTCACATCTTCTTTTGGCTGTCCAGATGTGGGCAGATGTGTTGACTTTCTTCTCAGCAAACACATCAGGCTGTCTGCTATTGATAACTTCAGAGATCTCGTAATTCCCTGAATTTTCAGAAATAAATTATATTTTCTATCAAGAGTTTCTGTGGCATTTGCTCTTAAAGCTATTTCATATCTGCTTATATCCACTATGGATTTTCAGTTTCCACATTCATACGTTAAGAGAGAAATGAAAAAAGGAAAAATGCCCTTTTTGATGCTAATCTACAGAGTTTCCATAAGCAAATATTTCTTTTTAAGATGGTAGAGGCAGTGACCATCTTCTAATTCACAACGTTATTTCCTCTCTGAAATGTTCACAGCACAGGAGATTGTTGCTGCCAACACATGCCAAGAAGTTTGTTAATTGTCATCCCTACCTTCCAAAGCTGTTATTGAGCCTGAAACCACTGCAGTGATAGCTGAGCTTGTTTGCAGCATGAACATTACAAGTATTTCCCCCACAGTTCTGCATTGCCTTCTGGTCCTCACTTCAGTGTTGGCTAAGCTGTCATTTACAGGAGTGATGTTGTCATTGCAATATTTGATGTTTTTCTGAGCCTAGCTGTCGTTGAAAGCACATTATGTACTTCCTAAGGAAACTTGCTGTTTCTTTCTTGCCATGAAGTTGGTGGCACTGCCAAGTAGCAGGTGTGGGTAAACTCACCTGTGAGCTCAGCATGGCTGGAGCATCAGGCTCAGGAGCTGCCACTGGCCTGGGGCAGCACCTGACACAGGCACATCTTTGTTTGTGTTGTATTGCACCTCCAGACATCCCAGATGTTCTGCAATGGGCACTGTCAGGTGGTTTTAACAATCCAGACACTATTTGATGGTAATTCCCTGAGCCTAGAGGCTGGGCTGTTGATTACTGTTGTTTTTTTTAAATTATAATTGATGCTGTTTTGTTCTCATGGTTTATAAAATCATAGAATCATTTAAGTTGGGGAAGCCCTCCAAGACCACAGAGTCCAAGCACTAAGCCTGCACTGCCAGGCCTAGTGCCACATCTACACATCTTTGACCCATCACAGGGTCACAGAAATGTGTGTTCTTACAGTCAAACCACAATGCTCACCCCACTTGTCCCATAGCCAAGGCCCCCAGTTTGCTGAGAAAGACACTGCAGGCCTTCCCAGTTTACCAGACCCCATTTCTCTTTCCCACTGAGAGACCTTTTCTGTTCCTTGCAGGGCTTTGCTGGCTCCAGATGTTGCAGAGCAGTCACAAGATTTCCTCTGGTCTTCCATTCCACCAGATATCCTCATTCCAGAAACACTGATGGACTTCAGCTTTGGGAAAACTGCTGTTGAGTCTTCTGTGTAGTATTTAACACTTGTTTTTCTAAATGCTGGAAGTTTATTTGCCAAAACCAACGGTTTAACGTTGTTTCTGTCCATTTGCTGCTTTCTGAAAGTGGTTTGTCCACTTCACTTTTGCTTTTGCTATTACAAATGTTCCTCTGTTGATCCCTGAGAGGGGCTCCAGCTGCTGTAACCTGACCATATAAAGCTTGGTGAGTGAATGAAGTGTTTTCCTCTCGTTTCTTTGAGAAGCCTCTTTGCCTTCACGATCCACCTCCTTCCCCTTGTCTTGATTTGTGTGGCATTTTCCAGTATTGTTCTTTGTTTTATGAAGAATTCCTTCTGCTGCTTTTGTGGGGATGTTTTGGAGAAGCTGATGGTGCTGTTTCAACCCTCTCACACACTCTCCAGATGACCTCACCTACCCTGACTTTAGGTTCCTTTACCTGTAAGCTGGCAGTGGCTGGTCCTGCTCGATAACATCCTGCAGGAAGATGTGTGACCTGTAAATCAAAGCCTTGTAGCAGCTGATTTATTCTTTAGTTCAAATTGAAATTGATCCTGTGCTTGTCTTACAGCTTTCACTGTCAGTTTGGTTAATGAATTAGGATTTGATTTGGGTCTGTGGTTTAGTCCCAAACCTTTCCATGCAAATTCTGATTGCCTCTTGCCTCCCTCAGTCCATCCCAGTGGTGGTTCTGCAGCTGATAGTAGGGTAAATGTCACCAATCTTTCACTGTTTGCATTTTCATAATCAGGGCAGCTATTTGATTGCTTTTCCTCGCAGTGGTTGATTTTTCTCAGCAGAAATCTCCCATTGTTTAGAGGAAGCCATGCCTGGGTTTTCATCAGAGTCTGGAGGCAGCTACAGACCTGACCCTGCCTCCCCTCCCCGGAGCTCTTTGTAGGTGTGTGATGGTAGATAAATTACAATCAGCTCACTGGAAACCTGGCTGTAAGCAATTCCTCTGACATGCAAATTGCTGAAAATTTCGGTTGTGTAGGCACTGTACTAACACCAAATCATCCACAGAACCTAAACATTTAATACTCAGTGCCAGCTGGTGCAGGGGCATTGCTGCTCCCAGCAGGACTTGGCTGCTGGAAGGGAGTGCAGCTCTGGAGAAGCAACAGATGATATTATATTTTATTGTTTTATGGATCTCAGGGCCCATCATAGGCCCTATAGGTTTATCCAGTGCAATCTCCTCGATATTTGCCTGCGTGCTGGGATCACAGCAATTCTGCCTCTCCCTGGATGCCTCTCACCTCACGTTGTCCCTGTGGTGTCTCTGGTGCTTGGGCAGCTCCCCACCCCACAGCTGGGAGGTCTGCTTCGTCTCTTCAGCTCTTGCAAGAGTCTCAAGGCCTAAACCCATGACATAAACCTATAAAATTCTCTAAAATCAAAGAGATTCTTTCTGTGACTTCATGAATTCTCAGGTGGAACTGCTGCCTCAAATAATCCAGTGGCACCCAGCCAGGAGCACATAGATCAGGTCTCATTACTTCAAGTTGGAGGCATAGAATGAATTCCAGAATGGTCTGGGTTGGAAGGGACCTTAAAGCCCACCTCATCCCCCCCCCCTGCCATGGGCAGGGACACCTTCCACTGTCCCAGGGTGCTCCAAGCCCTGTCCAACCTGGCCTTGGACATTTCCAGGGATCCAGGGGCAGCCACAGCTGCTCTGGGCACCTGTGCCAGGGCCTTATCTCCCTCACAGGGAAGGATTTCTTCCTAGTGTCTAATCTAAATCTCTCCTCTTTTTGTTTAAAGTCATTCACCCTTGTCCTCTCACTATCTGACTGCAGAAAAAGTCACTCTCCCTCTTTATGGCCTTCAGGGAAACTCTCAGTCATCTAAAGAAACCATAAAGCAGAGGCAATGTGCTAAAAGAGTTATAAAAAAAGGGTGAAAGCTGAAAGTTGTGTTGGGATTGGTACTGAAACTTGCTAAGCTCTGTTTTGCTCTAGGGCCAGAGCTCCACGCTGAACTGATGACAATGTGGGGTTTCCTGCATCCAGTAAACATCCACAGGGGAGAGCAGCACCCTTGGCAGCCTCCTGCTGCAGAACACTGCTGGGAAGAGACTGAGAGTGGACCAGCTGCTGCACCTCAGAGTCAGATGCTTTAAATGACAGCCTGGGGAGCAGCAGAAAGGCTTTACCTGGCTGCCTCTGCTGTGCCCCTTCTGTTGGTAATCTTCTTTCCCAATGTTTTGGAAGTGCCCCTTCCCCCAGCCCTCACTGAGCGTTGTATCCCGACATTCCAGTTGAAATTGTGTGTGCAGCATCTGCTCTCCTCCCCCTTGGATCACATGCACGGCCTCTATTTATAGCAGGAGCGAATTTTTGTCCTCATGCATCATTCCAGCCAGCAGAAAGCAATACAGAAGGAGAAGCTGATGTAGGAAAATGTTCCCTCAAGTCAGATTTTCAACAGAGAAAGGAGTAACAACCTCCTGCCCTTTGCAGTGCCCTCACACCCCACAGTCTCCATCCAGAACCCTCCACTGGCCACTGTGCCATGGCCAGGTTCCTCCTGGAGGCCACCACAGCACAGTAATGAGCACACTCAAATTGAGCCAAGTGTATTTAGTTTGGAGAAGACTGGCATAAGTCATCTTTATTGAATATAATTTAGTTTTAACATATTGCTCTGTGCTTGAGTTATTATCTTCACTGTGCTTGGAGAAATAAATTACATTGAAGCCTTTATTTTTGACCTGTGACATCAATACACGCCATGGACAGATTCCAAAATCTTATCAGCTTTGGCATGGCTATTAAATTACAGTGGTGAACAAACCTCTTTAGAAATGAAAAATGCTTTTGGAGCTTTGACCTTTTACATTTCAATTCGTAAAGAGCCCAGTGCAAATGGGAAATGCTGATCAAAATCCAGTTACTTTAATCTTCCGGGGTGTCCTTTCTGCAGAAGAAAAGAACAAAATGTATCTTCTTGCTTTGTAGCCCTTCAGACCCTGACACCAAACTTTGCCTGCAGCTCTGAGATTTGGTGGTGGAAGCAGAGCTGGAAAGCACAGAACATGGCAAATCAGCCAGAGTCTCAGAATTTCCACAGAGAAGCCTACAAAGAAGCAAGATAAAGATATTGGGCATCAGCATTGGGCAAAGGCACTGGGCTGTTGTGCTGCACATGGGCTGTGTTCATCGGTGTTCCAAGGGGATGTGTGAGGATCTGCAGTCCTCATACCTCTGCTCCTCCTCCCTGAGAATGCACCCAGTTTTGTCTGTCTGCAAGTCGAGGAGCTGTACCCAAACTGGTATTTTATGTACTCTTAACCCAAGTATTTAAGAATTCTGAAGCCAGTACACCGAGATTTGGGTTGTTTTCTCACTTCTCCCACTGTCTCCACAGAACCGTTTTCCCGTTTTTATAAATTCTGCCTGATTCCTTGTGCAGTCCATGGGGATGCACAGTGAGGTGGGGAGTGACACTGGGGTCAAAGGACACAGTTTGGGAACAATATTGCAGAGCTCTGTGTGTCACCTGGCTGAGGGAGCTGTAGGGACAGGCCTACAGCAAAATGAACCAGGTTACAGAAATATTATTCACATTGCCTGTGTTTTTTACCTTCCCTTGCTCTTTTCAGCCATGTGAAGCACAAGGTTTAGCTGCCTCTGCTCGTGGGGGAAGGATGAGGGGGTTCCCAAATCTCCACAGGCAGCCAGGGACATCACAGGGCACAGCCCTGAGGCACCTGTAGAGTGGTGAAAATTCATTCCATTCTCACCAGTCCTCTGGCTGTGCTTGCTTTCAATATTATTTAATAGTGCTTTCTCTATTTCTCACAACTTTTGGAGAGAGACACTTTTTCTACTGCTGCTGAGAACAAAAACACAAATTGCACTGAAATTAATGAATAGAGCTGGACAAAGACCCAGTTGCTCCTTATAAAGCTTTAATTAAACTGTAGCACTACAGAGAGGCAGAGGAGTTTCTGGGTTGTTTGTGATGTTTCAAGTGAGTAATTCCACCCTAGGACATCCATCAGCAATGCTCATTTAAATTCCACTTTAATCCCATATTACCTTTGCAGAGCCAGGGAGAACCTTGACATCCCAAAGCAGGGACGAGCCAGTTTCTTTTATTGAATCAGAAAACAGGGATGGCCCCAGCAGCCTGGGGCACAGAAAGGTCCCTAGAGTTGGCAATGCAGAGAAGATAATTGAGTTTACTGATGCACCAAACGGGCTTTACATTTCTAAATGAGCAATTATGGGCAATAAATTCACCAAGGGTGAGTTGGATGTTAGTTTTTTGGTTTTGGTATATTCTAGGTACCACATTGGACTTAAACTATGGACAGCAAGTGGTTAACATGTCTGCAAGGCTGGTCTGTTGGACAGAGAGAGAAAATAAAGCACCGTGCTGCAGGAAAAACCTAATGTATGTAAATTGAATGCCAATTGATTAAACATATTCATTGAGGTTTCACTTCTAGGTCATAAGTAATGTATCTATTACATACTTGTTAAACCTCATTAAATAATTGCCTAGCGGTATTTAACATGCAATAAGTATCCCCTGAAATTCAGCTAAAATGTATTCCTGCATTTGCTTAGGAACTCGCCCTAGTGAATTGATGGAAGATTTGAATAAAAGGGATCTGCTGTACGGTGGTGTGAGATATCCCAGTAAATCTGCTAAAAGACACAAAGTATCTGCACAATTATCCATGTAATTCCATGCAGAGGGAAGGATTAGTCACCACAGAGCTGAGCTCAGGGATGGAGAGCTGCAGTCTGCAGGACAGAAGCAGAACAGGAGAGCGAGAGACCTTGGAAGAGTTTTCCAAGGTACATGGACTTGGAGCTGCAAATTTTACTTTTATTCTCGTAGGTGAAAAATGTTTGCTACAAATCTGAATGTTTATCCCCAGGTACAGGGCTCACTTGTTGCTGGTGAATTATTGGCACCATCTTGCAGTCACAGGCTGTGGAGCGAAGCAGCTCCAGCCACCTCACAAACATAAATTGAAGACTCGTGGGGTCCGTGGGAGGCAGCCACTTTATATCATCCATTGCTCATCGAAGGCATAAGCAAGCTCAGGCACTGAGTTTAAATTATTTGCCCAGGCTGTCTCAGGAAAATCGATGGGGAGCAGCAGCCAGAAAATTCAGACATATCTACCTCTCACCTAGGGCAGCGCCAGGTAACTCCAGTGCCTCAGCCTGGCTGTGCCCAGTGCCCCTGCTCCTGCAGCACACACCCTGCAGCACGGCCTGGAAACTTCCCCTGCCCCTTCGCCCAACGCACCCGGGCTCCTCTGCAGCCAGAAGGAATCGTCAGCGGCAAGCTAAAAACAAAAACAAAGCAAAAACTCCCCAAACAAACAAACAAAAGTAAAGTCACAGCTACAGCCTAGTTTTTGATGGCTCACTGAGATGTCTGCTCGTGGCACAAATGGCCAGCCTGTGCAATTGATGGTCCTTCCTTTGCTGCTCAGGATGTTGGAGCAGGATTGTTCTTCCCAGGATCTTCCTGCAGAGCCCCTCCGAGCCCGAGGCAAGGGGAAAACTCCCCTTTTCCTCCTCACTCCTCTGAGCTCTTTCCAGTCACCGGAGAGTCCTGGGGGCATCCAGCTGGAGATGACATCCCATCAGCACCTCTCCCATCCCACACAGACCTGATGTTGTAATTAAACCACTTTAATCATCCCGTGGAGCAACTCAGACCGATTCCTGAGAGACCAGAGAGACAGAAGTGTGACAATGACTAAGAACCCTAAATAGCTACTTTTTTTTTTTCTGTGATATTTTATAGACACGAGTTAAAAATGTTGCTGAAACCTGCTGATTTCCCCCCTCCAGCTTTATCTATTTTTTTTAAGCTTGCAGGGAATTTCTAGCCATAGCTCCAGTAGGAGGATGAGAGCAAACACACGGGGGAGCACTCAGACTGTAACAGCCAGAGTACTCCCTACACCCAGCTCGTGGAACTGAAATGACCATTGCAGTGGAAAACCTGGCTTTTCAAAAGCCCCATTTGTTCTGAAGAGTTCACCGTTTCCCAGAAACCAAAAGCACCACGTGGAATTTTCTAAATGCCAGGACAACAGGGTGACCCACTCTGTCTCTGTGCAAGAAGAGAGGAGCACTTTTAGGAAGTCCCAGTATTCTCAACAACAAAGAAATGCTGAATTTTGAAGCCTGTTTCCACTTAATGCCTTTAAAAATATTTTACTCCCAGCTCTATAGTTGAAAATGTCTTTCACCAAGCCTTTGCATTTATATTGGGTTGCCTGTTTGCCTAATCTTTGATGTCCAGCTCAGCAAACTCCCCTGTTTGGAAGGTATCTCATAAAATACAGATTCGAGACTTTAAAGAGGGTATTTAGTGTGTCCACCATATGAGGAAAGCACTTGGCCCACATAATAAATTCCCTGCATTTGCAGAGTTTTTGTCATGTTTGCACAGCAAACATTTGTGAAATCGATTTAATGGTTTAATTTTTCCAGTGCTTGTGAAGCTAGGTACTTCAGGAACATTGCTTAATACACAGCCAAGGCATAAACCCAGCCACTGAACAGTATTATATAATTAAATTTCTATTTAATGGTGTTTATGCCTCTGTTTGGAAGCTGGAAATGTGATATATGCACACACTTCATAACAGGTGTGTTGTAATGTTATTAGCAGGCAATGATGCTAACGCTTCGAGTTCCTTTAATTTGTACATTATTAAAGAATCCTTGCCTCATTCTCACATAACAAATTCCAGAATTACCTTCACAGAGGTAAATACCACAATGCTGGAATCACTACTGCCTCTCTGCAGCCATCATCTGTGCCACAAAGCTCTCTGTAAGACACAGGTGCAGCACTTCTCCATCCTCCCCAGCCTTGCCCACAACTCAGTTTGTGTTTAATAGGACCCAAGAGAGAGCAGAGGTGAGGAAAAAGGAGTTTTGTGCACATACTCACAAATACAGTAAGGAAATAGCACGGGAAATCACATTCCCCTGGCTCTTTGCTGGGACAACAAAGGGTTCTGAGTCTGAGGAAGAGTGTGGCTGAAGGGAGAGGAAGGCAGGCGTTTTATTACCTGGCAAAGGGAGGAGTTAATTGAAAGGAGTAACACATTTCAGTTATTTATATAATTGGCTGTATTTTAATGTGAATACATTTGATAACACTTCAGAAATGGGATAAAGGTCTTCTAGTGAGCAACCTCAGGCACCAGGGACGTAGAACTTTTAGCACATACAGGATTTTGCAGGTGATGAGTTCTGGGGTCCTCGGGATCATGGGATCATGGGATATTTTGGTGGAAAAAGCCCTCTGAGATCATCAGGTCCATCCACTAACCCGGCACTGCCACGTTCACCGCTGAACCACGGCCCCAAGTGCCACATCCACACATCTTCTGAACACTTCCTTGGAAGTCCACAGGCAGGCTGTTGTGTCTACACACCTCTGGGTGCTCCTAAGGCTGTGTTTACAAATGTTTCCAAATGGAAAAGAAAAATATCTGTTTCTTGCACTGATGCTTATTTGCAGTCAGCAGGGTTAATGGAAAATTGTTATCATGATGATTTAAGAATGGATTTTACAGAAAAACAGAAAGGTCTGGTGGCTCTTTCATCACGTGGTTAGAGAAAAAGATCTTTACATTATTTTTGCTGTGGATGAGTTCAATATCTTCAACCAAACAGGGTCGATATCATGATCTGCATTGTTCAAATATGAAAATAGAGCCAAAGTGTGCTACTTCTCTGGGGTTATGTACAATGCAGTGTCACAGTGTGCTGATGGAGCAGCAGGTACACCACAGGCGTGAATTTCTCGTTAGGAAATACCTGGAAAGCAAAGAGAAATGGTACTCACTTTAATCAAATAAATGAGCTAAAAATATGGTGGTGATAAAATGCTGCTTAATCTGATCTCATGGACAAAACCGCTCTGTGCTGTAAAAAATAATAATCGTTTCTCTCCAGCCTATTACCCCTCTTTGTGTTCCTGCAGCCGAGCGGAGAGAGCAGGAGCTTTCAAAAATTTCCATCTGCAACGAGGTTTTAAATAGTCTGATGCAAACATTTCCTGGGAGAGTAAGCAGCTGCATGGGCACGAGTTCCCTTGTGAGGGGAAGGGCAATAACAGAGACAGGGCAAGGCTGGCGGTGGGATGCTTCAGGGCCAGTGAGCCAAAATAAGGATTTCGACAGCCAAAGGCATCAGTACAATTATAAATCATTTCAGGAGTCTCTTAAAGAGTGGACTGCATTCCAGGGATCAGCTCAGCTCAAGTAAGCAGAAGGTGAAGCGTAGTGAAAGGAAAAAGGAAACAATTTAAGCTGCTGGTGTGTGGAGTCGGTCTTAAATTAACTGTGGGGAGTCAGGAGAGCAACAAGGTGTCACTGCCAACAAGGCGTCTCTTCAGTGAGCAGTGGTGGCCGGAAAAGCAAACAAAATGTTCGTTTGCATTAAGCAAAAGCTCGAGGAAAGCACAAACTTATTCCTTATCTTTAATATGAAGCGACACCACACCCTGGATCCTGGGCTCAGCTTTGCTCTCCAGTCTGATGGGAGGAGAGAGCAGAAATAAAACAGATCTGGGGAAGGCAATGAAAATGATTAAATGAATAGAAAGCTGAAGTGTGTGGAAAGATTAAAATATTAGAACTATATATCTTAGATATTAGAGGAAAAAGAGGCGATGACAGAAATAAAAAAACCAGCAGAGTGATGATAGAGATAAAAAATAGCAGAAGGTTTAAATAAGGTAAGTCAAGAACTCCTATTCCTTGAGTAGGAGGTGTGTAAGATGAAATTAAAAATCAATAGTTTAGGCCTTCTTTACACACTTAGTGATGCCCAAGAGAAGACTGATGTCTGTATAAATGGTGTCCAAGTGTACACGGGAACAGTAACCTGCAACAGGTAAAACCATCACAGTCCTGAGCTCAGCCCAGCCACGAGTTCTCGAAGCCTGAATGATTAGAAGGTGTCTTAGTTCATTAATGGATTTACTGCCTCTGCCCCTGGATCAGCATGCAGAATGAATTTCAGAGAAAAATACAATATTGTGTATCTCTGCACTGAGATAGAGATCAGGGCTGGTGTTTTTTTTATTCTTTGGAATTAATGAAGTAGAAACCTCTCAGTGTGAAATCTACAGCAACAGGAATTATGCTCAGTGCGTGTGGCAGTGGGTATCTGAGATATGTTCCAGACAGACACCACACCTTTTCCAGCAGATTGTTCTAAGTGCTACAAGATAACAAAGAGCAGCTTTCTAAAACACTTCCAGAGCTGTCCAGAGCAAAATCAAATGGCTCTGTGTGGATCAGTGCTGGGAGAGGTGAGCTGACATCACACCGGGTACCACGGCCCAGCTCCCAGCCAGGAGGAGGCTGGGCTTCCCAGGAACAACACAAGAAATCCTCTCCCAAGGGCCCTGGGCAGCTGCCCTGGCTCTTTGTCATGGTGAAAGAGAGATGGGAGGCTGATGGGAGGCACTGCCATCATCTCAGAATGTAAAGCTGGTTCTACCCTTTGGTGTTTATTATAAAGTGTATTTCCCTGTGCCGACAGCACTCTGGGCTGGGCATTTCCAGGGAACTGTTACACTTCTCCAATGGTTAATCACTTGGCCTTTGGCCTCCTGCCTTATAACTCTCTTTGACATGTCCTATAATTGCTACTTGGAGAGTTTTATTACTCAATTATGCAATCAGCTATTGCTATTTAACATGCCATCAATCCCTCCCCACCAGTCTCCCCATAAGCCCCTAAACAAGTTTCTCTTTTCAATCACATTTTTCAAAACTTTTCTGCAAAGCAATGAACTGCTGAATTTGTGCTCTGATGAATAAGATGTAAATTTTTCCAGTGTACAAGATCCTTGCCGATTTTCAGTGCCTCTCCCACTCCTCCACTCCCGAGCCCTTTGATTTCAGGCTGTGATAATATATGTAGTCACATTTACCAGCGCTGGCAGAAAGCAGCCAGAGCACCTCATCCCTTTTACTACATCTCCTAAAAACAAATTAAGACTCCAACAGACAAGCTGTTGGCTTGTGTGAACATCTGCCTGGCACTTTGTGGGCTGCTTGCAGAGCACTCCCAAACCCCTGAACCGTGTCAACCACGTCCTCCTATGCATTGGTGGCTCAGCCCTTTCCACCCAGTGCACGTTTGGTGCTGTCAGGAACCATCCCAGCACACTTTAAAGACCAGGCTTGCTGCTGTTGTATCACTAGAGGAAGATGAAGAGAATGTTGCCATGCTGTTCAGGAGGGTTTGGGTTTGGGGAAGAGCTCTCAGCCACTTCCTGCTCCTTATTCCATGGTCCTCCCACCAGGAGAAGCAAGGCTGAGATTCTGCAGTGGTTCCTGGAGGCAAAAAGAAACTGCAGTGACAAATAATTTTAAACCAGCTTGGTTGTCATCCCCAGTCCCCAGTGTAGGGTGTGCTGATTTATGACAACCTCCCAAAGCTGCCCCCAGACTGTTTGACAGCCCAGACAGACAGAGATTCTTAATAGCGCCAAGTGCAGACCCGTCCCCTTCCACCTCCAACATCTGCCCTGCACCAGGACCACAGCTCCACATAAATCTGCTGTGCCTGTGCCAGGGGAATTGTCTCCCGGCCTCCTGCAGCTTGTAAAGGCTGTTTCAGGAGATAGAATTAGTACCTTGATGCCTGGTATTGATCTCTGTTTGATTTATATTCCCTTGATCTGATTTTCTCCTCGGTGTCATGAGTATAAATCAAAAGTAATGCCCACAAGAGTCAGAAGTTACGCTGGCTTTAAACTTGTGCAAGTGAAATTGAGGTTCCTTAACTCTAGGCTTTTCTGGTGAAAAGGGAGGGCAGAGTAAAAAGAGCAGCTGCCTGACTCATGGGAATACAGAAGAGCCAGTCAGTGCAGGACACAGTCTTCAGCCTTCCTTTATTTTATTTCCTGAACCTGGATTTCAGGTGAAAGAATTCCTGGAGTCTCTCTCCTACGGTTTGGAAACATCCTTGTCTGCAATAGCCAGCAATCCTCCCTTTTGGACCTCCATATGGGAGCTGAATTAGAATGTCCTTGTGGGATGTGAGGAAGAATCTCAGGAGGGATAAGAAATATACTTTTGCAGTGTGATTTCCAACGCGTGACAATTTTGTGTTGCGTCACTTGGATAAAAACCCGCAAAGACACCAAAACTGTTGTCATCAGTTTTTATTTCCAAGGCAGTCTTTGATGGCCAATCATGGTCATATTCAAGGGACTGACAAGGCCTGGAGATTCTCTTTTCAAAATTTGGTGCATCTTTCTAAGACCACTCTTCAGATGTCCTAAAAGATCCATTAATTTATCCTGAACCTCTCTCTTACGTGCTGAAGAGCTGCTGAGGCATGGAAAAAGGAGGAAGAGTGGCCTGCATGCACCATAATTCTTCATTGTGGCAGATGCAGAGAGGGTTGGGAGAGGTCTGGGGGGATCAGGCTGCATCCTCACGGAGTGAAAGTCCACTCCAGGTAATAGAACTGGTGTGAAAAATTTATAAAGGAGAAAGCTTCCAGGGGGTCCCCTGGCAGCAGCCCGGAGGTTCTGATGTGACTGATGGAAAAGTAAATGCATCTGAGCAAAGGCCAGGGACCATAAAAGGCTTTGTAGAGAAAATGGACCCTCTTAATTTTAAGTTCTGTGTGGTTTTGCATAGCTGGGAGGCAGAAGTGCTGGACTGTCAGGAGGAGCCACACAACCTGCTCTTCTTTATTTTTCTCCTTCGTGCCCAGGTATTCTTCAGCACCTTCCTCTCAGTGCTCTCTGACAAGGCATAGAGTGGAATTTTAGTAGAAGCATTGAAAGGTTTTTTTAAGGTTTTATTTATTTTTAAACCCAACAGTTAAAAAGCAGGTACCTGTGGGTGTAGAGCCAATTATTCATATAGTATCAGTATTGCCATAGCTTGCTTAAATTTAATTTAAATATAAATGGTCTACATTTACAACACTTGCTTGGGGAATAATCCCAGGCTCTTTCAGTCCTTTGCCTTTAAATTATTGACTGTCATGCTTCGCCCTCAAGTGAAGGAATAAAGCTGTTAAAGGAATGCATTTGCATGCCAATGGTCTGAGACCACATCAAACCCAGCTCAACAGATTATTTTGATTTTATGTTTGTTACACCATGCTTTGAGGGAGCCCGGCTGTTGGGCTTCAACAGGCCCCAGGGGAAGGCTCTCCACACTCAAAGGCCACCTCGGGGCAGGAGGCAGCAAACCAGGGAGCACCTGCACGAGATTTTTGCAAAATAATGCAGCAAGTATCATCTCATAGCCTTGGGGAAAGAGAAGGGAATCAATGCCGGCAAAGCAATGCCTGTTCACTCTGTTGTCAACACACTGTCAGCTCTTTCTTGTATTCCCTGTCTTGTGTTAATGACAAAGGGAGAGGGAGCTGATGAGGGATTGGGTTTTTTGGGTTTGAGCCTTGCTGCAGCTCGTGTGAGCAAACACACACACAGCACTGTGAGAGCAATGGGCTCTTTCATTTCTTAGGGTAAATAAAAACACGTCTGGTGAAATCCCAGAGAGCTTCTGGGATTAGTTGTAGTCTCTGCTGGGAAACCAATTACTCTCAAGCTCCAAAGCTCTTTCAGATTGTGACACTTGCTAAATTGGGTTCAGGGAGCGCTGGGTGGACAAAAAGGTGCGTGTTTTTGTTATTCCATATCGGAGCCTTGCTGTGTGTGCTCAAACAAAGAGGGGAGGATAGAAAAAAGCCATTTCCCTCCAAACACCAGCCTCCATCTCCGAGTGACATCAGACAGAACAGAGAGAGATCCAGGCACTGGAGGAGATTTGAGATGAGTTTTGCTCGTCGCTGCAGGATGGAAATACCAGCGGCTGCCTTTGATTAATGTATGCCCAAGGTCACACATGCAACTGTAGCAGTCAATAGCAATCAGATTAGTGTCATGTATTATTCAGTGTTTATGATGGTGAATTTGTATAGCGCCCGTGAGGCAGCTTTGATCCCCTTGAAATGCTTCCTGAATGCCTTTTGGGAATGCCACAGAGCCCAGGCAGCCGTGTGGCACCTGCAGCTCACGTTCCTCCTGTCAGCAATGCATAATTACCCACCTCTGCTGCTCCTGCGTGGACACACACTCCCATTTAATTGGGCTGCAGTTGGTTACCAGCCTGACTTTTTTTTTGCCCCTAGGTGTTAGGGAAGTAAGGGAAATAATAAAAAGTAATGCATTTAATTGAAGGTCCCCAGTGCTTTCCAAATACTGCTCCCGTAGGCTTTGCTCTAAATTGGTGATAGCTTTATCCATGTGCAGTCCTGGCCCGTGGATGAGCATGCAGTGCCCTGTGGGATGCAGCACCACTCTGTGGGATAGGTAGATAATAGAGCATAATTTATACTTTATTTATCAATCTTACTCTACAGAGTTTTGAAATAATTTTCAGCTCCCTTCATATTTTGAAAAGATTTTTCTAAACAATTCTACAAATAATTTTTGGGTTGTTTTGTTTTGTACTGTTTTTCCCAGTTCTTTCCAGAAGAAGTGAGGAACTGAAGAGAATTTACTTATACATAGGACATCTCTTTGGAAATGAACTTCAAAATGTTGATAAAAATGCCTTGTTGGTGAGCAAATTGTTGGGGAGTGGGATGTAAGGCTCGTTCTGTTTAGTTTTATTGCACTCAGCCCCGCTCAGGACTGAACCAAATCTGGTGTGTGGGTGCACCATCGGGGTGGCTTTGGCATGGGATGGGCTGCACTTCTGTGTTCTTCCTCTGCAGGAGAAACCCAGCATTGCCCTTTAGCCAAAAGTGCTGCTGCTCCCAGACAGACCAGGCAGGGCAGGATGCTGACAGGAATGGGAACTCTTGAGAAGGCCTGGTAGGCTGACATTCCCTCTGGAAGGGATTTGGAATTATATGTTTTTGTGGTCCTTCCAACCCAAAGCATTTTGTGATTCATTCAGGTAAATGATGCACAATACATGAGGGGACCTGTATAAACCCCAGAGCAGAGGGGGATATAGAAGGGGGAGCAGCTGTTGTTTCTTACTGAAAGGAGCTTGCTGGGTTAGATTTTTTATTAAATTTGGATGTCAAACCTTTATTTTGTCATTTTGGGCTCCAGTAAATAATTTTTTAGAGTGATTCACAAATCCTTACTTGAAAATGAACTCGGTCTGAGTCCTTCCATGTGGAGTCTTTCCACATGGATCGAGCATTCCCAGGAAGCTGTTAGCTGTGCCACATCAGTGTGCAAGGCCTAGTTAGGGGAAGCTGTGCTGGGGCTACGTCAGGGACTTCTGTTATGTCCAGTCTTGCTCAAATTCACAGTTACTGACCTGGAAAAGCAGGTAGAAAGCACAGTAATTAAATTCCCAGGTGATACCTCAATTGGAAGGCATAGCAAACAACAATGGGAAAACCATTCTGGGTAAAACACTGATGGACCAAGAGGGAAAAGAAATGAGGCAAGGTAGAATGAGATGAAACCAATGCATGGATGGGTTGGTAGGTGGGAAACACTCAGCAGGGGGAGGCAGTATGGAAAATCCCAAATATCTGATATTATTAGAATATTTTTTGCAACGTAGCACAACTGCAAATAAGTCCACCAGACACTTAGGTCTGAAAGAGCTGAGGCTTGGAAGGGAGGAAAGATGTGAATATTGTCCATAAAAGAGGAGCTAGGCATATGTAGAAAATTGTGTTTGTGTTATGACCACCACCAGGAAGAAGCCAACAAATGAAAAGCAATTAAGACGGAGTGACAGAGTTATCTGATAATAGAAGCTGTATTAAGGCAGTGCTGCTGAGCTAAAATTTGAATAGAGGAGGGAGAATTATAGTGAGCAACAAGTCTTTAAGATGTAGATAGAAGCATTGACACGTAGATAAAGGAAGAGGCAGGGATTTCAGGTGGCAGCCAGAAAGTGCCCACTGGGGAGGAGAGGAAAATATTGGCTGAACATCAGCATCAGTTCCCTATTATCTGAGCAATTAGTCTTGTGGAATGAGCTCTGGAGAAAAGTGCTGACTGATTTTAAACTGGTACAGCCTGGGAACTGGAAAACGAACCATACAGCAGCAAACAGCCTTCCTCTGGCACAGGGATTTCAAAAAATCCTCCTTTTCTACAAGTTTTGTTTACAGATCTTGACAGTTAAATCATCCTGACATTCAATATTGTGGCTCTTCGAAGGACTTTGCTCTTTGCCACTTTTATTTTAACACATAGGAGGGCAGCAGTTAATAAGGAAAAACCTCCCAGAGTGGATGAAGAATCTTTCCCATTCATTCTTGGTAAAAAAATGTGAGCAGAAGGCTAAACCAACTTTTATCACACTTTGTGATGTGCTGAGTTGGTGGGAACATTTCTGCAGCTCCCTGGTGTCCTGCTGCCATCCCGTGCAGCCCAGGCACCCCTGGGATTATTTGTGAAAGGCTGCAGGACAGAGCAAGACATATTTCAGCTGACTCTTGCCAGTCTTTGGTTAAAATGATATAAAAGTGGTGTCTACTTGCAATGCAGAGTGAAACTATGGTGTAAGATATTCCTTTGTGGAAAGGGAGAAGGGTTTCTCCAGCTCTCCTTTTTGCTCCCTCCCAGGAATGATGAAAAACTGAGCACTTAAATCGACCCCTATCTCTTGTTTCAGCAGGAGGAGAGGTTAGGTGCTCAAAATGGGGACTTCAGACTGTGATATATTTGTGTGGAAAGAGTCAGCTGTGAATGCAACACCCATTTCCATAGCTGCAGGAGAGAAAAGGCTGGTTAGATACAGGAACAGCTTTTCCTTTAGCCTGAGACAGAACAGAGACAGATAATAAGGTCCTGGAGCTTATGCAAATTTGCTTCTTTTTGAATTTATGCTACTTTGAAGCTAGCCCAGCTCTGAGAAGTGGGTTGGACAGGATGACCTCTAAAGTATCTTCCAACCTGAATTATTCTGGATTTGTCATTGTAATTCTGCACTTTCATCTCGCAAAGACGTGTATGGAGGATGAGGACTGCTCCCCAAGCATGTGCTGCTGACCATCTCCTTCTGGGGGAAAGGACATATCTGCTCCTGAGGCTTCCAGACATTTTTAGGGAACTCATTATGTTCTAGATAAATTCACAGCATTTCGCGTTCGTCTGCCAGTGCAATCTGTTGAGTTTGGATCAGAAAGAAAATTTGACCAAAATGAAACTTTGAGTTTCGTGAGAACACTCACAAGTGAGTGCTAAGATCTGCCTGCTGATGCCAGGCTCAGACTTCCCAGCAGGAATCCTGCCCCGAGGGCTGGATCAGGATGCCGAAGCACAGACTGGTGCCTTCAGACACCCCGTGGGACTGCCTTGCAGAGGGCAGGGCGTGTCCCCAGCCTCTGGCCATCCCCTCCTGCCACCGTGTGCCACCCCCTGTCCCCATCCAGGGCTGCTCCCTCCCCCAGGACTGGTGCTGGACCAAGTGTCAGCCAGCAGCAGCAGCAAGAAGTGCTCCTGCAATCATTTTATTGCTTAGACAATGATTGTGCTGCACTGCAGGATAGCAAGGTTCTTTCATATCCAGTGCAGGAGCCAACCTCAATCCCTATTGTACCTTCTCACTCACTTTATTAAGTTTACTTCATTTCTGCTCTGCCTCTGTACCTCTGTGCCCTCTGCTGTGTGTACCAAATCTTATTGACATTTTAATATTAAATTATTATGACAAGAAGATATTCCACTTGCTAAGTAATTTGTTTTATTCGGAGGAAAATTGGAAGCTGCAGAAAAACCATTATGAAAGATTAAGACAATGGAGTGATACTGACTGATACAATATAAATTATTATTTTGTCGGCAGCACACCCAAAACCTCTACTAAGATTTTAAGCAATAAAGCCAACAAGTTAGAAAATTAAATTTGGGGGATGAAAAGAATATGATGCACACAGGAAAAAAAATAACATCAGACAGACATTACAGGAAAACACATCCCCAAGAAATCTGCAGGAAGCAGAAGGGAATCAGTAGATGAGCCCTGGCCTCAACTGGGCTCATTCAGGGTGGGGTTGCTGGAATTGTCGTTGACTTTGGGACACAATGGATTCTCACAAAAGCAAATAAGGATAAGGAATTTCCTGAAGTGATTGTTGAAAGGTGTATCCTTATTCTGCCATCTCCCCTTCTCCTTTTGGAGGCCCAAGCATCAGTCCTGATGGAGGAACTTGCAGTTCCTTATTTCCCTATGTCCCTTATTTCTCTCTGCTCTCCATCTCCAAAAGCTCTTGAGATGCTCCAAGAGCTAAAATAAGCTCCTGCCTCCTGCATTGGGACAATCAAACCTCAAATTCTGGAAAGGAGGGGACTTCAAAAGTGACATGTCATGGTTCACAGGCAGCCTGGGGAGTGCAGCACATGTCTGCTGTTTCTGCTCTCCCTGCTCAGCAAGGGAAGCAGCTGGTAGGAATCATGCTCTGGCACTAAGCAAAGCTCCTGACTTTTGGAAATGCCTTCCTGCTTCTAGGGTAGACCAAGCTCACAGGAAATCTGGGAAATGAGGAGCCAGGGAACATGGCTGTTAAAGAAAGGGTAATTTTACTGCAACTGGTGGCCCTGTAGTTGGATTTCAGTTAAGATGTGCCACCTTTTGGGTAAAGAACAATCAACCAAAATATTGCTCCCACCTGGCAATTAACCTCAAGAGCAGCAGAACCATAATTTACACAAATGTAACTTGTTCTTTGAGGTTGCTGTTGGCTTTCTGGACACTCCTGATTTGACAGCACCACGTGTCTTTACCTTAGGTACAATTTCCTTTGTTTGAGCAACCTTGATAACCCACGAGGGGAGCAGAGGTTTTATATGCCTGTGGGAAAGGACTGTGCATTGCAGACACACTCAGGAATGAAGTGCCAGGACTCTTCCCACCTCTCAGGGGTCTGGGATGGGTAAAACAGGCAAATGCCTCCGACCTTGTACAGAAGCTAAGGATACACATCTTCCTGGTCTAACTTGGGCTGAGGAAGCCCAAAGGCTGTAGGTTTTCAGGGGAGCCAGTGGAGCAGGCTGGGGAGAGACAAACATCAGTCACTAAATCCAGTCAGGCTTGTACTGGGAATCAGAACAGGCTGCAAAGCTCAGAGTGCCTGTGAGCTATCACTGTCCCACACAGGCTTGTGTTCCACACCTCCAGAGAAACCTGAGGGTTACCTGTCCATATCTGCTCAGATAATAGCCTGTAAAGAGCCTTCCCACAGGGCACAAGTTAAGGCACACACATTTTTGTGAACCTGATAGATCACGGGGACCAAAACGCTGACGTGGCTGCAATGTGTTCAGGGCAGGTGAGCTGACAGCAGAGCCATGACCTGACTCCCTGCTCTGCTGGGATTTGCTTTTTCAGATGATTGCAGCAGCTATGTGACTACAGGTCAGTGCATAAGCAGCTTTAGCCTCTACTAGCTGGATTTGTCCATAAACTCACTCGAGATCAGAAATGAGCCCTCACTACTCACACTCACTCTCTGGAGGTTTGCTTATTCAAAACCAACGCAAACATTCCTACTGCAAATCTAAGAAGGATGGGGCTCTGCAGAATTTTTGGATGTCTGGAGTGTTTCATTCCAGGGTTTATTTGCTAGCAAGAGAAAAGTAACTGCTGTTATGGAAGTAATCAATTCTTTAGCTAGGAAAGAGGAGCTGCTGCCAAACTGGAATTGTGGCCAGTATCTTGTCCTTTCCTGTGAGGGTGGGCAGGCCCTGGCACAGGGTGCCCAGAGCAGCTGTGGCTGCCCCTGGATCCCTGGAAGTGCCCAAGGCCAGGTTGGACAGGGCTGGGAGCAGCCTGGGACAGTGGGAGGTGTTGCTGTCCATGGCAGGGGGTGGGCCTGGATGACCCTTACAGCCCCTTCCAACCCAAACCATCCTGTGGTTTTATGATTCCTTTGGCAGCTCTTCAGAGTTTGTGCTGCAAGATTTCACCTTGTATTTTGTCAAGTCACCAGAGAGGAGGTTGTGGATGGAGCACTCTCAATTCCCAGAATGAGCCCCGAGCCTGAGAGCAGCACTTGATGTTACCTCTCCCTAGGGAAGAAAACTGGAGCTGGCTCCTTCCACCTCTGCTTCTTGAGAGCACCAGGGGTTGCACCAGGGGTAACGTGATATTTTCACACTGAGTCAATTTGGCATTTTGTCCTTCTCTCCTCTGGGCAGCCTGGAGTGGTCACGTTCTCCCTTCCTTTGCTGTTTAAGGCAGAAGGAGAAAAGGCAAAGGTGTGATTTGTTGGGAAATATAAATTACAGCAGCTGTAAAACAGGGGAAGAATTTGGTTCATGGGCCTGTTGTGTGTAATATCAGACTCTGAGCATGTGAGGTAGTTGACTGACATTTGGAAAAAAAGAGATTCATTAACCACCTGGAAAGTTGACGTATTTCTTGAAGATCTTTCAAAAATTCCTATTATAAGGACAGCATTCTCATGTACTAGACATGGAGTCCCTAGATACTTAACAGATGGAATTAGATCACAGTCTCTTTTTAATCTTTCAGTGATGACCTCAATTGCAAAGGTACTGCTTCTCATCTTGTCCTGGCACTGATCTGGCTCCTCCTAGCATTTCACACTTGATGCTCAGTGGTGCTGAATATAAGCTGAAGAGAAAATAGAGAATTAAAAGCGTTAGCTCATTTTTTAGGACTCTCAGGAACACCAACATTGCTGGTAGGAGACAGCCAGGGAATTCAGGAATCACTGTGTCCATGAAGGGGTGTTATCATCCTGAAGTCCAACTTTTGTAGGTCTGTGCTGATCAAGTTTTGAAGATAAAAGATTGGCCTGTAGAAATTACACGATAGAACAGACATTAAATATTAATCTTTGGGTTCCGGAGAGATTTCAGATTAAAATTTATGGTCTAGAAACATCTCTGTGTTCCCTCCACTTAAAACACTGATTGTCTTGGTAAATGCAACTATTTTTGAGGAGAGGAAACAATCTGGATCGAGAGCCAAGCCGAACATCTCCGTGCAAAGCCACGGATTTGCAGTGAAGTACGAGTGACTGTGGCCATGGCATGTCCACGGGAGGGCAGCAAGGAAACGCCGTCATCTCCTCTCTGGATTTCCACAGGGATGGATTTTCCACAGGGATCCCTCGGCTCTCCAGAGGCCCCCAAAGTCAGGGGTGGGATTGTCCCTGAGTGGGGACAGCCTCTGGGGAGCAGGGGGCTCAGAGGGGCTGCCTCTGCTCCTCAGGTGCTGTGAGATGTGTGATACACAAAAGCTGTGTAACAGGTGATGTCTTGGCTGAGCTTGCAAAGTGGAGCACAATGATCATCTGGGGTGAAACTGTAATTAAAGCTGTGCCCGTGTGCTCAGTGAACAAGAGGAGAGCAAAAAACCATCACTTTGGGCTGGAAGGTTAATTTAAATGCCAAATTTCCCTTCATATTTTGAAATAAAACTGGAATTAACCTGGAGATTAAATGTCACTTTGAGTGCAGATAAAAAACGAGCCAAACTTGCCACTGCTGAGCTGTAACTGAACCAGTGTTTGCAGACTGGTTTGCCCTGCTTTTGGTTTATTTTTATTATGGCCATTTTTCCCAAGTCAAACCTGACTTCATGGAGCGTTTCTGTAAACTTCCCATGAATTAGGAGCATGAGAGCTCCTGGAAGCAGCATCCCAAACCCAGCCCCTGCTGGTTTCCCTCTCAAAGCCTTGCCCGGGTCAGTACCTGCCCATGGCACGACTGTCCCCTGTCCCCTCCCATGGCACAGACCCCTTATGGAGACCCAATGCCATGTCCTGGGCAGGCTGTGCTGCAGCCACAGCCCTGCTGACTGGCAGCCAACCTCCTGTGCTGTGTCAAACCCTCTTCCAGCCAACAGGCCTGAAACAGGAGGAGAGGCTTCCAGAAGTGATGTGCTCAGCAATTAGGCATGAGGGCTGAGTGAAGAGAGATGCTCACTAGGCCTCCAGTGGAACTGAAGCCATGGGCTATATTAATTTTTTTTTTTTTTCATTTTATATCGATCTCAAAAGCTTCCACCCAGAAAAAAAGAAAAAAAAAAAAGAAAAAAAAAAAAGAGACTGCAGACTGAACAATATACTGAGCCTTATCTTAATTGAACATTAGGAGATGTTCCTGTGGCCAGCTCGGGGTTCTGCTGGTTCAGCACTCAGGATGGCATCTCCCAATTACTGCCATTAGCACCGTGCTTAAGGGAAACGCGTTCTCCTTTCCCAGGGAGGCTGAGCACCTGCAGGTGTCAGCGTGGATGAGCCAGGCTGCAGACCTGCAATTTGTTCTCATCTGTTATAAGTGCCCTTGTACCTGCTTTTAACCTCGCAGAAATGCAATGTAACTCACTCTTTTTTCTTTTTTTTAATCTGTTGAGTAAAATGTCTGAAATTCCTTCAGAGAACACCACTCGATTAGAGATTCTTTTCTGAGGAGGTGCTGAGGCCCTGGCACAGGGTGCCCAGAGAAACTGCCCCTGGATCCTTGGCAGTGTCCAAGGCCAGGTTGGACAGGGCTTGGAGCAGCCTGGAACAGTGGAAGGTGTCCCTGCCATGGCAGAGGAGTGGAACTGGGTGAGCTTTAAGGTCCTTCCCAACCCAAACCATTCTGGGATCCTGTGCTTCTGTGTGCAGGCAGACTCTTAAGTTACTATGGAGAAGAGAGCAGCTGTAAATTCACAGCCACTGGAGCTGCCGTGGTGGCTGCACTACTGAGAACCAGCAGGCTCAGGAGTGGTTTCCTGTAGGCAATTTCTGGCTATTTGCACACAGGAGTTTTGCTGGTTTATTGATTTACCCATTTCTTCCAGCCAGACTCATTCCAATACCAAAAATCCAGTTTGTCACATTACAATTTTCCCTTCTGAAATGATTTGTGACAAGAGCACTACAAAAGTATATATTGAGTGCAGTGTTATAAAATTATAGAATGGTTTGTTTTTGAAGGGACCTTAAAGCTCCTCCCTTAAAGCCATGGGCAGGGACACCCCACCCTAAACCAGTTTGCCCAGTGCCCCATCCACCCAGGCCTTGAACACTGCCTGGGAAAGAGCTATTTAAAAAGATGTATTTTTTCACCATCTAGGGCTTAGGGAGATGATTTTTCATTCATCCACTCCTCTCCCTGCTGGGTGGAAGTGCTGTGACACTGGAGATGTCTGACATTATGAACAGACATGAGGAAAGCAGCACATATATTTTCCTGGTAACTTCACTCTTTTTTTTTCCTGGGTTTTTGGGGATGTTCCAGAGCATAGTAACTCTCCCCAGATTTGTTTTCAGAATGCAGGCTGCTCCAGATGAAGTTGGGAGTTTCTGCTGCCAGGTTGTGCTGTGCGGAGCCGCAGAGATTTTGTTTATCTTGCATTTACTTTACCCAAACACCCAAGATCGTGTTTTTCTCACTCCCCTTCCGAAGACATCACAAAATGATAGGTGATTGTCATTTTGCATAGCTGATTGCTATCCCAGGGCCTCAAGTGTTTGCTGGAGCTTTTTGGAGAGCTCTGCCACGCACGGCTGCCTGGGCGAGCAGAGGGACACGTTTCAGAGGAGAGGGGAACATGACAGAGGAGAAAGTGCTCCTGAGGCCCTTCCAGGAGGGACATGAGCATGTAGGAAGCCAAAAAAAAAAGATTTTTTTTTTTTAAATCTGTGTTTCCCCAACACCCAGGAACGGGCAGTGCAGGCTTGGCTGGGAGAAGAGATCACAGGGGAGGGAGCTCTTTCCTCTGTCAGATGTTCTACAGTCACTTGCCAACTTGGTGCTAATTATACGGTGTTCACCTAGCACCAGGGCCAAGAGCTATCCAAGGAGACTTCTGATCCTGTTGTTCAGCTTTAATTGACTGTGCCTAACTGAAATTTGCCTTTGGAAGTCTCTCCATACTTCCAGTACCTTGGAAACAGAACCTTTTCAAGGAAGAAGCCTAATAATATATCTTCCTTTTCCCAGTCAGAACTTAGCTTAACAGACAAAAATTATAAAATTCCAAGTTCTAAGTATTTACAATCAGTTCAGATGTGGAAGTTCTTCCAGTACTAAGTTTTGTGTGAATTTTTGCTTTTACACAAATTCCCTCTGCTCTCTCTCCAGACTTTGAAGATTTAAGCAATCAAGTCTCCTGTTTTCTCTTAATACTCTGCATTTTAGCCATCAATAACTCTGGATCATGTTTTCCAAGCAAATGTTGCTAAGAATAGAAATATATATAACTTTAATTATGGGGAACAAAAAGCCTGCTTAAGTTGCTTAAGGAAAATGGGTGGAAGCAATCCATCCTGTGTTTCCAACAGAGGTTGATATGGCCCATGCTCATGGAGTATTGGACAAATCTTGAGTTTCTTAATAACTTCACTTGTTCTGCTTTTAGTTTTCACTTGGAGCTGAACACAGGTGGCAGGAGAGAACAGGAAACTTACACTTGGAGTTTGTGAAACCTGTTCCTGTCAGAAATCTATCTCCTCTTCCCTTCCTTCCACTGACAGCATTCCTCATGCTGATGAAGAGCTGCATAAATCCTTCCTAGTTCTCTTCCTTATTTTCAGATAATTTCAGCTCTGCTGGAACTTTTCTGCTGCTCCCATCTTCGATTTGGGATATTTTCTTTAATTTCTCTTCAGACCTGGTAATGTGCAGCAGTCAGTAATCTCTCAGGGTCCCAAACACTTGAAACACATTGTCTGTATGCACTGTCATACTTGGAACTGCTTCTGTTTAAAGGAACATGAATTTCCCCATCATGTCATGCTCCAAATCCCCGTTCCTGAGAACCTTTCTAGGTTACAGTCCCCAGTGCTGTAGTTACTGCCTTTAATAATTGTCTTTCTCCATTTTTATGTTGGGGAGTTCTTTTTAAGGCTCTCCTGGGGGGAACAAAAAGGCCATAAAATTCTTTAGTCTCAGGGTCATTTCAGATCAGGTACATATTTTGTGGGCACCAGACTGGTGCCTTATTGCTCCATCTGTAGAAATTCACTGAGGTAACGGGAATGGCTCAGTCTGTCCTCCTGAGATCAGCTGAATGTCCTACAGAACTCTGTGTGACACTGCCAGGAGCAGCTGGGCAGCTGTTGGCCATGGGGTGGCAGAGCTGCCCCAGCTCCTCTGCCTTCATCCCCTCTGGGCTGCCTTGCTGCAGGTACAGCCCCAGCAGCTTCCCTGGGCTTTGCTGGGATTCCGTGGTAAATCCAGAGGCTGGGACACGTGGCAAGAGGTGGGAGGTGCTGGTCACCACCTGGCTGCCCTGGGGCACAGATCCCTTGTGCTTCTAGGGAGGGACAGCTTGGCTTTGCTCTGTGACCTCTCCATGGAGCAAGAACCAGCACAGGGCACTGCTGTGGGTGCAGCTGTGCCCAGGGATCAGATCTGGGACTCCGTGATGGAACCCAGATTATTTACTCCATAACTTCTGGAGGACACAGGGCTGGTGGATCCAGGTGGAGGCTTTGGGGGAGCTGTGAGAATCACAGAATCACAGAAACACTGAACGGTTTGGGTTGAAAGGAACCTTAAAGCTGATCCAGTTCCTCCTCCTGCCTGGGGCAGGGACACGTCCCACTATCCCAGACTGCTCCAAGCCACATCCAGCCTGGCCTTGGGCACTTCCAGGGATGGAGACAAACTGTTCCTTGCAGTTCAGCTGCCTTCTTTGTGCCTTTAACAAAGCTTCATCCTTGGAAACAGCTTCCTCCCCTGCCTCCTCCCAAAGCTCTGGTTGCACACAGGGTTTTATCCAGCAGAGCTGGAGAGCCAGACAGTCTCTTGCCTTGCTCTGCATGGGCTTGGGAGTCATGGAATGAGTCACCAGCTGGGAGCTTCAAATGATGATGTGTGGCACCGCTTGTGCAAACCTAAAGAGATTAATATTTGTAAAAAAGGGATCCAGTTCGCTCAGTGCTGTAATGAAGAGGTATTATACACACCAGGCACCTGTGTGAAGGTATCCCTGTAACAATCCATTACCATTTGAATGCAGACAGATTAAATACACACTAGCAACTGAGCACTGGGGAATTTATAATGTTTTCTCCAGGACTGCACCATGAGAGAAAAGAAGCAGCAAGGAAAAATGTAAAAAAAACCCACCCCAAAATACTTGAAAGGATATTGCTGCCCTATATTTTGTGTCTCCTTGCTGCTCTCAGCACTAGGGATTTTTGTATAAAAAGAAAATACTTATGCCAGTAGGAGCTGGGTCCAGAGTCTTCCTTGCACATGCAGGGACTGGTTCTGATGATCCTTAATGGAGATTCTCCCAAATGAATGTTCAATGTATCAGCTTTCCCAAATCCTTATCCATGTCACTGATGGTCATGTTTTGTTGGAAATAGCATTCAGAAGGGAGTTCTGTAACAAATAAATTGCTGCAAAACTCCAAGAAGCCAGTACTTCACACACAAAGTCATCTTACTACACACCTTCAAGCAAGTACTTCACTTGCATTTTCCTTCCCATCACTGCTGATAAATAAAATAATGTTACTTTTATCTGCTGCCTTTGTGAAGTGCTGCACGTGTTATTTGTGCAAGGAGAATGCCAATGAACTCATTCTTTTTTCCTTACATGAGAATAAAGCCCACTTTCTCCATAGAGGCAGTATCAAATTTCCAGTTTCTAGATGAGGTAAACCAGATTTTTTTTGTTTTTTATTTTTTCACTTGAAATTTAGCAGAGCTGAATTAGAGTTTTCTGACACCAAGCCACAAAGCTTTTGGGGTAGATCACTGACCTAAGGAAGTGCTGCCCTTCCTCAGGTGCCCTGCAGATCACCCACAGCCCCACTAGTACCCCACATATTGATGTACCAAAGCATCCTGCAGCTCAAAATAGGTTTTATTGGTGGTTCTTTAGGCTATGCTTTTGTTGATGGTATGCCTGACCCACCAGAAGGTATTTCAAAGGAAGCACTTGGTGTCTTTAAAGTGTCTGCCCCATCTGATGCTCCTTTGACTGCCAAATTATAGGGGGGTAGCCTTTGGAGCACAAAAAATGTTGTCACAATCTCTGTTTTGCTTCTTTGAGAAACTGTGGATGTCAATGAAGCTGAACTGTGGCACTAGGTGAGGCACAACCTTGACATCAGAGCCGTTTCTTGACCCTTTCTACACCTGCATTTTCTTTTAAACCCCCTTGTCCCGAGTTTTCTTTGTACAGTGGAGTTTTATCAGGATATCCCCAAGCTCTCCTGCAGATTTGATTTGTT
Source organism: Nicator chloris (assembly GCA_013400495.1). NCBI lineage: Eukaryota > Metazoa > Chordata > Aves > Passeriformes > Pycnonotidae > Nicator > Nicator chloris. Next base: position 162,139 of record WAAE01013282.1, read on the forward strand.
GCTTTATTTTCATTGAAAAAGATGGGTGGGTGAGGAGGGAGGATGTTGATTTTCCCTGCATTAAAGCTGGCAAAGAAAAGAAGAAAGGATCTGAAACCTAAGGAAATTGCACCACTAATCATATTTTCGTAAGCTGTCCTCTGTAGCATTACAGTCACAGAGTATATTTATAATTTGGTTTATATGAGCAACAGTTTAAGTTAAGGGAAATTGGTTTCCTTTTCAAAATGTCATGTTTCTCATTTCCTCACCGAATCTTGGGCTGCTCTCAGCTCATATCAGACTTTAAATCATTCAAAACCACACTCCATAATTAAAACACCGTAAATCCTCATTAATCAATTTAGCGGGTTTGATTTGTTCTAAAACACATTAAAATCAAGCTGAAAGCTCACTAAAATTCCAGGTAGCACACACAAGGGCACAGCAAAGAGAAATCCACCACTACAGGAAGGCTGCACAGTGGTGGGATTGGATTTGGAATTTTTTTATACCGTGTCTTGACCAACCCCGGGTTAAAGGCTTCTGTTTTCAACTTTGTGGGGTTTGTTTTGCTTTGCAATTGAGCTTTTCTTTCTGGAATATTTAATGTTTTCTGTAGCACTCACAGTGTTCAGGCACTCTCCTGACTCCTCCAACTTCCCCATGGACCATATTCTATCCCCTATTCCAATCAAAACCTTGGCCTTGATGGGTGAGGGCTCTGGGATCCTTTGTTGGGTGGAAATGGATTCAGTTCTGCCACAGTTCACAGAAGTGAAATAGATATTTTGGACATTCCTCACCATGAGAGTCGGAAACAAATCACTGATTAATACGAGAATCTTGCACAGCCTTGTGACATTTGGTCTGGGGTTTGGACTTGTCCCGTTAGTAATTATAAGAATGTGAAAAAATCACAGCATATGAGAAGACATGGAGACAAAATCTGTTGATTCATGGATCAAAAATTCTGACTTGCACAGCGCAGTGTTGGTCAGCTGTCCCTTCCTTAAGCCTGCTTTATGTGAAAATGAAAATAGGTGGGTTTGCAGTGCTGTAGAAGTCCCTGCTGAGGCTATATCCAACTACTGGTAATGGTATTTAGATTTATTCAACCTGAACAGTTGCCTTCAGATCTCCATAAGTGTTAGAGTAAGGGAAAATAAATTAAAATGAAAGCAAAGAGAAATGAAATAGGAAACAACTGACCCCTGGGCCCCAGGAACAGATTTGCTCACTGCAGTCCTGGTTGCAGAGGCAGGTACAGTAACAAACTGGTTGCATTAGAAATAGCAAATAAAGGTGCCACCCTAAAGGGAACAAACATTAATATTTCAGAAAGGATATCTCAAGAAAAAAAATTATATTGGGCCTTTTTTTTTGTTCAGTTTTCATGCCTGTTGTTAGTCCAGGTAGAGCCAAAGCCAGTAATTACACCTTATGAAAAGATTTATTGCTTTCGCTAGAAATTTAACTTCAAGAAAATGTGGCAAGGGAGAAGCAGGTTGGTGAGGATGAGCACTATTAATGCAACACTTCAGGGGAGGGAAAACTGAAGTTTTCTTGGAAAGGCAGGGAGATCAGGGTCCTTATTGTCCCTACTAAGCAGTGATAGAGCCCTGCTCTCCCAGGTTGTGGGACATTGGCAGGCTCCTTGCAGATAGATTTCCCTTTTCCTGCCAGCACTCTGGATGAAAGCCCAGCAGTGCATTCTGTTAAGGAGCTTATTCATACAATTAAGTTTAATTGTCAGCAGTTTTGATACTTCAAACTAAAATGAAACCTGGCTCCATTTCTGCAGCTTAGATTCACCTGCAGCCTGGGAGAATTCTGATGGCATTAAAATGAGAGTCTTGCATTGCTAAAACACCAGCCAGCTGCAGGGATGAATTCTGCACAGACAGGTTGTTTCCTCCCAGGCCTGGGGAGCAGAGCAGCAGGTCTTCAACAGAGTCTATTTATTTTTCTTAAGCAACAGTTTCTCAGGCACTGGAGCACAGGGAGAGCCTTTCCTGCTCATGTTGGCTGTGTGGTCCTTGGTTCTTCCCCAGATCCATGGGCTTCAGGACAGGTTTTTGAAAGACAGAGATACAGACCATGTTTCATGTTTTCCTTAGGCTGAAGTGGTTGACATTTTGCCATTATCACCAGGCTCACACACAATGTGCTCATGAGCCTGAACCTTAGTGCTGCCCCCAGTACTAGAACAGAAAATTTGAGGAATGCTCTACTTCTGCTGTTGCTTCCTTTGACACCCGACCCTCCTGACCTCTGACTCCAGAATTCCTGTGCTTTGGTTCTCTTTCATCCCTGGAAGTGTTCCAGGCCAGGTTGGACAGGGCTTGGAGCAGCCTGGGATAGTGGAAGGTGTCCCTGCCCATGGCAGAGGAGTGGAACAAGGTGCTCTCTAAAGTCCTTTTCAACCCAAACGATTTGGGGATTCTGTGTTTCTGTAATTCATCAATCAGGATCACAACAAACCAATGTCTGTGGTCCTCCAGTGTCAGTTTTTGGTTTAGGAATCTTGTTTGTGCACATTCTGAGCTGCCTGGGATGAGGATTTTACACAGTCAGAACCAGTCCTGGCTCCCACACCAAAACAGGTGGGTGTGGTGACACCACCTAAGCTTTACTTTCATGGAAGCATCAGGGAATTCATCATCTATCCTGGCCTGGGTCTTAGGGTGAGGTTGTGACCATGACTGGGCTGTTTGGCCTGGAGGATAAAAGCTGAGTTGGATGTTCTTTATTTGAACATTGATCTGAACCAAAATGCACTCTCTGTACACGAGTGCCCAGCCCCAGGCTGGAGCCAGGGATGGGGAGAGGCAGAGAACTGTGACAGAGGGTTTGTCAGTCTCATGACTGGGACACTCTCATAAAAAGCAGGATTATTTGGGTAAAATTGGTGCCTTAAATTGGTGCAATGGAGGATTTGAACCTGAAATTCTGTAATTTTGGATGAGGCTTGCATTCTGCTTTCCCTCCTGCCTTGTAAATGGTGGCAAGGTGCTTTTCTAGCTCCACCACTGTCCTTCTATTTTTTCTTCACCTTTTGAAGTACCCCAAATCAAAACATTGTATTTTGCTTCATTTAAATCAGTTTCACATCTGCATACAAATTGTTTTAAATGCTGTCTCCAGGTGATCTTAATGGACTGTTCCCTTTTTCCCCAGATCTCTCATTATTATCACCTGTCACAGCAGTGATCATTCACTTGTGCTTTACTCAACATCGACAGGAATACTTCAAGGAGTAAGAGTTTAGTGCACAGCCCAAGTCATATTTTTGTGCCATGAGCAGGGATTTGAAGAAGCAGGATAGCCACAACTAATCACATTGTGCAATTCATGGAAATTGTGACATTACTTAATCATCTGCTGCCACAAACACCAAAACCTTTGTCCCTCTTTAGAAACAAAATTACACGAGAAAGGATTTCATCCGAGCTTTACCTGTCCATTACAGTGCTGCTGGATCATTAGAGAGAGTAATTAAACATCAAGCAGAAATAATTATTATAATTATAGGACATTTGAGATTTCATTTGCTTTCATGAAATATGAGTTACATAAACTAATTCCTTTTGTAAGGTTCTCTCATAATAGCAGTGAATGTCCAAACAGCTCTGGTCTTTGCCTGCTGATTTTGGCAGCATTATTGGGCCAACCTTATAGCAGCTATGAAAAACTCAAAAATTACCAACTATTATGATACCAGGATAGCCAAATGGCCTCTGTGTAGTTAGAAAATAGGAAATTACCATAGTAATTTTCCAAGTTCATTCTGTTCCTGCTTTCACAGTGAGAAACTCTGGGAATAGTCCAGTATTTTTTCCACCACACTGATTACAACAGAAAATGTTCAGTTCCTGATGGCAATAGCCATGGCTTTTTTTTAATATATTGTATTTTATAATTTGTTTACAGCTGGATTTTGTGCTGTGGTGACTCTGTGAGGTTACTGAGCTAATTCAGCCCCCAAGCCCTGCAGCATCCTCTCCTCTGCCTCCTCAGGAGCAGTTTGCTCTCGGACTCTACCTGAGCTGTGCTCACTCCAGGACCTTAGCCAGCAGCACTGAGGCAATCTAAAGCAGCACCACTGAAATATTTCACAGTGAAATACTCCTTCCTGGTGAAGGTTTTGAGAGAAGTGAGCTGGCTCCTAGTGAAGTGCAGGGCAGCTTCCTGAGGGACTCTGACGAGTGTGTTCTTCTGCAGCAAATCAGGAGATCGCTCAGACGTTGCTCTAATTTGAAAGCAAACCAGTGAGAGATTCCAAGTCAGAGCTACAATTTAATAGGAAAATTAAAGTAAAGGCAGAAAACACTGGCTTAACCTGACAGAGTCAGAGTACAACTTGACAGCCTGTTGGTCAGGGTGGTGGCTGCAGCCTCATTAAATGGTGGCTGCAGTCCTGTTGGAGTGACAGATGTGGTTCTGTTGAAGCGATGATCCCATAGAAGGGTCAGGTCTTCCTCTGAAGGTCCAGTGGAGGTTATGTAGCTCTTGTCCCCTGGGAATCCAGCAGGTAAGGCTGCCTGTGGTGTTCCAAACCTCAGATTATATCCAGGGAGGAACACTTGGTTCCTCCCCCTGGGCGGAGGATCTCACAATGGGATGATGGAATTTATGAGCCATGCAGGGAGGCCTGATGGCCCATTAGCAGAAGATATCCCCGTGGAAACCTTTGAACCCCTCAGGAGAATCCCCAGGGCCCTGCCCTGGGAGAATATACCACAGAGCCCTCCCAGCTAGGCTGAAAGAAAAGACTTCCCTCATGGTGTCATGTAACACTGTGAGATCTACCCTGGTTTTACTTTCCCCATATGCCCCTAATTCTCGTGGTTTCTCCTCTCCCTGTTTCCCCACTGGTTGTGGTATCCCTGGTGGCCTGCCCTGTCGCCCTGATTTTTTAGCCTTCTAATGTTTTAGTATTAGAAATTCTTTTCCCATAGATTTTGCTATAAATAAGAAACTTGTTTATGCTAGTTATCGATGTTTTTCATTCCTTCTTAGAGGAGATCTTTGATAGACATCTGTCTTGACCAATGTGATTGAAGAATTGTTAACTTTGCCTACCAATCACTGAGCTTGTTTGAAATACTATATAAAAGAGGCAGAAATTGAAATAAACAGATTTTAGCTCTCAGAAATCAGACAGACGTTTGTTTCTTCGTGTCCTATTGCGACACTGCCCCGTGTCCCCTGTAGGGCACTGCCCTTTGCCCTGCCCTCATACCACCCCCTGCCCTCAGACCATTGGTTCCTGACCCCAGACTCAACCTTGAGCACCACACGGTCCAGGTCTTTTGTCCCTCATTCCCTTTGGCTGCTGGAGTAAACTGTCACTGGAATTTATCATACAAAAGGCCCTTCTTGCCTCTCCTGGCTGAGCTAGCCGTGGTGTGTGTGGTGTGGGGACTTGGCTGCTTTGCCTGAGTGCCCACCCAAGCGGCCTTTCCAAAAGAGAGGCTTACTGGGAATAGGTAGCAGCAACCACCATCTAAATTCCTTTTGCTACACATCCCCAGAGGGAGTTACCAGGGGTGAGCCATGGAAGAGATGAGGAACGCTGCCCCACCTGCTTTTAGCAGCTCATGGAGATGGTGATCCAATTCATACTTGTGGTGGCACCTTACATTGTCACCTAAGACACATTTGTAGAGAAGAATATCGATTTTGCCAAAAGACTGCACTAGGCCTGGGCACTCACACCTACACACGTTATTTGCCTCTCTGTTTACCTCATACACCAGGTGACAATGTGCTGGACCAGGCTTCTCATCCACACAGCCCTGCCCTATAAAGGCACTGCTGGTGTAATAGCAAGGGGTGTGTGTAGTAACAAAAAGTGGAAGAAGTCAGGCAAATATCAAAACCACCATTTTAATGCTATCTTATAAGTGAATTTCTCCAAAAAAGGGAATATGTCAGACTAGTGGGGTAATGTAAATGATAGAAATTAACCCAGGGAGACTGTATTTATGTAAAAAGTTTAAAATAGGGCTGTGTCTTGGCCAAGCAAATGCTCTAGACCTACATCCAGAGCACTTGCAAGCAGACATAGCTTTTGTTTCTTATTATTTCTTATTATATATATAAAAATACATATAAATTT
>WAAE01013282.1:169322-290060 GCA_013400495.1 Nicator chloris
ATATAAAATTTATGTATTTTTATAGATAAAATTATATATTCATTTATAGAAAATTTATATATTTATCTATATAAAATTTATATATTTATGCATATAAAAATTTTACATATATATAAAATATATATTTTATATATATGTAATATATATTATTACATATTATTTCTTTTAAACCCCCCTCCATCAGTGTGTGGCTGGCAAGTACTTTACATGCAGGGTACAGGGAGAAGGACACAGGCCTGAAAAAATGGCCAGAAAGCACCACCAGCAACAGGGCAAAGTGACTTTATGTCATTTAATTTCTCCTAGACACACCAGCAGCAAATGTCCCCAGACTCTGCAGGATTTGCTTCCTGCTATTGAAGCAGCAGAGCAGAGCTCCAGGGCTAGGCAGTGCCAGGGCACAGCTGGGGATGGAGGAGGTTTTCTCCTCCCTCTTCCCCTGACCCACGAGCCTGCATGCCTGTAATGCATTTTCAGTTTGAACCAGCCCTCCAATCTCTTCCCTTTTTCCCTTTCCATGACCGAAACTCAAACCAGCCATGGCCACCCCACCGAGCTGCTCCAGCCGGGATTTGCACCAGCTGCCCTTTCAAATGGAAATAAGAACAGAGCGGCCTGTGAATACAGACTTCTTGGAAAGGTTCCAGGATTACATTAAAGCGGGTGATTTGGCCACCAAGATCAAAAAGAAAGTCACAGCCAAAGTTTACCCAGGTTTCCAGGGAGCAACCTAATAAAGAAGAACGAATAATACTCGAGGAGAGGCTACGGCTCCTATTAATTCATTTGTTTACTCGGCTCCCAGAGAGGTTCCTGCCACATTATCCTGCAAAGGAGGCTCAGGTGGCTTTTTATTTGCTTTCTTAAACGCCTTCCTCACCTTGTGCGAGCCCCAGTGGGTTGTGAATATGCCAGGCTGATTCTGCTACTGTTATTCCCTGGAATGTCTGAGTTTATTCAGTTCTCCATGGGATTATCAGGCAGGGAAGGCGATAACAAAGAGATCCATTGTCTACAGGTAGCAGAATAGACACATTTAAAATGAGTCCAGCATCTCCACAAAAGTATTTAGCTCTGGCTAAATGTATTCCTGCTCCTCATGTAATGAAACAGGAATTAGAAATCATCGTTGAGAAACCAAATTAATGCAACAAGTTACTGTTAATGCATAAACTCAGCAACCTGTTTGTCTTAGGTTTCCCCTATTCAGTTTCAAATGTACATAACTAATTATTGTATTTAATCTCAGTTCTCCCTCCAGTCTGCAGCATCAAATGAGCACTTGATGGTGTCAAAGCTCAGGTCAACCTGAGGAAAAAAAAATGGGATCTTGCTGTACAGTTTCTCGGACTCTTTGGTATAGCAATTAAGATGTAAATGGAAAGAAATTAATTGATATAAGTAAGTTATTATCATCACCATCGATTAAATATAATCAAAATCAGTGTCTACATGAGCTATTGATTGCCACTTGCTTTTGTAAGTGTAATTGTAGCATGAATTGTCTGTGCATGGCTGGGCCTTTTATTGTTGTAAATATCCAAGCAGAGCAAGAGATTAAATTCTGTACAAGCTCTAAAGTGCCTGCAATAAGTGTGAAACCTTTGCTTTCATTCGTTGCTGTGAAGATTTAAATAGAGTATGAGGGAATATTTTTCGGTTCCCTCAATTGGATTACAGGTCTTGGCACATTTGTGTCAGGATAACAATCTCTAGACTGTGAGGCAGCTTTATAAGCAGACCAAAACCAGTCTGCAGTCTCTCAGGTCATATCTGGCACTGTCCACCAGGCCGGGCTGCTGCAGAAGAAGCCAATTCTGCAAAACAGATGGGCAATAGCATATGCAAAATTTAACTTCCTGCATAAATTCTCCAGTTTGACCACAGGATTTATCCTATACCTAATACAGTAGGATTTCAGTCCCAGTAAATTTGGAAGTGCTTCAAGTGCAAAATCGCTGCATTTCATTGGTGCTCATGGCACGTTTTGGCAGCTGTGATCTGTACTGAGCATTTTCAGTCACGTTACTTGAAAATCTGACTCCGTGTCTCATCTGGGGTATTTATGCCATAAGGAAAACAAAGACCTGATTGTGCTGATTCACCCCTTTGAAGGCAATACCAAGAATTCTGATATAAATAGCAAAATACAGTAGGTGATCACAATGGTTGATTAGAAAAGTTATCTAATTACACCTTTTTTTTTCAAACCTGTTATTTAAAATCTGCTTCTGTTTTTCTCGCTTTGCACACAGTGTGGGGCATTGCTTTACTTTCCCTTGGCAAACTCCATGGAGAGCATGGGAAGAGGTGGGGGCTGGCAGTCTTAGGTGGGTTTTCAGTATCAGCCTATAACCTGGAATTATCTCAGTGTGACCAAAGGCTCCATAATTCCGTGGCTGAGCTACTCTGCTTCACCCAACCACTGTGTCACATTCTGCAGTGAGAAAATCAGGGCCAAATATCAGGATTCCAGACAGGTAACATCACTCTCAGATGGCTTATTAGCCACACTGGAATTTAATTTTGGAACCTTTTATCTTCAGTATTGGTTTTCAAATGACAGCTGAAGTTCACTGGAGAGGCAAGGCAAGGAAATCTGCCCAGCTACTGTGGGTGCTGCCTGCTCTGTGCATCAGAGATGTCATTCTCCTGCTCCACCACTGCTCAGTCCTCCTGCTTAATTTTAACTAAACAAACTTTAGATTTTTTTTTTCCTTGATAATGTTGCTCTTATCCATAGCTAGTACCAGAGATGTGATCATTTAGGCTGAAAGGGGATGGACACTTGCTTTGAACTTTTTTTAGGGTGCTGGTTCCTGTTCAATCCAAGCTGGACTGAGCTTCACAAGCAAAGAACAAATGTAGGTTGTCTGAGAAGGGTTTCCAAAGCTGTTTCTTCACCCTCATCAGCAAATTTAGAAAGAAATTTGAACCGAATGTGCTCAGCTCTGGGAGTTGCCATGGTTGCAACACAGACGATCTAAATGTGGGAGATTATATAATCAGACAGAATGACTATTTATACAAAGAGTTTAATTTAAACAAAAAAAGGAGAGAAAAGCAAACGCGCTGTACAATACCTGACTTTGTCCCCACGGCAGAGCTGCAGGGGCACCAAAGGTGTTGAATCCCAGTGCTCACACTCCCCTTCTTGGCAAGGTGTTTGTAATGTGCACTAAACCTAAAATAAAAACAAGAAGAGCATGAAACAAAAAGTAGTGTAGATTACGAAGATCCAGCCAGGCCAGAAGGAAGCTGTTTATTACACCTGGGTCAATGGCAGTATCTTCTTTATAGAAAGTCCTGTAAACTTTTAAAGCACAGTGGTGTGGATCTCCACCTTTGGAAGGATTATCCTGTGTAATTCTATCACAGGGACTGATTTATCTTCCCTTGAAGTGATTTAACATATGGGAGCAGATTCTATGGCTCATAAGATGTTACCTATATGTGGTCATGTCGTTCTTTCTGGTTCAGCTCTTGCACTGCTCCCTCAAGGCTGCTGCCTTGCATTTGCCTCTCCTGCACATCCTGGGTTCATCCACACATCAGAGACTGGCTGGAGTGAGATTTCACCCCTACAGACCCTTTAAACAGGTCCTTGGGGCCTATAAAAATGCTGGAGCTCTGTAGGCATTTCCCCACAGTGTGCTGTTACCACAGTGTGCAGAGGAGCAAGGTGATAATCGACATTAACTGCAGTGCAGGCAGAGAGAGGCAGCCCAGGTGTAAGGAGGGCTGTTCTCCTGGAGCTGGGTCTCACCTTTGCTGGTTACAGATTAGACAGATGTGAACAGATTGCTTTCATATTTTAACATTATAGGACAAGTGCTCCCACAAGTCCCCTTTAATGCCCACTAACGGGGAGCTGGAAGGAGCGTGGATTTATTAAGCAACTTTTTGGAGTGGGAAAACTTTCTGCCCAGTGACAGCAAAAGCTGAAGCAACCAAACCAAGCTGATGCTGCATTCTGGCATCAATCAGCTGAGCCATTACTCTGAGCAGTGGGTGTTTCTCCTCCCTGCCTTTTGCTTTCTGTGATGATAAACTTTCCACGGAAGTAGAGTTCTGCTCAAATGACAATGAGAAATGGGCCGGGGAACTGCAGGGAGCAAGGACAGAAGAAAATCTCTATTGCAGACACAAAAATGTTAAGGTTGCACAAGTAAATCCAGTAAGAGGACAGAGATATACAGCAGAACCCATCTGCCCATCAGACCACGAAGGAAAGTGCAGGTCTTTTTTCATCCTTTACTGATTTTCCAGGTTTTTTTAGTTAACTTGTAGTGTAGTGTGGACATACAAAGACTGGGGTTTGAGTATGAATGAGTTCTTTTCAGTTTTAGAGGAGCTGGTGGTTGGCACCTGACCCCAAAACCCAGTGCTGGGGCTGACATAACTTCCCATGAAGGGGAGTGCTGAGCCCTGGTTTGCAATGGGAGGGCTGAGCTCCCCATGGGTGCAGGGAAGATGACAACTGCTGCCACTGCAGGGCTCTCTGGGGAGGTGGCTCTGAGGGGAACATGCAGTCCTGCGAGGAAAACAAAACTGATGTTAAGCAGTTTTCTCTCATGACGTGGGCTGTTGTGGGAGCTGGATCTTGTCTCACTGCTGAGAGAGATCTTGGGTGGTTGCAGAGTGCAGAACACACACAGTCCCTTTGGTAGGACACCCTGCTTTTATCTCTTCACTTCAAATCCCATAGTGTGTGTCTCTTGCCATCGCAGGGTTCACCTCTCCTATCTTCCAGAGTGGAAAAAGGCTTGCATATATTGGCCCACTTCAGTGAAATTCTCCATTTTCATTTCAAAGGAGTACAAAGAGAAAGCTTATATTTATAATTGAAGCAGGGAAGGCAGATTCTGCTCCGTGTTTCTAAGCTAAAAGCACGGTGTGAGAGAGGCCTTGCAGCAGCCTGCAGCAGGTTCCTGCTGCTCTGCTCAGGAGCATAAATCTCAGCAGTGATGCTGCAGCCAGAGCTCTGCTTTGCACAGGCTGTTGTCACTGGAAAACAGGAGGGTTTTTCCAAGGTGATTAATGCTGCTCTCCCACACCCTGAGGAGCCACCTGCTCGCTGTCTGCAGGGCTTGTTCCGAAGGAGGGGGCAGGTGAGAGCTGGAGAACATTCTCTAGGGAGCAGGGCACATGCACCTTCCTGTGGTCAGAGAGCTGGAGGTGTGCGGAACCCATGTCCAAGTTAAATATCTTCTGCTTTCATCTCCTGTGGAGTCTCTTAGCTGAGAGCTGTGAACACTGCTGCTGCAGGCAGACTGCACTGCCCACCCTTCTGCCACCTCCGTCTGGGCAGATAGCCGTGGGCCACAATAAATGTGAGAATTGCTCTTTCAGAGAGGTTACAGGGTGTGGGAAGCATTTCCCATTCACTTTTGTCTGTTGGGCCTCCTAACTGTCAGTCTGGACGCAGTCAGAGGAGAATGTCCTCACTGCCTGTGCTCTCTGATCAAACTCTGAATGGGGATGGTTCTGTGGCTGCATCTCGTGCACATCCTGCAGCACACCTCAGACAGCCCCTGCTTCCTTCAAACCCTGTTTTGCAGGAGGAGGACTCTGGTACTGCTCCTCTGCCTTCCAACCTCCCTTGAACAACAGCTATGGGGCTAGAAAGAGAAAAGCTAGAGGACAGATGAGACAGTTTTAAAACTCAGGGAGGCTTATTAAGCTTGTTTCCCCTCCTGCTCAGATGCCCATGGCCCAGTCTTTGATGGGCAGTGGGATGGTCATTTGGGGTGGATTCCCCTCTCTGAGCTTGAGAGTCCTTATGCATCGTACTGGACTGAGTGAGCCCTGGTTCCCCAGGGGGGAGTGGGTGCTTTTGCAGGGTGATTCACCTCCCTGCTGTGCTAACACTGTGAGAAGCCCGCCCTAAAAATAATTATTTATTTCCCTTGACTTCAAGGTGGCTTGCAGAAATGGAGACATTTACTTTTGGGCAAAGAGTCTTGATGGATCAACAGGTCCCTGGATCTGATGCGTGGGTGTCAGAAATTTACACATTGAGATCCCAGGTTCAGTGGTTTGAAGGTGTTTTGGTGCATTTTGTATTGAGATCTAAGGCAGTATGCCTGGCATTGATTTAATTTCAGACCTTCTTTTTCATTGGGAATCTTCCCTACAAGCTGTCATGTTTATTTTACCACTCCCCAAATCCTATTCACTTATACACGTTTCCTTAGTGGCATTTCTGGGATGACACGGGATTGTACTGAGGTCTTAAGAGGTCTTTTTTCATCCAGCCTTTTATCTTTCTAAAGCTCCATGTTATCTGAGAAGTACTTCAAACTGAATCTCACTGTCCTCTCATGTCTTCTAAGTAAAAAGTATGAAATAAGCTTAGTTCAAATCTCTGGAGGGTTTTTTTCTGATTGACAAGTCCTTGCAAATATGTCCTGGGACCTGTCTGCTCTGCCTAATAAATCATCATTAACTCTCAGCAGATGAAGAGAGATGCTCGTCATCTGACAGGGTATCAATTCACTTGCCTTAATGTATATAAGGTTTTAGGTCTCTCCCCCAGCGGTCTCCAGGAGAGGCTTTCTGTCAAGTGAAAAAATGGGATTCGGGCAGCAGAACTGAGCTGCCAGGTTTGCCAGTGATGGACGAGGCAGGTGGGAATGCAGCTCTTTCCTCCTCTGCTTTATTGATCCTGTGGCTCTGGCCAGGCTAGCAAAGTTTCTACAGCGCTAAAACCAAGCAGGAAATGAATAAGAGTGAGGCGATGGCCTAAAGTAGGAGTCAAAGCCTGGCTGCTCTTGGGGAGAGCTTTGGGGAGCCTGTCAGCAGTGTCACCTCTAACTTGGGCCAGTGTATGACCTCACAGGACAGAAAGTTACAGTCTGGCACCAGCCCACTGATGGCAACACCACGTGGAAGGCAGGTTCCCATTTTCTTGATCATCTGTGGGGCTGGTTGAGGCTGCTGGGCCTAGCCCCAAGGAGAACACTGTCCCCTGGAGAGAGCACAGCCCTCAGGCTCTGAGGGCACGACGTTCCGCTGAGGGAAGAGGCCCGGAGAGCTGCGCTCGCAGCCATGGCTAGGCAGCTGTCACCCCCACGAGGCTTTGCCCCAGTTATGTTAATTGTTTGTACCCCATTGGTTCTCTCTCTTCCCTTCTCTCTTTGCCCCAGTGGATTGGTCCCTTTTCGATCCTCTCCCCGATTGGTCCATTTCTCAATCCTTAACGCGATTGGCCAAGTTGTGTAACCCCGCCCCCTGCCTTCCCTGTAAGAGTCCCTGCTCTCCTGGGCTTTCTGGTCTTGTGTCCCCAGATCCCCTTGAAGCATAAAGCTCCTGGAGAACCCCACCAGAAGACTCCGTCCCTCCTTCCACGTCACCCAGGTGGCCTCACAAAGGACGGAATCGCTGCAGAAGCAGTGGACGTGCCTGTGCCAGCAGGATGTCCTTCTGAGGACACTGCCCAGGAAGGTCAGGGCACCCAACACCTGCTCTGCCCGCCACAATCACCATCTTATTTAGGCACATCAGCAAGGAGCTCTCCACAAGCAAATCAAGAAACCAATATATGATAGGCAAGCCATGGTTTCAATGTTCACTGTTGGCCAGAACCTTCCCATGCTGGAATTGAGAGGTTTGCTCCATTTGAAGGGATGTGCTTCACCTTATCTGCCATTCTGTCCTGGTCTCCCTCACTCCTGCTGTCCAAAGCTTCAAAAAAACCCCCCAAAGCCCCAACCCTTCACATTGTCCTCTTCTGCCTTGCTCATTATTCTGAGGGATACATTTTTCCGTGCTAATAAATTAGAATTAATCCCCCAAATGGGCTGGGACCTTATAAAATAACAAAAACCAGAATAGTTACAAAGAGCACAAATTCTTGCTAACATTAAATACAATCCAGATATTTCACTAAGGCCTTCATTTTCTTTCCTTATCTTTCTCTTTCTTAGGTATTTGTAGATTAAAAAAAATACTGCTATGTATAACTGCAGTTTATGCTCTTTTGCATTTTTCCACATAAACACCAAGATTTAAAAAAAAAAAGGGAAAGATTTAAGGATTTTTCAACTTAATCCTTTCTCTGCAAGAGCTCAGCTATAAAGAAATACACCAGACGGAAGTGTTTTAATACACTCAGAGAAGTGGCAATACTGAAATCTCTGCAGTATTTTAGTCATTGTGTTTGAATACCAGGATCCTGCTTAGAAAAAACAGTTTATTGTCTGTTTGTTGGCTTAGTTGCTATGGCAGAGAGTTCAACCTGAGTGGCTCTGTGGGGAGGCAAACGCCTCCTGGTATCCGAAATCAGGCTGTGGCCCTGGAGGAACACAACAGAATCTGTGCTGCCCGTCAAAGGAGATGTGCAGGGAATGTTCTGAGAAGAGTCCAGGTGTGGGTCTCATTTTACCCTCCTAGGCTGCTGCTGGTTCTCTCAGGCAGCAGCGAGGCTGTTGAAAAGAGAAGTTTTTCCCAAAACATATCCTAAGAACACTGAGATGAAAGAATGTAAATAACCCTGCACCTGGAACTTGTTTACATGGAGGTGTTGTTTCTAATCAGCCAGTCATGGTGGTGGGGTGGTGAACAATGCACCAGTCATGTCCAGCTGTGTGAGAACCTATAAATAGGGGCTGGTTTGTTTAATAAAGTTAGACTTCTTCGGTCTGGAAAGAGTCAAGTTCGTGTTGTTTGTTCGCGCAGCAACAACGACATCCAGGACATTCCCAGGATTCTGATATCCCAACGGAATGTTGGTGCTCCCAGATCCACTGTAAGGGTACCAGGGAAGGCAGATAAACGTGCTGAGTTGGTTGAAATGAATCGTTTGGAATCAAGTAGACACAAGTGGGTGTCTTTGCCCAGCTGGGGCAGGAAGATGTGATAGGGAACAAAATCCCAAAGAAACATGTAGCAGATGCCACCAACCAGCTGAAGGACAGAGAAAGAAAGGAAAATTATTATGGTTGAGGCTGTTATGAAAACAGTCTGGGCATCCAGAAAAAAGAATCTACTGAAAAGTAAAAATCACAGAATAGTTTGGATTGGAAGGGACCTTAAAGACCATCTCATTCCAAACGTCTGTCACGGCCAGAGAGACTTTTCACCAGAGCAGGTTTCTCCAAGCCCCCCCAACCCGGCCTTGAAATAACTGGTTTTGTTCTGTTAATCACTAAAGTTTGTGTCATGGAGTGCAAACAAGGTTAAAATACCTACTCAAATATTTCCATTCTGAGTGTGCAACTATGTGAATAGTCACCATCTTAAGGGTGTCCTAGAGGTAAATCAGGTTCCTTTTAATGTATCTACACAACTGGCTTTTCTGTCTTCCCCATTCCACGGGAAAGCTGAACTTTTGAGTCTTTTTTCCTTCCCAGCCTTGACTCTATATAAAAACACAGAAATTATTTTTATTGTCTGGTCCAATTTTTCAAGTTTTTGACAAGGTTTTTGAAAGAAGCTCCTTGAAATTGGCGCTAACACAGAAAATAATAGTCAAACACCTCTATCCCTCAAGACTTTGCCCAGAGTTTAGGTTGTGAGAGCATGGCCATGCAAAGGTGGCATTCAGGGAACAGCTGCTTGCACTGCCTCTGGGCATTGAAGGAAAAACAGGGGTTGGTTCATGGAACAAAAGACCAAAGAGATGTGCAGCAAATGATCACCAACAGCAGAAGAAAAGACGAAGGAAGGAAAATTCAGCTACTCATGTGGTTTAGGCTGTGCCAGAAAGAGTCTGGTTGCCCAGATAAAGGAGCCATCAGTGGAAAGTTAAAATAAGTGCTAGAATCAGTCATCACTAGAGCATCAGAATCAAGAGTCACCAAACAAAGAGCAGAGTCCTTTTCTTTCTTATGTCTGGCAAGAGAAGGAGGTGTTGGCTTATAAAAAGGAAATTTCTCAGAGTGCCTTCCAGCACTCAGCCCTGAACCACTCAGTGCTTGGCACTTCCCCAGCACCTCCTGGGAAAACATTGAGTGAGAGACCTCGTAACACTTTTGTGGTGTGAGGTAAATCACATCATCCTGGACAACATGAATGTGCTCCTCTTGTTGGATGGACTCCGAGCTGCTGGAGTGCCAGAGGACTGGGGTTTATCCAATTCTTCAGTCAGACAAAGCAGAAGGAAACAACCCTGTGGAATAGGAAGTCAGGAGTTCTGCTCCTTTTTTTTATTATGGCGTGTGTCATAAATTTACAGAGGGTTCCCAACAGCATGAACACTGTCAGGCTTGTTACAGCATCACGACTTGTTTATGGCTTGGTTAACTGCACACACACATAAAAATCTACCACAGTTGTGTGGAATTCATAGCAGAAACTGACATTAGTCGCCTCGTGAACTTTGGTTTATTGTGATCCTAAATTAGGCCTCTTTCTGTAGGTAAATAATGTTCAGTAATTTGCAGTGTTCTGGAAGAGGTTAACCAAGTGTTGGTGTCTTAGTGCAAGCAGGGGCTGTGTTTTCTCGTGGCCTGTTACTGAAATCCTGCATCTGTTACCTTTCTGTTGATAGCAGCTTCAGAAAAACTGGCCAGTTTCCAGAGCAGTACCTTTTTTTCATCACTGTCAGCTTTTGTCAGTTCATCTCTCAGTCATAAAATTTTTAAAACAAAATCTACTGTCTGTTGTCTAATATTCCTTCCATTAGCCATGCCCTGCACTTTCCTTGCAGGCATCTGACATTAACTTTTGGCACAGATAGTGTTTTACAAATCTAAAATACCTTGCTGACACTACCTGACCTCCGAGCACGCTTAGGAAATTGCCATAACTATCTCTATTTTACAGAAAAGCTTGAAAGGAGACTCAGCCAGAAGTGATACCCCAATTTTCATTCGGGGACGGTAATTTAGGTGTCTTGTTAGCTGTGCTCTCAGCACTTCAGCCTGAATTTCACTGCTGTTAAATAATCAACTCTAACAGGATATGTGTGTGGTTTATTCTCCTGGAAACAAGGCACTGTGAGCAGGATGCTCCAAAAGAATGTGCACACAATAGCAATTTTAGCCCCTTTAAAAACTGAAGCTTCTGTCTTGAACAATAGGCAAGGACTTAAGGAGTCTTGCAGATCCTCTGCAGGAATTTCAATGTGCTTACAACTTTTTTATTATCTGGCCTTCATATTTTCTTCTTTTTTTTTTCCCCCCTGTCCTTCATCTGTGCTGTTTTCCTGCAGTAATTTCACGACCTTCTGTTGAAGTATGATGTGTCCCAGCTAGTGGAGGTCTTGTTCCTTAGTGTTGACTGTGTTTTTGGAAACCTGTGGTTCAGTTTATAACCCATCATATTGTCCCTGGCTCTCTCCAGGGGAATAGTGCTTCTGATTAATTTTATTAGTGGGTTTATTTCAGTTCAAAATGAGGCGTGGGTTTCCAAGTGACAGAAAATAGTCCTTTTCTTGGAGTATAACAATGCAGTTCAGAGAGGTATTATCCAGAGAAAATGAGAAGATTTTAAAGGTTTCTTTAAAGGAAGAAAATTTCAGGCTTGATTAAAAACAGAACTAAAGGGGGAAAGAAAGGTTCAGCAGTAATTCCAAAACAGGAGTTGCAAAGATTTCTTCCATGGGTAACTGCTGTAGTCTATTACCCTCACAGCAACACAGTGCTGAACTCTGGGTGGCAAAAATTTCAATAGACTAGGAGCTGGTGCACAAAATTTAGAAATTTCCAGATAAAAGAGTGGAACAGACTGTGAGCTTAAGGAACTAAACCTTAATACAAGAAGAAAAGGGAGGAACCACAAACTGTGTGTCAGTCTCTGGATCCAAGGGCACCAAATGAAGTGGCTTTCATGATCTTCTCTTGAGTAAGATTATTCATCCTAATTTCTTCCCGTTGCCTTGCAAATATCTGATGAAATTCATAGATAGTGACCAATTCTGGACTGGTTCTGCCAAGAGAGGCAGTATTCTTCCTACACTGAGGACCACGCTCATCACAAAACGTTTCCTCGTTTTTATTCCAGCTTCCTACCTTTACAGCCGAGCTCCTCTCTCATCTGTGAATCATCTGCCTTGCCTCTTGATACCACAAGTTAAGTGAATACTACATTTTGCTTAAATTCAATGATCATCTCTCTCAGCCCATCTCTTTTTGAAGCATTCATCAAGCAAATTATGGAGTCTCAAGAGCATGAAGTCTTCCTGTTAAACTCTTTCCTCCCGTTTAAAGCAGTGAAGGCAGGGAGCAGAAATTAACGTCGCTTTTGTCTCTGCCTTGACTTCAGAGAGCTCTTAAAACAGAGCATTTCCTCTTATCAAAAGCTTTCTCCAAGGTGGTGCTCGCTTTACTCAGAGCCTGTGTGCATTCCTCTTCCTCAATGCTTCATTAATCACGCAGGGGAGGTCTGTTGTGGAGGATCCCGGCTGAAATTCCAACAGTTTTCTGGTTTAAACTGGAGCTTAATGGTTTGATACCTTTGTAGAACAGGCCCCTGTGGGGCAGGGAGTGCTCTGGGGGCACTGGGAGGACTGGGAGGACTGGGAGTGTTGGGAGGACTGGGAGGACTGGGAGGACTGGGAGTGCTGGGAGGGCTGGGAGGACTGGGAGGACTGGGAGGAATGGGAGGACTGGGAAGACTGGGAAGACTGGGAGGACTGGGAGCTCGGCCCATGGTTGTTGACTGTACTCACCCCTTCACACTGGGGCTTTCCAGTTAGGCTTTTCAGTGTTAGAAAGTCCAGCATTGCTTGATTCTAATGTCCTTTATTGTGCCAACAGAAGTGACTTACTTTTCCTGGCTGACGTTTATACACTTTTGTAAATGAATGATTGCACTGGCTCATGGTTGTGCACTTGCTGACAGCTATGTGTTTAACTTCATTTTTATGAGTTATTTACAAGGGCAGAGTTAATTACAATTGTTTTGTACCCAGTTTGCATAGAGGGTACATACAATTCATATGAAATATTTCAGATATCTGTGATTTTTTTCTGAAATGGCAAAGGCTGAACTGTTGCAGAACATTAAAACCAAACAAGTAACCCCTTTCCCCAGGAGCTCTAATTTAGAATAAGCTTCCAGCCCAGCACTTACAAATCAAATAAAGATTTGTAGTGACAGTATTTTGTACTTCCAGGTGTCTTTATATTCCTTGTCTGCCCATTTCCCCTGTATAAGATATTCAAATTTTCATCCTTTACGCAAAAGCAATTTCGTTTTACGTCACTTGTTGTTGCACAGAGTAAATCTACAGAGGTAGGTGGTTTTCAGCAAATTTATTTATCCTGAAAGACTCCTCAGCAGATCATTGCTGAGCCAACATATCAAGACACCCCTTGAAAAGTGGAAGGAGTCATTCAGAAAAGGAAAGGAAATTCAACAGGTTCAGAGTTGGTCATAGCTTAAAAAGGTTTGGAAGCACTGAAAGGAGGAAGGAATGGCAGATGGAATTCCAGAGCCAGCACAAAGGTAGGGCTTGCTGCACCTTACCCCACTGCACATGGAAAGGAATAATGCAAATCTTCAGTGCTGAAAAATTACTTTGAATCAGCCTCAAAAAGGGAGAAGTCGGACCTCATCATGACATATTCTGCATTCTCATTTCTTTCGATTTTAATTTTTTAGGATCCAGGATGCAAACCCTCTTGACACAGGCTAATAGACAGAAATTCCACTCGTGAACTCCAGTTGAATTGTAAGTCATTGGGAGTGGCCCAATTATTTTCCTTGAAAAGAGGGCTGAAATAAGGATATCAGCATGACCCTCATGGTCACACTAACTAGTTACACAAACATTTGGGGTTTGAATTAATAGACCCCAGGCTCCTTAATCCCATGGCAGCAATCAGCCTTAAGGATCTTTTAACCTATCATTAGAGATACAGGAAAAAGTAGTTAAAGAATGGAAGATGTTAGCTGTGAAATAAGACTTTCATTTTAACAATATCCCTTAATCCTTTTTCCTTTAGCTATTTCTAAGGAAAGGGCCAGTTTGGATACTTTCAGGTGGTATATAAAAAAAAAAAAAAAGAAGAAGAAATATTGGGGAGAGAAGGGCAGTTAGCAGAGATAAGGGACCTGATGTTACTGCTGCTTCTATTGTTCCTGTTGAAATCTAATTCTAATGCCTGAGGAAAAAAAAAAAGGAAAAATCCTGAGACACTCACACAAGGAGCAAGAAGAGATTAGGAAAGAAAAGATGCATGCTCTGACTTTGTGGGACAGATTGTCCCTGGCAGTTGTACTTGTAGAGAAGAGAGGTTGTGATCTGATCAGCTTCTCCAGCACTGATTGGGGGTACTGAAACTTTGCTTTTAGCTTCATTTCCAGTAGCACACACATCCGTGCTACAAAGAGATAGTGAAGTCTAGCCTGGCTGACCCTTTTTTGTTCTAATAGAAGAAGAAAATAGAGGAGGAGAATAGAAAATATAAGTAGACCATGAGGAGTAAAAGTTACTGAAGCCTTGTTTTCTACAGATGTGTGTCCAGTGGCTGACTGGATTTCCTGCCTGAGAAGATTACGGTGGAAATTCTTGTGTGTTTCAGCCCCTTATCTTGGGGCTCTGAGCAACCTGGTCTAGCGGAAAGTTTCCCTGCCCATGGCAGGGGGGTGGAATGAGATTTAAGGTCCCTTCTAACCCAAACCATTCTGTGATCTTACAGCTACTTCCTACCATTTCTAGGGGCATTAATGTGTTTGTATTTCTCCTTCCCCCTCTCCCAGCTGCCCATCCTCACCACACTTGTGAGGATCCAGTTGTCTTTGAGCTTTCCACTGTCAGTTCTGCTCAACACAGAGCTACAGGCTGAGGAGCTGTGTGTGAGGTGAAGGGATGAGAAAGACTGGGATCACATGAGCCTTGTTTCCATAGTAAATGAGGCTGAGAAGGTGGAGGAAGAAAGAGGAGCCATATGGCAAGTGGTGATGGCAGGAACCAGAGCTCTCTTCTGAGGGTGGCTTCAGGGTTTACTCATGTACAGGAGCCAGAGATATCATTTCTCTCAATCAGCCAAGATGCTTTAGAGGATCACATGGAGTTGCAAGAGCGTCAGGGATCCTGGAAATTATAACGTTTGTTGTTATGGTAAACACAGTTCTTCTTCTTCACATCCTTCTATCCAATGTCACAATACTTGGTCACCTTCCCTCTTTGTTTGTTTGTTTATTCATTTTGTTTGACAAGGTACCCACATTCTGATGGCTCACACTGTTTATCAGGCCATTTTCCCCCTTCTACTAGAGCAGGTTTCTTCCACCCAGCCTGGCAGGAGCCTCTGTTGGGAGCTCAGCCATGCAGTGCCTCCCCCAGACCTCACCACATCTCTTAGAGCTGGCAGTTTTCATCTGATCTGTAATTCCTGACTCCTCTACATCCAACACCAGCATCAGCCCAGACCACGGGGCACATGGTGGTGGTGCCAATTAATAGGACAAGAGGAATGGGCAAGAACTGAAGCACAGCAAGTTCTACCTAAATATGAGGAAAAACTTCTTTACTGTGAGCACTAGAAGAGACTTCCCAGAGAGGTGTGGGTGTCCCTCACTGGAGATGTTCCAGACCCACCTGGACACAGTCCTGTGCCGTGTGCTCTGAGCAGGGAGTTTGGCCTCAGTGACCCCCTGAGGTCCCTTCCAGGCCGAACCTTTCTGAGGTTCTGTAGTCCTGGGGTGGAAGAGCTCAGTGGCAGATGTCCTACATCTTCCCCACGTGCTTGGAAGGCGATCAGCTCGGGAGGAGTGCTCTTGGTTGGACAGGCCATGTCCCCAGCAGCGGTGAGAACGCCACCGCGGGCCCTTCAGAGTGGCTGCACCTGATCCCTGTGCCAGGCACCGTGCCACCGCCTCTGGGTGGCTGACTGAATGCAGCTTGTTTGCCTCTGCCTGTCTCCTTCCCTCGTGCTCTGAATGATTCGCTGTCAGAGCCAGGATGAAAGAAAGCAGAGCACAAAGGCACCTTTATCTGCATCGCTGCTCTCCGCCGATGCCGGCTCTGGAGGGACCGAGCTCCGCGCTCCGTCCTTGAAGATGCAGCTGTGGGGAGCTGCTGGAAATTAGGGGCACTTTTGTACCTTGTGCCGGGTCAAACCCAAGCTGACCTCGTCCCCTTGGGCTGTGCTCAGCCCCTGGGCTGCAGGGCAGAGAGGGAGGGCCAGGCTGTCCTTTGCCAAAGTGGCAAAGAGTGAATTAACACAGCAGGTAACATTTCGTTGCTTTTAAGTAATTGTCAAACATAATGGCAGTTACCTGCCTGTTTTCTTGAGGGATTTGTACTGAACAAGGGAAGGGCTGCTAACAGGATCCCAGGGTTGAGGAGAGATTCGAGAGGAAGGATCAGAAGAATTAAATATGTGACATGTAGCGAGGAAAGATGATAATGAATGGGTATATCTGCCTGTGCTGCTCAGTGCCAGCCACTTGAATGAATTTATTTAGGGAACAGGAGCAAAAAAGCTGAATTGCTGTGATTCTCCCTCCAGAAACATCCTTTTTCCCCCCACAAAAATGTCAGTTAGCTTAAGCAAAACCTCCTTTCCAGTCGCATGGGGCTGAATTGTTCCCATAGGCACACTTTTGGGATGATCCAATAGCCATTCAAATCAATGGAACCCTTTCTTGGATCAAGATTTTAAATCCAGCTGTTTGAGGAGGAAGGGATGTGATAGAGCTCTGTGTATTTTGGAGGCTGTAAATGCTGAGGTGAGAGGAAGGGGTTATTTCATGTAGCACAAAGAGATCTATTTAAGCACAGAGTTGCACTAAAATAGGAATTTTTATATGAGCCATAAGAGTGTCAGATGGCTCAGATAATAATAATATCACATAAAATAAAGTAATTGTATTGTATAAAGGTTGTCAGTTTATTTGCAACACATCTAGTCATAAAGCTGATCATTTTCTGTTAAATTAAAGCTGCACGACTTGCCTCTGAGCAAGAAATAAAGGTCTGGTGCTCTTTATTCCATATTTGTAATTTGGCTTGCTCTGTTTATTGGATTTTTTAAGTCATTAAGTGTAAGACAGAGGGCCAGACGTCGACTCACTCAAACCCAGTCCATTTCAAGTGAAAAAGTGAAGTCAGCCTTGGAATATTGCTTTTAAAAAAGCACTTGGATGATGGGAGAGTGTCTCAAGGAAGGCAAAATGAGCATCGTGACTCGGCATGGTCAAACCAGGCAGGACAGGGCAGCAGGAGAATGTTGCATAGAGTGCACTCAGGGGCATGGACTAGAACCTAATGGGGCTCTTACCTTGCCTGGAAACCACTTGTAGCAGAAGAGTGTCTGTTGCAGAAGAGCACAGGGTAGGAAAAATTAGGATGGAAGCTCTGTTTTTTATGAAGAGTGCCAAAGTGGTTCCAATTCCGTATTCTCAGCAGCAAGTCTTGTACAGCTTCCATCACAGGGCATCAGTTTGGTGGCCTGCATTAAGTGGCACAGCAAATAGCACTCATATTTTATTTACTCTCTGGAATGGGATATATATAATTGTCAAAACTCATCATAAAACCCCTTTTTTTTCGTCCTTGATAAATGAGTTTAAAACTCCAACCCTTCAGATCAGTGAGTAAGGAAGATGAAGTAGTAAAGCAGAGAAGATACTTATTGCCAAATGGATTAGGAATTTGAGAACTCTCTCTATATAGGCTATAAGTCCCAAATCAGATTGGATAAATCAAGTGATATTAGAAGAGATCTTCAGGGCTCAGTAGACTTAAATATTGCAAGGAACTATTACTGTCATATCCATCTCAACACACAACAGTGCTGTATATTAAATGGCAATGCATCAGCCTCCCTCTGCCCCTTACATATTCCAAAGACAATAGATCAGTAACTTAATTAAAAAAGAAAAAATAGTAATAAAAAAGCAGTCCAAGTGGGACAATTTCTGGCTATTAATTTATTTGTACATTTCTTCTGTGCAAAATTTGCTTCCCCTCCATGGGGGCAGTTCAGCCAGAGCTGGATATACCAGAATGGTGCAGAGACATGGCTCAGATCTCTCAGACTTGAATGTGATTTTCAATTTTTTATTTTTATTCCAGCTAGCAAAGAAAGCGAGGTTAGAGAGTGGTCTCCACCTGTCACATGTTTGGACAGCACAGTCCAAACCTACACCAGACATTTAATCCCTTCTGCTCCAGGATCACATTCCGGTTCTGTCCAGAGTCATGGTGAACGTCTTGCTGGGAGTCCAACTCCTTTTGCTGGTGGGGACTGGCTTCAGGTGCAGCTCAGTTCAACAGTGGCACAGATGCTGTGTGAGAACCCCTGAGCTGTGACATGCTGCACTAAAAGGACAAACGGTGAGAAAATGACTCGGTTAAGGTGCCAAGGTGCTGCTCCAGCACTCTCAGAGTTTACAGCACACAGAGCCAGTTTAACACACTCTGGGTAAGGCTTTGCAGCAGGAGGGAAGGCATCTTTGTTCTCACCTGTTTTAGTGTCTGGTGCTTCATGAAAATAAAACATGTGGCATAAATCTGCCGCCCTTTGTGCCAGCCTGTCACCCCCACTGGGCTGGGGACAGCAGCTGGGGGCCTCAGGGGAACAAAGGGTGCCTTGAAGGGACCCACCTGTGGCAGGACATCCCCCCAGCACAGCAGAGCCTATCTGCCCTGTCCATCAGCTGGTGCAGTTCAGGACATTCTCCCTTCACAAGAACTGATGAGATAACCCAGGCCAGCTCTCTCACTGACTCGTGAATTATTTCTCTCTCTGGCACCATGGGTGGGATTCCCAATAGACAACTGGCCCTGAGAACAAGATGTGGGGAGATAGGCTGGAATTCCTGACTGAGAGACGCTACTTTTACAAACTACAAAAGCTACACAAATGTTCACAAAGGCAGAAGCCTCCTACACACAGCCAGGAAACATGTGGGACTTCTCTCACAGTTTGGGCTCA
The DNA here is from genome assembly GCA_013400495.1 of Nicator chloris. Taxonomy (NCBI): domain Eukaryota; kingdom Metazoa; phylum Chordata; class Aves; order Passeriformes; family Pycnonotidae; genus Nicator; species Nicator chloris. The sequence continues at coordinate 188,156 of WAAE01013282.1, forward strand.
AATTCTGTGGATGCTTCCTGAGTATTGAGTGAAAGAATTCTATGTGCACTCCATCAGTTTGGTGGTAAATTACACTGAATCCTGATCTATACTGTTTCTTCACTAGCGGCAATATAGGTACCTTTATCATGCTCTGTATTTTTTCTACTAGTAGTTATTTTTGGTTTATCCTGTGCAGTGAATAGTCTGTTCAAAGTCTTATGTCTATTAAAGTTATGTCTATTCAATAAATAATTCATTTTGCAATAGACCTAATCAGCCATTATTTAGAACTTGTGAATGAGAACAATCTGAGCCACAGCCTGCCTCAAACAGAGCTACAGCCAGAAATCTGAGTCAAGGGTAGGGCTCGCCCAAGCACTCCTCTCCGTTTGTAACACCACATCCAAGTCTCTGCACTCATCCTGCCCTCAGCTCCCACGTGCTCTCATTCCTGGGGAGCTCCTGGAGAGCCCAGAGCTGGCATTCAGCTGCTGGGGATGGCACAAGCACAGAGAGAGAGCTGGGGATGAGCACCTGCCGTGTGTGATGGGCTCCTCTTCCACGGAAGCACTTGCATAAGGCTGACGTTCCTCCCCAGCCACCAGGTCTCTTCCAGAAAATTGTAAATCAAATGCAAAAGTCTTTTAGAGCAAGTAAAGGGAAGTGGGTGATTTTGAGGACATTCACTAGGTTTGCAGAGTGGTTACTTGGAGCAGTTCTCTGCAGGTGTCCGTGTTTCTTGGCAGGCAGTTTGATTTTTGAATGTTAGGTGCTCTAAATCTCAGCTTGGGTACACATAGTGGGCTGAAGTTGTGGCCATTAACACCATTCAATTGTCTGTGTCTTCACAGCCCGTTCACTTTTTGCTTTAACTGGGCTCTGACAGCTCCAGTCCTGCTAACTCTTGTGCAGATATCAAAATAACAGTACTTATCCCTGACAAACTGAGGATTATTTCACATCCACTTTTTTTCCTTCCAGCCTCCCGTGAAGTGTAAAAGTGTCTGCTAGGGAGTCAGCTAAAAAAAAAGAAAGGTAAAAGCACTTTCATCAACCTAGTCTATAACCTACCTTAAAAGGCTGGGTTGAATTCCACAGACAGAATATTTCTCCCTGGTAATTATGGTCGTTTTTCATTATTATCACAACCAGGATCCATTTAAAATAAGATATTCTCTTTAGCAATTCCTTTTGATGCTATTTACCAGTGCCTATGCATTGCCAGCACCTATTTTTGCATGTTCAGGTTATGGAATGACAAGCAGAGATTGGCCAGGTGCAAAATAGGTGTGTGTGCCAAAGGGTGAATTACTCAGGTTTGGGAAGGAACCCTCTATAAAATCATCTGAGACAGGGAGATGGTGGTGTGGTGTCCAATATAATTGAGCACTAGGGCTGGAAGAGCCTGTCAGAGGACTTGGATGAGGCTCCAAAGGAAGGGAATTCTGCCCAGTTGGACAGGCACCCTTGGCTCTGAAAATCAGGCCCTGGACGTGTACAAACGTGTAGATCTGATGAGCCTATTTAAAGGGAAACTAATTAGAAGTATAGACAATCCACCTTTCTTAAATGGAATTATTGTAGTCTCTGATCCATAAATCTGACATTTATACATATTTATACTCTATTGCTTAATGAATACCTGATTAAGGAATACAGCTGCCAAGTGAATAAATTTGTTGTTAATCAAATGATACCATAAAGACAGATCATCAGACCTATTAGAATATATTCATTTGGCAGATAAATCTGCTCGCTGCAGCCTGTTAGTGCAATGTGTAATGCAAATCAAATTGTTCTTCAGAGCTAAACCTTCATCTTTGCCAGAATAAAAAAGACTTTGCACAGAGCAGATGAGGTGAAATCCTATATTTTCATGGAGGGTGTGAAAGCCCTTGGCATTGTGTCTTGTATTGAAAGTAAATTTCACCCTAATTGAACACTAAAGACTGAAGAATGCTTAAGTCTGTGCACTGAAGATTTTACTGTGGTATATAATTGCCTCTCCCTTTTGTTGCTGTATCTAATTCAGCAGTATAAATTACCAGCTTAATTTTTGTCTTATTGTGTGATGTACTTATACTATTATTTTGTACTACCAAGAATTAGCAACAGGCATTTGCGTTTATGGATCCTTTCATCCAGGGAAAATCTAATAACAACATTGGTCTAAATACTACATTAGAGGGCTGAAGCATGTTGGAGATGAAAAGCTAGCCTGAGGAAACTGTGAAATGGCCACAGTGTTTACAGGGATCTGTCAAAACACTACAGTGACTTTCAGTACCTTTGAAATGGTGGTACGTTTTTGGATGCAGATTTGAAGTGCTGTTTGCAGGACTGGATTTCATGCTGAACCATGAACAGTGTATTTGTGCTTCAGATATTAAAGGACAGCAGACACTGGGCCTCTAGTCCATGCTGAGAACTGTCCACTCTCCTCATCAGGCACCAGTTCCATCAGAGTCAGCTCGAGGAGTCCAGCCTGTGAATTCCCCTCACCAGGAGCCTGCTGATGCCTTTCCTCCAGTCCTTTGCCAAGTCTGGGCAATATCTTGAAGGGAAATGCTGCACCTGTGCACAGCTGAAGTGTTCAGGGCAGGTTTACATCCAGTGCCCAAGGTTTAATCCTGATCACGTACAACACATGCAAAACTCCTGGTTGCCTTGCATAAAACCTGAAATCAGGCAGTTGCTCCATTTCTCCACCCCCAGCCAAGTTTTACTGCCCCAGCTACACCTCCTCCCCAGCTTACTTTTCACCTGAGGAGTATTTACTGATGATAGTAAATATAACAGTTCATGTTCAGTTGAAATTATTCCTGCTAGGTTTATTAGTATCTGTGAAGTAATAAAGGACATGAGCAAAAAGTCCCAGAAGAAGAGGAAAACTTTTGAGAGGTTTCAGTTTGGGACTACTTGGTCCAGACTGTCGGTGGGAAGAACAGGTTATTTTCCCACAATGTTTTGGTTCCTCTGGCTGTGGAGAACTTGCTGGGAAAATGGAAAAGGCTTGGGGAAGAGCAGGAGGAGGCTGGGCTGCAGTTTCTTCCCAGGCCACCACCCAAGGAGGTGGACTGAGGCAAGGCAGAGGCAAGAGAAGGCAGTGTGTCCAGGGAAAGGCTGTCCTCACCCTGGAGATCACTCCAGAGCAAAGAGAAGGAAAGCCCCACGGCTGCCCCTTGTTTGCTGGCACAGAAGAACAGTTTCCCACTCTATCTACTGTGCAAGATTGAATGTCCAAATCTAATCTAGTGCCTTATTAATTGCATTTATCATGTACTTTGACCATCTCACATGAAACGTACCCATTAATTTGTCTCTGATGGCTTGAATTGCTCTTAAGAAACCTTTGGAGCTGCTTCAGAAAATGTTTTTCAAGCCAGATATTCCAGGTAATTTCTCCTTAAAACCCAATTAAATCTCCTCAGCCTGCTGCAAGCATTGCCAATGCAAGTGCATGGAATGCAGCTCAGTCTGCTTGTTTGTGCTGGGAACGTTCCCCTGGGCGTGGACTGGCCAGTGGGCAAACAGAACCAGTCAGGAAGGCAGAGCTTGAGCCAAAGAATCCAATAATGCAACAGAGAAAATTCAGACTCAAGTGGGCTGGAGATTTGTCTTTTATTTGCATTGTTACTCTTGCATACAGATGTGTACAGATGTGTGTGCACACTGCAGTGCTCGGAGCTGCTCCTGGTGATTTCCTGGTTTTGGTGGGGAATGGGGTGCCCAGAGAGGATGTGGATGCTCCATCCCTGGAAGTGCCCAAGGCCAGGCTGGACAGGGTTTGGAGAAGCCTGGGACAGTGGAGGGTGTCCCTGCCCATGGCAGGGAGTGGGATGGGGTGGAGATTTAAGGTTCCTTCCAACCCAAACCATTCCATGATTCCGTAATTCTGTGATTTCTTTATTCTACTCCCAAGCAAACTCCATGTCCATAACTAAGCAGCTTTCCAGTATGATTAATGGCCCAGATGAAGGCTTTAGATATTCCCTTTTTTCCCAACATACAGTACATTATACTTTCCTCTAGTATGAGTTCAGAAGGAGTCTTGATGTTTTTTATTCTGGAATTTGTACAGAAGCTTTTCTTCACCGTGAGAAGTTTCAAGTGAAGTTTCAACTGAGATTTTTGCACTCATCAGCATTTCTCAGGTTTGCCTTGAATAACTCAAATGTTGCTGAGAACAACAAATATTGGTTTTGACAGAGTCCCAGAAGTTTTGCACACAGTGGAATCCACGCTTATGTCTCAGTTGTGTCAAAAGGTCATTTTAATTTTTTTTTTTTAATGTTTTTTGAAGTTGACAAAACAAACTGAGCACACAGAGACTTGGCAGTAAGAAATTTGGAAATCTACATTCAGAAGCATCAAATGTGTATAACCCTGGAAAAAAACAAGGATTCTCCTGAAAGTAGTGAGATACAATGGGGTACGGGGACAAGTGTGACTTTTTTCTACTTTGGAGGCTGCATATCAGGAGGGAGAAATTGGCTAAAAATACCTCTACAATTCAGAACAGACAGAAGAGGAAAGATTAAGCAGTGATTGTAAGCATGCTGTCTGAAGAATCAGGTCGTGCATACGCTTAGGGTATGCACAGCTCTGTGATCTCACATCACTCCCATCCATCTCCCTGCCTGTTTGTTCCCTTCCCTTGTGTCACCCAGAGCTAAATGGCAGGAAATCTGTGAAAAGGTCTGTCTGCCTTGCATTTATACAGCAACCAACGCACAGGGTCTCAACAGTGACAAGCTTCTGAACAGTGCTGTACTGGAAGCTCAGCCCTCCTCTGTGTCCCAGAGTCAATATGCAAACAGAGGAGTGCTCCAGCTCTTCACCAAAGCACACACACTTTGAGTGGCTTCACACTCTCACTTCAATTTTCACTTTCATTTCGTCAGAGGTTCCTCTGTGCTGAGCAGGCCAGATCAGGAGCTGGGCACAGCTTTGTGTCAGCTCAGGCAGGTCTGGGCAGGGTAGAGTGAGTCCTGCTCCCTCCAGCTGAGCTCCCCATCCCCATCAATCCCTCCCCAGGGTCACTGCCTCTGCTTTCCTGTAGTACACTATGGCTGTGGGTGTCCATGGTTAGATGATGGATCTCTGCAGACAGGGTTGCTCATGGAACACGTGGTTTATTTGCAAGAGTTTGCCATCAGCTGCCAGCCCAGCTGCTGGCGTGGTTCCAAGAGAAAGAATTTCCTGTTACAGTTTTATCCCATTCTGTGTTGAATATTCTATTTACAGTGACCAACCGGTGCGAGACACAAATCCTACAGAATTTACATACAGCCTATGAGAATGACTAGATTTGAATAAGGCACTACCTTCTTATGCTAATCTCTATAATCCCTTCTTCCTGCTATCCCTGCAGACTCCTTTTCTGCCTGGTCATGGGTATTGCTCAACATCCTGTCCCCTGGACTGGCATCCCTTCCCATATCAAAAGTGACCGTCATTTCTACCTCACTTACTGGCTTGATGTTTTCTGAACCTATTGCCAAACAATCCTATTTATAAGGTTTCCCTGTATCACCTTCCCCAACACTTTCCCTTGCTGGAGAAGAAGGATGTGTGGAAAGGCCTCTGAAAGTGCACCAGTAGCAAGTTGGAGTGGATGATTGAATCCACAGTGATGATAATCGTAGATTTAGCCAAGTGACTGGAATTAACGCACCATCTGAACAGCTCTGTGAGGTCTGCCTTGATGTTCCTCATTTCCAATGAATCTCTCCAGACCTGAAGGCTGCTTGGAAACAGCTGATGGTCCCCGTAATGAGGATTCCAATCTTCAAGTCCCCAAACTGAAATTAGACATATGTCCTGACATGTTGACATTAATTTGAGCTGTTATAGCTGTAATGGGTTTATTTGGCTGGCATTTTTAATAGAATTTCAGGGGAGACAGGCTTTGCTTCATGAGTCAGGTTGGGGAAAGGCCATGAGCAGCCATAATTTCAAAGGTTAATTTGAAAATGCTTTCTTCAACAGGACTTTTCTGAATTGCAAGGTTACTTGAAAATGTGGTATCATAATAGCTGGCGCTGTGGCTGGGAAAAACAGGCTGGGGAATTTCCAGTGGGAATTTCCAGGTCCATCTTGACTCAAAGTGAAAGGCAATAATAAGTAAATGCAATACAGCAAAAGTGATAGATTCTATTTCCTGTATACAATATTGATGTACAGACCACAAACCAGCACCAAACTTCAGGTTTCTTCCAAGAAAACCTGTGAGAATTGACTGGAATGAACTGGCTGAGTGTGTTAACCCCACACAGGGGGGTCAGTACCTGGTTTATGTGGTGTTTTAAACCCATGAAGTAGCTGGAGGGGGCTCTGAGCACCCAGGAAAAATCCATGGCAGGGGTTGGGTGTGGAGGATCCCTAAGGTCACTTCCAACCCAGAGCAGTGTGTGACTCTGGGATGGTTATGAGGGGACAGGCCAGGTCACCCTTGTCCCCTGCAGGCCTCAGGGCTGGTGGCTGAGTCAGGGGTGATGATGGGGGGCTTTTGGGGGCCATGGAGGAGGGCAGAGCTGTGTGTACCCCTGTGGGGACAGCCATCCTGTGGGCACCTCAGTCACACAGCTCCTTCACAAACCACCTCAGCTTCCCCAGGGCCATCACTTCCAAACACCAGCTGCTTTTGGCAAAACTGCAAATGAGAGGCAAATTCTGGCATGAGGGTGGCAGAGCCAAAACTGGTGTTTGAATTCAGGTGAGATGGAGATGTTTTCTGGGCTGTGATGCTCTGAGGCTGGCAAAAAATTGGTCACTTGAGATGTAGTGTTTTAGTGATTTAATGTGCAGCCCCAGGGGAGGAGAAGACCCATCAGGGAGAGAGAGAACCCTTGTCCTGAGAGTTTCCTTTGAGCAGAACCATTCTGCTTCCTCCACAGCTCCCCCTCCCACTGCAGGGACCCCCACAGTGGTGGTGAGCCTGTCTGCTCCCCACACCCCACAGAATGTCCCCAGATGAGCCACAGTTGAGCCAAAACTGTGTAGTTTATTAGAGATCATTGAAATCTCAGAGTCTTCCTAGGGCCGTTCTGTGGAGGGGCTGTCTGCCACCATTAAAAGAAGCTCAGTTGAGGAGAATGCTGGTTTTGAAGGGCAAAATGTCACCGATGGCAGGTTTTTTAACTAAGTGCAATTTAGCAGATATTCGATACTTTTATTTCCTTCTGCTGACTTTATACAGTGGAACAGGAGGCGATTTGCAGAGATTAAACAATATTCTGCTCACAAATTAAAATCAATAACTTATTTATAGGGCTGCTGATGCTCCCAGAACAAAAGAGGCCTGCCAAGAGGCTGTGAAAGTCCTGAATCAAATGTCGTGTATCTCCAGCCCATCTACACAGTTGGCTGTCTGTGCCTGCAGATATAACACAACCCACCCAGTCATTCCATCACTTGATAATCACAGTACATAAATAAATATTCCTGAACCAGGCAGCGCTGGTGGCTGCTTTCAGATCTATACACTGCCTGGTTATTTCCCCCATATATCATTGATAAATTTAATATTATTCAGTGGGATTTTTCAGGCGTTCATTTCTGTTCATGAAAGGGGGTTGGCCAGCTGCTTCACTGGGTTTTAAATTTCTGTAGATGCTCAAAAGAGCAAATCACACCTTGGTAAAGGGAGCATGACAGAAGATCGAAGCTCTATAATTATTTTATTCCTATTCCTTTCAGCAGACCACATTCATGTAACTTGACACTGAGTTAAGTCCCTAATTAATTTCTTTTGCACATCTTTCTGGTCACCATTCCTCTTCCTTGGGGTGTTTTGGCTCAGAGTGATCTTTGCTGGGTCACTGGCACCTCTGGGAGTCTTCACCACAAACCTGCTGGGGCTCTGCTCTCTGAAGGCAAATCATTACATCAGAACTCTTTGGAACAATTTTCTCTCTGAGCTGTGAGAGGAATACCATGGGAAGGGGAACTGTGTCTTCAGAGAAGCTGTTTCAAGTAAGAATCATATATTGAGGTGATGTTTTCGACGGGCTTGATGAGATTTTTGTACCTGGGTCTGCAAAAGCTCATCTTTCTTACAGAAAGAAATCTATGCTTTTATTGGCCTGAAGAAGTGATAAGTGCTTGAGCATGCAGGCTGTGGTGGGGTATAGAAGTCCAAGATTTTAGACTTTTTCTCTCTCTTTCAGCCTGGAACCCCCATAGCCAACACTTTCTGTGAGTTGTAGCTGAAGTAGATACACATCCAGGTTCTTGTGCATCGGGGCTTTGTCTTTCATTCCCTTTATCTCTGAATATATAGGATCTTCAGGTTTACATACCTGTCTGAGACTGGTAAAATAGAGTAATTTTCCCATCCTGTTTTCTTCAGAGCCCTGCAGGTTTCTGCCCTTTCCTTTTCCTCCCCTGTCTTGGTGCACTGGGCAGCCCTGGCACCTGCTCCTTTAGCAGCAGCAGGGCAGGGATGCAGAAATCTCCCTACTGCTGAGAAAAGCAAGGGAAAGGGAATGGGAGGAGAGATGGAAATAGACACAACACAAATTGTCATTTTGCAAAATGACTTTTTACACAAGCACTGCTCTGAATGCACAGTGACACCGTACAGATGATTCTTGGCCTGTTAAATAACAGTTTTCCCCATATTTATTGCTCTCGAGCTGTGCCTGACAGCTTTATTGCATGCAGACTGGCACATTATGAAAAGTAAATAGGTCTGTGGAATCATGGCCACAGTATTCCTGTTTAAGGGGAAAACAACTCTTTGGTTTTACATGTTTGAAAAGAGGAGACAGCTCTCCCTCCGTGTTTTATGGCAGCTCCCCCTCCCGCCTCCCCCTGCTACCCTAAACAGTCTGGGTTTGTTTTGCTTGCACAATTAGGCAACAGCAGCTGATTGGGTTGGAATCCACGGCATTGAATCATCCCCAGAGCTGCCTCCAGTGATGGACAGGAGAGGCAACAGCCTGCTCATCTGCCACAGCTCCAAACAGGCCTGCCTGTGCCATGCACACAGCAAAGTGCACCAGTGCAGCTTTTCTAGCATTCTTTGAGAGCAGATATACTGCTAAGGCACTTGAACTCTATTATGATGTCAAGCTTCTGCTATTTTCTATTATCCTTAGGAAGAAAGCAAAAGAAATCCCCTATATGGTTTCATGAAAGAGAATCTATCATCTGAGAATAATTGTGCCCACAGCCCTTAATGTGCTGTTGAACCTGTACAAATTAAAAGAACCATTATCAAAGTCAGTGCAGTATTTATATGCTCAACCCTCTCTTTGCTAAATAATTGCAATAATGGTGCACAGCAGCAGTGCTGAAAATGTGTTTTACTGGCTTATTTCCCTCCTGCAAGAGAAGATACAGCTATCTTCTTCTATCAGCCAAGATTTGGATTTAATGACTCGCCCTCTTTCCTCCCAGCCTTCTCTCTCTGGTCAGTTAAGAGCTGCAACTCTTTTTCCCATATATCCCACCCTAGTTTTGCCCTCAACTGCTTGCTATTATCTCCTGCTGTGAACATCTTCTGCGTGAAGTCTCTTGGTACAGCTGGCAGTGTGAGGCACCCCGAGGATGGCAGTACGTGAGGATGCTAAAAAACCCAGGGAGGAAATGTCCCACAGAGCCAGGAGGTTTTTTTCACTGATTTAATTGAGACTTAGAGACTTCACTGGTTGCCTGTAAAGCTGTGCTTGCTAGTTCAACCATGCCCTTTCCAGCAAAGTAGTTTAAATTTTCTGCAGGAACTCCTGTGGAATTAGAGTTCAATAATTCCGTGAGTGTCGATTCAGATTAGAAATTAGGAAGAAATTGTTCCCTGTGAGGGTGGGGAGGCCCTGGCACAGGGTGCCCAGAGAAGCTGTGGCTGCCCCTGCATCCCTGCAGTGTCCAAGGCTGGACCTGGTCTAGTGGAAGGTATGCCTGCCCATGACAGGGTTTGGAACTGGGTGATCTTTAAAGTCTCTTCCAACCCAAACCATTCTGTGCTTCTGTGACTCTGTGATATTTGCACAACAAGACATAAACTAATGTACCCATGTCTTTGTTCACAACCAGATTGATTTACCACCATACTTCAAAATATTTCTTTCTTTTTGATGTGGGAAAGCAAAATGGAGTTTTCTTGGTGCCCAACCACTCCCACAAGTGTTTCAGTGTCCCTGCACCCTTGTCTTCAGTCCCTCTGGGTGTTGTGACAGGGCACTGAGGGTGGCCTGAGCTCCTGCCAGCCCTGGTGGCTCAGGAGGGGCAGGCTCGGGCTCTCCTGGTGAGGATTCCCTGGTGCCTGACAGGAGCTGAACTCAGGATGCTCCAGCCTCAGCTGAGCTGCTGGTGGGATGCATTTCCTAACCCTGACTCCCGTTTTAATGCATGGTTTAGCAACTAGTGGGAGCTTGTGACATTAGGTGAGATGGTCGGAGATCTGGAAAGATTGAAATCTCCCAATTGAAAGATTGGCTGTAGGGAAGGATCAGAAGGATCACAGGTGTTTGCTTAAGCACCTCTCCTGAAAAACAGCTCTTCTCCCTTTCATTCTCCTTGCTCTTCTGTCTGTTGTGCAGCCACCCAGGAGCTGAACTGAGAGAAAGAATGAAATGCATATTGGAATGAAAATTTCTGTGGCCACAGAAATGCCACGGGTCAGGGTGGTTCCCACCTTCAAAGGCTGCTTGGGTCTCTATTAAAAAGCAGTTTCTTTGTCTCTCAGAAGGTACTTTTAGCACCAAATGAGGCAGCAGACCCGTGCAGGCTGTGCTGGGAAAGGGCTGCAGGGCTTTGCTGGCTGCTGTGTCTCGGAGCAGAGACAGAGCACTGATGGAGAGAGATGTGCAGGAAGATTAAATTTCCTTGGGAGAAGCTGTGCCTGGCCTGGCTGGGGCTCTCAGGCTCATTTTCATAAATACCAGATTTATTGTGACATTACAGTGAGTATTTTTCTCTTGCCTGAGATGGGGGAATGAAGCAAGCAGCAGCAGTTGGCTAAACAGGTTCTTTCCACTCAGCTGTGTAAAAGGTGCCTGCCTTTTACACTTGTAAATATGAGAGAGAAAACGGTGTCATCAGCCTGTAATAAAGTATTCCAGTCTCAGATTGCCATCTGCCAATGATATTTTAGCTCATTTTCTTTCAGGGAAGAAAGTGAGCTTGTTTTCTTTAATCTCCTGATAAATTTCCAGTTATTTACAGCATTGGATTTTCTTAAAAAAAAAAGAAAAAAAAAAAAAAAAAGAAAGAAAAAGATTATGCTGCAGCCAAGGGAAATATTTGACCAAATAGGGTTTTTTTACCTTTGTTTTACTGCATTAGCTTATTTCAAAGGAGGAAAGAAAAGCTTAGCTGGTGCTTTGTGAAGGCTGCTAAAAGTTTTTTAGTTTACTTGCCAGCCCTTCTGTGTCTGCAAAAAAAACCAAACCAACAAACCCAGGATACAGAATTGTCAACTTCACACCCTTTAGAAGTTATAAAACCCAGACAACCCAGGACTGATTTTTTAAAGAAGTTAAATTTTACACCATATTTTTCATGCTTTTATTTGCTCTCTGCTTTGAGCCTCAGCTCATTGGAGATGCTCTATCATTTGGATGCCATCAGGATGGAAACTTTCTGAGGGAAAACAGGGCTTTGCTATCACCTCCAAGAACAGAGACTCCAAATAAAGCCCTGAGCAGGTACCAGTTATGGCCCTAGTTTTGGGAGGGATTCCCAGGAACAGGAATGGAGAAATGAAAAGTAGTTCTGGGGAAGAAGAGGGATCCTATTTTGCCTTCTGATGGTCAGGGATGTCTCAGCAAGTGACAAGTGGAGTGGGCACATCCCCTCCCATCATTTCTAAGCCCCTCTCAAGGAGTGTGATCCTCACCACACAGACACAACCTGCAGTTAGCCAGCTGAGGCAGGAGCAGGAATTTAGCATCTTAATTGAACTCCAGGGACTGTGGTGAGATCAAATCCCATCTCCTGGAAGGAGGCAGGGAATGCACCTGGAGGCAGCCACGTGCAGCTACTGATGTGCAGATTTGAAAACTGGGAAACAGTTCCCATTGGAATGCCTCTTCCCTAAATATTGCAACTTCCATTTACGAGAGTGGCTGGCGTTGGAAAGAACCTAAAGAATCGGCTCTGAAGCCCATTATTCTTTTCAGTACCAGCTAATGAATTTTCCCTCTGCCCTTCTCCATCAGTTCTCTTTTAGCAAGAGACTTTTGTTTCATATTACTTTCAGCTCTCTCTGGTGTTGGGGCTTTGATGTCTCGTTAGTAGGATCTGTAAATACGACTCTGCAGACGTTGCTCAAGGGCAGACTTTGACCCTGAGCACCCCAGCAGCTCCTGCTGTAGAAAACACATCTACAAAGAGCTGCTTAAAGCTGGGGCTGGGAGCTGGGGCTGCAGCAAAGAGTTAAATGTGAGAAGTGAGAAGTGGAATGTGATGGTGGCCAAGTTTATCCCTGTCACACACAGTTGTTTTGGCATAAAAATACTCTATTATGTCAAAGTCCTGCCAACTCTTGCAGTTTTAATACGGTTCACACGTTATATTTGTTTGGGCTTTTTCCCTTAAAGTCCTGCTTCCTGGAGTTCTGCCAGTGCAAGAAATTCAGCTATTTTTCCACCCTAAAAGTAAGTTTCTACTTCGTGGTTAAGAACAAAGCCTTGAAAAGATGATTTAAATTCATTTTAACGACTCAGAAAAGCAGAAGATAAATAACTGAACACATATTATTTTTCTGAAAAATAATACCTCATGTTTTTGTGAGGGCTGACTCGTGACTTCTAAATGCTGGTGGTTGGCAGCACTGTTGTTATAATTTATGACTAAGTGATTTTTTTTTGTTCTGTTGTTGTAATCAGTCATATCTATGTCTACATACTATATACCTTCCAAAATAAATGCATGTAACTCCCATGTTTGTACTGCAGGAAGAGGTTTCTGTTTGGCTGTGTAGAGATCTAAGTAGTTCATGGAATCTTTTGCATTGGAAAAGATCAATCACATCCAAACTTTGGCCATCCAAGACCATCACATCCAAACTTTGGCCAAGTACTACTGTGTTCACTGAAGCCTAGTGTGAGGTGCCACATCTGCTTGTTTTTTTCTAACAATTCCAGGCATTGTGACTCCAGCACTTCCCTGGGCAGCTTGTTCCAAATTTTGACCACTTTTTCAGTGAAGAAATTGTTCCTAATATCCAGCTTGAGTCTTCCCTGATGCACCTGGAGGCTGTTCCCTCTTGTCCTGTCGCTTGGGAGAAGAGACAGATCCCCCACCTGGCTCCAACCTCCTTTCAGATGATTGTAGAGGGTGATAAAGAGCCCCCAGGCCTCCTTTTCTCCAGGATAAACAACCCCAGTTCCCTCAACTGCTCCTCATAGCTCTCATGCTCCATAATACATAATATATCCAGATATATCCAGATGTCCAGTCCAGCCACAGAGTGAATTCCAGGAAGAGGAAAAAGCCAGCACAACAGAGGTGCAGTTTTGAGAATGGTGTCTGTGTAAGAGTGTGGAAAAGATGGGAGACCCAGCAAACATCCTCCTCCTCCCCACATCCAGCTGATCTATTTCACACTTGCCAGGGGGGATTTTTTGGCCCTCCTCATACTAATTTAAAGGTTTACCTCATTTGCAGTTGGGGAGAGCTCCTCAGTCCCAACATCTGCCTCTAGGACGGGGTGTTTTTACACTTTTTAAAATGCACTGACCTTGTAAACTCAGGTTTTGTGCTGAAGGAGGTGCCTCCATCATAAAACATAAACCTTGACATCCTCTGCTCCAGGCCAGGCTGGACAGGGCTCGGAGCAACCTGGGACAGTGGAAGGTTCCCTGCTCATGACAAGGGCTTGGAATGAGATGAGCTTTGAGATCCTTTCCTGCCCAAACCAGTCTTGGATTTTAAGATGATAGGGTTGAAACACCATTAACTGACACAATCCACAGCCAGCCATTCCAGAGGGGTGATGCTGCAGGGATCTCTGCTTTGGCAAACTGTCGCCTTGATTTTTTAGCCTTCTGATGTTTTAGTATTAGAAATGCTTTTCTTATGGATTTTGCTGTAAATAAGAAACTTGTTTATGCTAGTTATCGATGTTTTTCATTCCTTCTTGGAGAAGAAGATCTTTGATAGACATTTGCCTTGACCAATGTGATTGAAGAGGTGTTGACTTTGCCTACCAATCACTGAGCTTGTTTGAAATACTATATAAAAGAGCCAGAAATTGAAATAAACAGATTTCAGCTCTCAGAAATCAGACAGAGGTTTGTCTCTTCATTTCGTGTCCTATTGCAACATCAAACCCTCCCTACCCAGGCTCCACTCCTGGTGCCATCCTGGCTAAAAAGGCACCCCAACAAGAGTGTTGGTAGAAGAAAAATAGGATTCAGTCTTGGCCTTCCTTCTCACAGCTTCTGCTTCGTTCAGCCCCAGGAACTTCCCTCCTCCCCATAAAAAAATCCCAAACAGAACAAACCCATATGTATCATAGATTTATTTACTGATCCTACTGCAAAGCAGGACATTCTATAATAAAATCTATTTCAGAAAATTGCATTCTGAGCAGGATGTTTAACACAGAGTCCCTTCCATGCTGAAAACACAGCATTTCCTGTGTGAGTGAGTCTTTTGCTCAGCACAGCTCTTACTGAGGGGCTTTATTTCAGCAAAGCCTTGGCATTGAAGCAAAACTCTACTCAGGAATCAATTCAGTGAGCAAAATCTATTCAGGAAGCACAAGGAAATGTATAGAAATAGTCACATCTTACCCCCAAATATGCTGAACCATCAGGGCAAAGCAGATGAGGACTTTCTGTGAGTGGCCACAGGGAGAGTGAAATGGATACAGGGAGTGCTGTGGCAGAGTCCTGGCTCGTGGATTTGTTCTCTTGATGGTTAGATGATATACTTCAGGAGACAGGGTTGCTCATGGAACACATGCTTTATTCTCAGGGGTCGTGGGTGCCAGCGTTTGCCATCAGCTGCCAGCCCAGCTGCTGGCGTGGTTCCAAGAGGGTTCCAAGAGGGTTCCAAGAGGGTTCCAAGAGGGTTCCAAGAGAGCGAATTTCCTGTTACAGTATATTTTATCCCATTCTGTGTTGAATATTCTATTTACAGTGACCAACCGGTGTGAGACACAAATCCTATACAATTTACATACAGCCTATGAGAACTACTAGATTTAAATAAGGCACTACCTCCTTATGCTGATTTCTATAATCCTTTCTTCCTGCTATCCTGCAGACCCTTTTTCTGCCTGGTCCCTGGTATTGCTCAACATCCTGTCCCTGGACTGGCATCCCTTCCCATATCAAAAGTGACCGTCATTTCTACTTCACTCACTGGCCCAATGTTCTCCGAACCTACTGCCAAACATTCATATTTATAAGGTTTCCCTGTATCACCTTCCCCAACACTGGCTCTCCCCTGGCCCAGGACATTCAGCCCTGGCCCAGGACATTCAGCCCTGCCCATCCCAGCAGCCCCAGTTTCGGGTGGGCCCAGGCTGGGAAATGCCTTAGAGTGTCTTACAGCCCTACTCTGCAATCAGCCTCCTGCTGTATTTTCTGATCACACAGCTCACAGTCACACCTTCCAGGTTTAGGGCGACTTCCTGCAGCCCAGCTCCAATGTTTGCCTGGCTTTCAAGTCTCCTGAGGGTCCCCCTTTCCAACCCTGGTGGCACATGATCCATCAGCTCTGCACGTGCTCCTTGAACCGGCAAACAGGGAGCTGGTCCAGGGCTAATAAACACCCTGCAAGGGCCAAGAGAGGCTGCTTGAATGCCTGCAGAAATAATGCTGGGAATTTGATTTACAGTTTTCAGAGCCTCCTAAGGATTACATCTCAAAATTAAGAAGGAAAAATTTATTTTTAACATCTTGGAGGATGAATAGAAAGCAGTGAGTTCTTGCTTTTCCTGCTTAACTTACACCTTTGCTGCTCTCTGTCTAAACATAGTCTTGGTACTTCATTATTGCAGCCTGGAAAATTCCTGAAGGTGGACTAGCTGGAAAAATCTGGGGTAACATTTAGTTTAAGCTTTCAGACTGGAAGGTATTTGCATTGATATCATCCTACACAATTAACCCATTTTTCACTGATGCTCTTCCTTTGTTTTGGTAAAACTCCACAAATTTAACCTGTCTGTTTGTAAAATTTGGGGTCAAGAAAGAATAATTTCAATTAAGTAATTTCCTCATTTTTCCATTATATACACTTGGGGTTTTGTGGGTTGTTTTTTGTTGTTGGTTTTAGTTTTTTTTTAGGATTTGTTTTTACATAAACATCTCAATAAAAAATGTTACATAATTTCAGTCCTGAAAAGTAAAAGAAAATTATGTCATCTTGTTTGTGGTTCAGAAGACTCCATTTCATGGATTGAGAAGACCAAGAGTTGGTTCCCTACACATAAAACACCCAGCTGGAAAATCAACCTACAGGCTGCACAACATAAATATTTGCACTTTAGCTGTTTTGTATGAGGGCTTTATTTTTGAGAAATGTTAAAATTTTTAAGAGTCTAAAGGATTCTTGGTCTGCTGATGGTTATTCTGTAACAGCATAAAAAAAGAGACTCAGGCCCTTTATTTGTCTGATAGGATCTCTAATACAGATGTGAACACTGGAGGTAAGTAACTGTGCCGAGCTCCATTCAAAGAGAAATTCATTGCTGCAGCAAAGGTTTTCCATCATGTTGCTGTGATTTGATAATTTCAGTGCTGCTGGTCAGGGAGTCTAAGGCAAAACTCAGAGAATTATCAGCTAATAGCTCCTGAAGGCCTGCAGCTGATATTAAACTTGAACTTTTATGAAACAGGATTTTCTGCTGCAAAGAGGCAAAAAGCACATTGAGCCTGTGCTAAATGAGAAAACATTTTTTATCTTTGCATGTGGAGCAGGCTATTCACCACTTCCACACTTGCCCTGCCAGACCTTGGGCTAGCAACAAGCAGCATTTGGCCAGTGCAGGCTGCAGAGCTGGTGCTGTCATGGCTGTGTGAAGGTGAGGAGAGGGGGCTCTGTACCTGAATCCTGAACTGGCACATGCAACCAGAGCATCCCAGAATTATTTGCATTGGAAAAAGCCTTAAAAGACCTTGTTCCCCCCTGCCATGGGACACCTTCCACTATCCCAGGGTGCTCCCAGCCCTGTCCAATTTGGCCTTGGGCACTGCCAGGGATCCAGGGGCAGCCCCAGCTGCTCTTGGTGTTGGTGTCAGGGTGGCTGAATAGGAAAGGTTCTGGAAAAAACGTTAAAATTAGTAATGGTGTAGCCACAATGGCTGAGGGGAAAATAAATTCATGCAACACAGAGCCTCGATTCAATGTTTGTGGATGTGAATGAGAGGTTTATCACTTCTTTCAGTAGGCTCAAGGGCAGAACTTGTAATAATAAACAATTTAATAAAGAAATCATAATTGGGCAAGCCTGAAGAAATAAAGAGTGTAAGGAAATAATCAAGAAGTAAAAAGCTGAGGGTTTATAACCTGCACTGGCACATTCTTGCACTGAGCTCGTGCACCGAGCCCACAGAAGGGTCAGAGAGAGAGACTCCAGTCACTGCCTTGTTGGGGACATAGAACCACGGGATGCTTTGGGTTGAAAGGGACTTTAAATCTCATCTCAGCCCACCCCCGGCCACATCCAGGGACACCTTCCACTGTCCCAGGCTGCTCCAAGCCCTGTCCAGCCTGGCCTTGGGCACTTCCAGGGATCCAGGGGCAGCCACAGCTTCTCTGGGCACCCTGTGCCAGGGCCTCCCACCCTCCCAGGGAACAATTCCCCTTCTGTATATCAAACCTAAATTTCACCTCTTCCAGTTTGAACCCATTCCCCCTTGTCCTGTCACAGCAGCTCCTGATGCAGGGTCCCCCTCCAGCTTCCTTGGACACTGCAAGGCTGCTCTGAGGCCTCCACACAACCTTCTCTTCTCCAGGCTTGATACTGAGACAAAGAAAAAGTGACATTCTTGCTATCCTTTAGATAAACCAGAAAAAAATGCAGAATTTCTGAGAACCCACCCAAAACCAGGTGAGAAAGGCCTTTGAAATAACAGTGGCTGTTTTGACTGACCTTCTTTTTCAATATATCTGAGGTGTATGAAAATCTGCTCCATGAAGGCACCCCACTGCAAACTCAGTTATTTCAGTGCCACAGTTGTGTCAGCTGGCATTTGTGTGCTCCCTTTGTGGCTGGCAGGAGGAGAACAAATCACACCCCACACGACCCTCTAATCACTCACATTTTCCAGAAGAGCTCCTAGCCAGCTACATGAGGCATGGTGAAGGGGATTTCAGGTGCAGCTGTTGGAGTGAGGGAGTTTTAGTGCAGAGGGAGCAAAGCTGGGCCAGCTGCTTGCAGAACCTCCACCTCACCTGTGCTGTGGAGACTCCCAGGTCCTGGAAGGGGGGAGTGAGCCTGGATTTGCAGCTATCCTGCTCCCAGGAGGCAAGGCTTCAAGGGGTGAATTTAGATGGCAAACTATGGGCATTCTGGCTGCAGGGTCAATCCTCTTTTTTTCTAAATGATCATGTGTTTGTCCACTCTGTTCAAAAGACAATGAAGAGCACAGGAAATGCCCCCAGTGCCATGAACCAAGAGGCATCCAAGAGGCAAAAACAACCCACAAAACCCCAAGTGTATATAATGGAAAAATGAGGAAATTACTTAATTGAAATTATTCTTTCTTGACCCCAAATTTTACAAACAGACAGGTTAAATCTGTGGAGTGTTACCAAAACCAAGAGGCATCTGAGGACTGGAAAAACCTGGTTTGTCAGTGTCCAGAGCAGAGAAAAGAGGAGGAAACCTCCCAGCTTTGCTGCCTTATGAAAGGTCTGTGTGAATAAAAAGGGACAATCTGTGAGGGAGGGCAAAGCTTTGTAGGCAGAAGAAATGGCCTCTATTATCCATTTAAGTCCCAATTAATATATCTGTGTAAAAAAGCCCAGTGAGATGTTAATTGAGCACAGAGGCTTTTAGAGTGAGATGATGTTTCAGGATGCAACACTTTCGTAGGGTGTCCTTTATCCCAGAAGCATTTTGGATGTTTTCTGTTAGAAATCTCAGTTAACCAAAGCAGTTTGAGGGAGGGCTGGTTGCAGCAATGTCATGGCACGTCACCCTTGTGGTTTACAGTCAATCTCCTAATTGCTCCCAGTCAGAGGAGAGAGACCCAGAAGCTTTCAGTTGTGGTTATAAAAATATTGGATTACATAAAAGATAAATTAGGCTCATATTTTTCCTAATTTCTAAGCTTTTTTTTTTAAGTTTCTCTGATTGCTGTGAAAAAAAAAGAGAAATCAATCCTCTTGCTGTCTTGCTTGTGTTTTTTAAGAGTGCCCAGGTAGGATTACAGGGAGCAGCTGGGCAGGGCTGGGGGAGGCAGTTTCAGGGTGCAGAGAAGGGGAGGGAAGCAGAGAGGGAATTGAAGTCAGGGGAGAGCAGGGAGCCAGGTGTTTGTGATCATGGAAACAATTCCCAGGCAGGTATGGGGACTCTGTGGCTTTTGTTTGTTGCAGGAGCCTTGGGAGGAGGATTCACCTGGCTGGGCAGGGGAAGCTGGTAGGAAATATCTAAAACTTTTTTAAATTCTGTGTTTAGTTTGATGTTTTGTGCTTTTGCTGTTGTAGAAAAGTTAATTAGTCTGACTGCCATGCTGCTGAAAGCTGACTCTTTCAGCTCCAAAGCTGCTTTAGTCTTTTGTGGTGCCCTGCTCTGAGGGAGAGGTCTGGGCAAGTTTGCCTCAAAGCCATGAGGATTCCTGATCCTGTAGAGCCCTCTCTACCCTTGGTGCAGGCTTGTGGGCATGTACCCCGGGGTATTTGCCCTTCTGTCCTTTGAATTTCATCAAAAGGAAAGAGTGCTGGAAGGAAATTAAGTATAAGTCTGACTTACTCTGGGTCAGCTTGGTTAATTAAAGAGAAAATCCAGCCTGCAGCAGAGTCCAGTGGGGTGTAAAGCATAGAGAACAAGGTAAAAAAATATATTTAAAAATAGCACCTTTTGATCATCCCAGAGTTCCCATCCTTAAGTGAAATCCTTTTGTCCACCAGCCCAAACAAATCCTGCCACTTTCTGTGGGATTTGGGTGTTTGAGGCTGCTGGGACAGACCCTGCTTCCCTGCCTGCCTCCTTTGGTGCTGCTGGCTCCTTGGGGTTTTGGGAACAGGGGCTGCTCCTAGGGCAGAGGGAACCCCTGGTGGGCACAGGGAGGGGATGCTCTGCACAGGGGGCACTGGAGGCTCCAGGGTGGGCTGGGGAATGTGGCTGCTGGGGAATGTGGCTGCTGGGGAATGTGGCTGCTGGGGAATGTGGCTGCTGGGATGAGGCTCAAAAAGGGCTTTTCCAGGAGACTTTTCCAGTGGGGACTGTGCAAGGTTGGCAGCAACACAGAAACTTCTTAGCCTGGATTTTTGCTGCTCGTGGAAGGGAGTCGGAACTGGCTGATCTCTAAGGTCCCACCCGAACCATTCTGAGATTCTCTGATGAAAGCAAACCTGCAAAAAACCTTGTGTGGGGAGAAATTGTGATAGCAAAGAGGCCTCTCTCAAAATCCCCCCTTAGTTCTGCTGTCTTTGTCTTCTCTCTTTTACAGCTGTGTCTGGTTAGTGTTTGCTCTAAGAAAAAGTGTTGTTTTTCCTTTTAAACTTCAATCCTCTCAGGGGATCTAGGTGCATCTACCTGAAAGCTGTGCCTCACCACGAACCCTACCATGTCCATTTAGTTGGGAAGGTGATTCTGAGCCTTATTAGTCATGCTAAAACAGAGAGTTGGTTAAAAAAAAATACAAAGATATGGAGGTTATCCTTTGAACTCATGTTTTGACTTGAGGGATTTCTTCTTCCTTCTAAGCCTGCTTGCTTTTTTTTCTTCATTTCTGGTGAACTTTCTAGTAATGAGAATGCAAGTTATTCAGAAAGGTTTATAAAGGTTGACAGTGAATTATTATTGGTCCATTGGGTGTTTAAATTGCAAATATTATACTCAAAATCAAGCTTTAGAAGCAAGCTCTTCTTGAAAGATTTATGGCTACAGTCACAGAGGGTGTGATAAATTTAACATGGAATAAGAAGCTTGTATCAGTTGTGGCTTTCCTTACTGGATTCCTCCTTGCACTGGTTGTGATAGCTGCTCCCTGTTCTTGGGTCCTCAAAATGTGAGAGTGCATGATCCTGGCAGGAAGAGCCTTTGGAAAGCTGTGGAAATCATCACCTGATATAAGAAGGGAGAAAAATGATGTTGGAGTGTCTGGGGCTCTGCTGGTGGCAGCAGCTCCCCTCTGTGCCCACCCAAAGGGGAAGAAGAAGAAAGGGAGGAAGTCAGAAGTGAGTTCCAACCTTGAGAAATGAGTAAGTTTGGAAAGGACATCCAAGATCATAAAGTCCAACCTCCTAATGGTGCCCTTCACGTGTGCTCCCAGTTACACTTCTGGCAGCAAAACCCAAGGGAAAACCAAACCCATTTCCAGGTAATGCAAGCTCCATTATCAGCTGTGAGGTTGGCAGTTTGTTTTTATTGCAAACTGGCTCTGCTTTTGGGGAGTTTTCTTCAGAAGCTGCTTGGATTTGCTAAATGTTCCTCACCTGGATTCATTGCTCGTGGTAATTTTCTTGATGCTGTGGTGGCAGGGGCTGATCTGCTGCAGCTGGAACTTGTTCCACACCCCATCCAAACCCTGAACCACTTAAAATCCCACCCACCCTGAGGAAGGTGCTCGGTAGGGATAGATTTCTTCACTTCCATTATTCACACAGACCAAAAGTAATCAAAGTTGCCTTTCTATCCCTTTTGTTTTGGGCATTTTGAGGTGTCATTTACAGCACATCTCCAGTGCTTTGCTCCTCTCTGAAATAATTAGGAGATTATTTTGGTCAATATGACTGAACGATGATTTAATGCTTTTCAATGGTGAGCTGCCTTAGTGACTCTTTAAGGATTAGAGGCTTAATGAAATGCACACATCAGGGTGGTGATTTAATCTTTTTCTCATAAAAATCTTCACAACAAGATAATAAACCGTAAGAATAAAAATCATTTTGACAAACCTGTCTAGCTTTCAGGCTGTGAAAAGTCTGAGTTAATTACCTGTGGGCCCCTTCTGTTAGACTGAGGATTATTGAAAGGGCAACTTCCAGGAAAGGTGTAAAGTTCCCAGGAAGACAATTGCAGTTCAAGGCTGGGAATGAAGGGCAAGAAATCTCCTTTCCTTCCAAACCAAGACATGGATCCTCAAATGTGTCTCTGTGTGTGTTTGCCAACAAGTGATTTCAAATTTTCTGGTGTTTATTGTCAAAAGAAATCCTCAAATGTCGTAGTGGAAGGAATGCCTTATGAATCAAGCAGCTTGTCAAAATTTAATAGGACAGCTGCTCATTAGCAACTTGTCTGGGCTGGCAACTCTTGTTTTTTGAAATAGTCTTATCTCATTCCTGTTGGTCAAAGTTTCAAACCCTTTCCCTGGGTTATCAAGCTGAGCTTCTCCAAGGCTGACAGAGCAGTGGAAGGTTTGAATTTGGCATCTGCCCAATGGCCTGGGTGAAAAGTTTGGTGTCTCAGTCCAGTTTGCAGCAGAGGTTTTTTGTCCTGGGCATGTGTTTTTACCTTTGTGCCTGCACTGGGAGCCCTCTTTTCTTCTCTTCTCCCTCTCAAGTGGGGGGCACAGCTAACTGATGGTGAACATTCCTTTTGGAAGTAACCAACTCATAAATGCTGCTGGGGAAGGAAATTCCAACACACCAAAAAAAGAAATAAGTAGAGTTACTCATTTATAACTTGAAAAAAGTTTCTGAACTCAGGCAGGAGCTCCTGTGCTGATCTATTGCAAGCTGTGCTGTCCCACTCCTGATTTTTCCCCCTCACCCTCATCCCCCCTTTTATTTGGTGCAGAGGGAGTTGAGTGCTGTTGATCTCCCATCTCCATCAGAAATGAGAGCAGATCCCCCAAACATCCTTCAGGTGAGGGAAGGAAATGACTGGAGACATTGCAGACATGCAGGGAAGGGCTAACACCTGGGCATGGAAGCACAGGAGAAAAAGACAATCCAATAGAAAGGTAAATGCTGCATCATGAGGAGCAAACTGGAATTTAAATGCAACAAATTTTCAATTTTTAGAAATAGACATGGAAAAAAGAGGAATAGAAAAATGGTTGAGTTTTTTTTCCTCATTGAACAACGTTCTGTGCTTTTCATGTTGTCCCTTCTTCCCTTGGAGAGCTTTTTGAGAGTCAATGAATTGCTTTGTAAATGGTCATAAAGCAGAAAGTGGCCCTTAAATGGTAAGATTTTTGCCAGAAGTGATACAGCCCCACGGTTTAGGGTGAGCACAGTAAGCTTTTATAATTCCATCTCTTTTGTCTGTCTCTTGTTCTCCCCCTCCCCAGCTGTAAAACTTTGGGGTGGCAGCATCTCCTTTGCTGGATTTATATAACTGCTCAGGGAGGAACAGAACTTGCATAGGGAAATCTCATTTATCACTGGCACTGCTTCTAAACTTGGACTTCTAAGACAGATGTGAGGAGGATGAACAAGACTCCAGGGAGGTTGAAATGTATTTTCTTAGGGATAATGGCAAGTCTTCCTAGAGAACTCTCTCTTGTTTCTGTAGACTGGATGCCCTCAAGCTGCTATCCTGACACCTCTCTCCACATTTCTCTCTTCCTGGTAATCAAAGCTGAAATGATTCTCAGAATTACTACATTTAAATGAACTGCTTGCTGGTACTGTGATTCAAGGATGATTTTTTTTAAAAAAATAGTAATTTTGAGGTTGAAATCTGTTCTGGGCTGGAGTGTAATACAGAATAATCTGCTGGCTATCCAAGTAAATTCTTGTTCATTATTTAAACATTTACTTGGCTTTGATACTGTGGCTAAAACTAAGATAATCAGGTTTTGAAATCTGATTTAGAAAAGGCAAAATATTTTTTGGTATCATTTGAAAGCAGGCAGAACATGAATAGATGCCTTTTATCAGGGATCTGTACCAAAGCAAAAACCTCAGAAGCTGGTTTTCGACTCTGCTGCCATAAAAAGCAAATGCCACTGCTTGTTTAATGTTTTCTTGCTAATGAACCCAAATGTTGTGACCTGGGTCTGTGAATGTGCTTGATTTGTAATCAACTTCATCTGACAAGCTGTACTGCTGCCTTTTTTGTTGTTTATTTTTGAGAGGATGTGATGCTTGAAATGGTTCTTTTCATCTTTGAGATGCTCCCAGCTACTGTGTGTGCTCTGCTAAGGAGCCACGCTGCCCCTGCCTTTGTGTTTGCTCCCTGGCAGTGCTGCCAGCTCCACGGTGGAATAAAGCTGCTCACTCCAAGCAGTGTTCCCAGGCCAAACCCACGGTCTGGGTGGGAGTGGAAGGGTTGCATGGATGAGATCTGATGAATAGGCAGGATGACAAGGATGCTGAAGTGATGCCATATGGTTTGGAAAGGGAATGCAATATTTTTTACATTTGTAGCATGATCAATAGCCCAGTGAAGCTGCTGGTAATGAGGGAAACCCAGCCAAGGGACAATCCTGGTCTTAGTGTGGGTTGGTTACCAGCAGAGGGTAATCACCTGCTGCTTCATCCTCAGGGTGCTCCAGAAGGAAATGATGACAAACAGAAAGGAGCTTTTCCTCAGCAGGTCTGGCAATAAAAGCTGTTCCCTCTTCAGAAG
The DNA here is from genome assembly GCA_013400495.1 of Nicator chloris. Taxonomy (NCBI): domain Eukaryota; kingdom Metazoa; phylum Chordata; class Aves; order Passeriformes; family Pycnonotidae; genus Nicator; species Nicator chloris. Next base: position 212,784 of record WAAE01013282.1, read on the forward strand.
TGCAGCAACCCCAGAAATCAGGAGATGAAAGTGCAGAGCTGTGAAGGATCTTGAGAGCAGTGCCTGACAGGCTGCACTGGGGATGTTCCAAGTTTGCTTCCAGGTGGGGAGGCAAGGGGAGACTGAGGCTCTGTGTGCAGGGGAGTTTGTTTAAAGGGTGGCAGCACAAATCCCATTCTGGGGTGTGCTGCAGGATAGACCCCTCCGTGGCATTAATAATGGCATTCAAGGGTGATTGCTGGCAGAAAGCAACTTTGTGCCACAAGAACTGCAGAAATTCAGAGCAGCAGAAACCAAAAATCTGGTGCGAGGCTTCTGAATAGACAGTAAGGATTTAATAAGCTAAAAGTGCCCCTTAAAAGGTGCTCGAGCTCCTCAGGGCAGTTTGCAGTGGGTGTCATAAGGTTTTAGTGATCGTCTGCCACCAAGCTGTAAAGCTGTAAGTGGCCCGGTGCCATAAACACCTCAAAATTGGACACTTGGAAAAGCCAAAACTTTGCACTTTCAAACTCATGCAAATAAGCTGGAAGTGAAAAGAAAACAAGGCAGTTTGCCTTGGAGGAAGGTGGACTCCTGTGAAGGGGGAGTTACCAAGTGTTGGTGTGGGGACTTCCCTTGCTGAAATGAAGCAATTCCTTCTCCAGGGCTGCAGAGCAAAGCTGAACACCCTGCTGAGGGCAGCGTGTGCCAGCAGAGGATAACCACAGCTGGTCCCTGCTGCCAGGGTTTGGGAATGACAAAAGAAACAAATTGCTGAGTCTGATGGTCCTGGGCCAAAGACAAAGTCTGGTAGGAAGAAACTAAAACTACTTCTGGGGAAAGCTTTACAAACAGGTTGTAGCCACCTGCCAGGGCTTTAGGAATCCTCGACTTCCAGCCAGGCATTTATAAAGGAAGTTTTCTGTATTTAGCAACCACTTCGTGGCTGAGATGCAGACCCACGGGGGTTTCAAGGTGAAATCCTAGGCAGGAGGACCATTCCATATCTGCAGAGAATGCTGAGAGTTAAAGCTGCCTGAAATTGAGGGCAGTGTGACTTAGCAGAAGAGTTTGCTGAATGAATCAGCATGGATGATTGACAGATATGACTTGGCATGTAGGGATGGTAAAACTGTGAAGGAATTTTTCCCCTGGGTGGGTTCTCTGCTGTGTACAGACGTGACTTGCTGTTTGTGCTGTGCATTGGTGTCTGTGTGGCTGCAGGAAGGAGCTGATGCTCAGCTGAACACCTCCCAAGTGAGCAGCAGGGCAGGGATAATCAAGGTTAAATGCTATAAATAAGGTGGCTTATCCCAGGGGGAGCCTGGACTTCTCTGAGATGAGCAAAATTTGTTGAAAGACAGGTTTTTGTAGTGAGGATTGACAGGCTTTCCGTCCTGGAGGAAATGAACCTGAATGCTTGTCAGTGTTGGAAAAGGTGTTTCAGAGATGACAGTGAGCGTGTTTTGGCTCCCTCTGTTCCTCCTGGAGCCAGCTGTGAGATGTTTGAGGTGGGGAAGGATGTGTTTGGTAAGAAAATGATGGTTTGTAGGCCAGTGTCCTACAGGTTTGTCAGGCACAGCTGTGCTGTTTTTACAGATTTCTACTCCATTTTCAACATTTGACACCCACTGCTGGCTGGGTGGTGCCTCATGTGTTGGGCAAAGAGGATTTGCCCAAAATCTGAAATTTTTAAGGTCCCTGGAACAGTTGGGGGGCAGTTCTTTGCCAGAATCAAAATGGTGCCAGTGAAGATCTCAGGTGGAGCAGCTTCCTTTTTCTCCCAGAAAGCAAAATTCCTTGGCAAACAGTCAACTTGCTACATATCCACCAAGGTCAGCCCCCACAGAGGAATAAGGTGTCTCCCAGCTCTAACAATGAACACCTTTTTCTTTTGTTTTAATTTATATGCCAGTAATACTCATCTGGAAAGCTTCTTATTCTTCTGTCAGAAAATAGGCAGATAACAAAGAACAGCTTCAACAACTTCATTTCTTAAAAAGCTTAAAATGCATGAAAAACAAAGCTTTTTTTTTTTTAATTAAAAGAAAACAAACACGAAAATGGAAATGGAAGAATCAAATGGCCTGTGAAATTAAATAAATGGGAGCAAGTTTGAGAGGAGGAGGTGCCTGGCCAAGGAACATAACCAACCTAGCATTTCTCAATATTTTTACTGCGGTGCAGAGTCCCCACAAATAACCTGGAGGAGGTGTCCTTGAGGTTTTCTGTCACCCCAGCCTTTGAGAGAGGGCTGTGCTGAGCAGTTTTGCTGCATTTGGGAAGGGCACTGAGCCTCCACGCCTGGCTTTGCCCTGGCTGTGTGCTCCTCATGGCACAGCATTGCTCTGACATGGAGAAGGCTTTGTGCTCTGCATTCCCTTCCTTCAGCACAATCCTTGGAAAAGTTCTGTGCATTGATTGATTTCTCTGCTCTCAGACATTGATTTGGTTTGTGGAAAATGGTCAAATAAAATCAAGTCGTGTTTGGTGCAGACTGAAAATCGTCTTTTCCAGGCTCCTGGTGATTAGATCACACTGGGCTTTTTTCTTTGCACATCCTGCTCAGCCTGGCACTAAAAGCCCTTTGGAAGTCTGGGTGCAAGACCTCAGTGAATAGCTCAGTTGTGTTTCTGAGGGTCTCTAAAACAAACAAAAATCTTCCTGTTCAATTAAGGACTGATACAGTGACCTGACCCTTTGCCCATCCCATCCCTAAGAAGTGACACTGACAATTTTTAGGCAATTTTAACTTCCAATGTCCTGAATATAAATGGCTGTGAATTTATTTTTTGCCTTCTACCAATAAAGCTCATCAATCAACAACAAACCAAACCAATCAATCAATAAAAACCCCCTCCTCATCCTCCAAACAAAAGAACTCCTGAAAAAAGCCTGATCCCCCTCTGCCCCCAAGAGACCTCCTGTATTTTCATTTTATCTGTGAAGCTGGTTACTGGCATCACTGGATATTAGGGTTTTGATAAGCATTGCTGAACAGTCAGATGAATGATATTAATGCCTTTCAATTCATTAAATTGATTTTGGTAACTTAAAGAATTCCACAAAAGCTGAAGAAGTCAAACTGAACCCCAACCCCTGTTCAGCTGAAAAGAGGGGAAATTTAGGTTTGCTATACAGAAAGGGAATTGCTCCCTGTGAGGGTGGGAGGCCCTGGCACAGGGTGCCCCGAGCAGCTGCGGCTGCCCCTGGATCCCTGGCAGTGCCCAAGGCCAGGTTGGACAGGGCTTGGAGCAGCCTGGGACAGTGGAAGGTTTCTCTGGGCATGGCAGGGGTGGAATGAGATGGGCTTTAAGGGCTCTTCCAACCCAAACCATCCCACGGTTCTTTGATTCTGTCTCCACAAGCATTCAAAACTCAGGTGTGGCAAAGTTTTCTTGCCCAGGAACGTGGACATACAACCCCTCCTGACAGAGATACACCAAGAGGTTTTTTAAACCTGACTTCTGGGGTGTGTAAGCCCCAGGAGAAGCTGGGCAGTGACACACCCTGAGGGCTGGCAGCTCCAGGTGACACAGGGTGAGGCACTTGGGGTTTATCCCAGACAGCACCAGGTGAGGGATGAAGCAGCACTTGGCCCTGAAGGGCACTGCAGGGCAAGGGAGAAATGGAGAATATTTTTATCTGGTGGTCAAAGCACTGAGAGCAGCAGGAGCTCACACTGGAGGCCTCTTTTGCCTCTGAGGGGCGAGGGGAAGGTTTAAATAACTTTGTTGAGTGCAGGGCAGGGGCAGCTGTGCCCTCTGTGCTGCCCTTGCTCAGAGCAGAACCCGGCGTGCACCGAGCAGCCCTTGAGCCCTGCCCTGAACACCTCAGAGCCTTTGGGGTGCCCGTGGTTCCCCCTCCTGGTGTCCACAGGAGCCTTGGACAGCCAGTGCTCCTCACCTCGTGTCACCTGCTGGCTGCAGGGTCTCGGATTTGAGATTCCCAAGAGGTGTCAGATGAGAGTCTTTTTTCCCTGAACGCCCCGTGCAGAAGCAGAAAAAAGGTCAAAAGGCCTTTTTTCAGGTTTTCTTCAGGTTGTTTATTATTTCTTATCTGCAAATTCTTTCTGTGCCCTGCCAAGGTCTTGTTGCAGCGAGGGCATGAAGTGACTCCCACCCACAACAGGTGGGCAAAACTTTTATACCATGTTCTATGTATCTTTTATTTACCATTGATCACCAATACCTACTACTAATGTTAGACAGGTCACCTCTATCCTACACCAAGCCCTGTGAGCCACCACAGCAGAAAAATGGATACCAAGAAGGACAAAAAGGGCAAGGACCTCACCCAAATCCTCCATGTTTTTCTTTTGGCCCCTTTCTAAAAATCCTAATATGCTACATTTGCACCCCGTGATCACTTTACTACTACTACTAACTATTATTTTTGTTCCATTCTCGTGACTTGTAACTCATTTCACAAGCTGAAAGCTCTCCCATGGACCGAGATCCAGCACAGTGTCTCTCTGGGGCTCCGTGCAGGGGGGTCCCTGACCCCCTGCCAGGATCTCAGACCCTCCAGGGCAGTCAGAGGAGTGCCCTGGACTCGGACAGCAGGTGGTGTTCCTGCCACTCCCATCCCATATGTTTCATTCCTGCCCGTTTGGAGCGGGGAGCTGCAGTCATTGTGTCAGACGTGAATGGGTCTTTGCTGCTCTGTCAGCTGAATGACTCGAGCTGTGCTGCTTCCTTGCTTCAGTGTGCTGCTGTTGTAAGAGAACGTTTTCAGGGGATTAAAGATTTATCATAGGAGCAGTTGATTTGGCTCTCGCTATAACATTAAATGCTCTTATTCTGGTTTCTGTGAAATAATTTGTTTCCTTTTGTTGTCTCTGCTGAAAGTATTTCAACAACTTGGCAGAAGAATAAACAGACACAGCTTCAAAATAACTCAAAGCAAGAATTTTTTTTTTAATTAAAAGAGGAGAAAACAGGTATGAGGGAACCTTATTATTTAACACTTTGCTGCAATGGTGAATTGCCTGGTTCTGATGTTTTTATTGCTGTTCATGTGACATCAGCTTGCTTGCTGAAGTCATCAGGTGAAAGAAAAATGAGGTTTTCTTTTGACTCACATTGTAATCTCTGCCTCATCTAATATAAACAACTTTGGTTAATGGGTAAGCATAGGAAAAATGAATAGATTTAAGGCAAGGCTATGTTTTACTTGGAAGTTTTAGTCCTGAATGCTTCTCTGTGGAGCAGAGCTGTTTCTCAGTTGTGAGCATAAATGTCAGTGTTCTGTTGTGTGGGTTAGCAGCACATCGTGCTGCCTCAACTCTGTCAGAAAACAATCACTTTGTTCAGCTCTGTTGAATGAATGCTTGAGTTCCTGTGGGTAAAAGCTGGAGGGATGCAGATGTAATCCACATGGAGACTTTTTGCCAAGTGTGGTTGTTTAGCTTTGTCCTAACAACAGGAAAACTGGCAATGCCACTGTCCTTGGTGCTTCAATCACACTTCAGATCCAAGGAAAGAGAAACAGGAGTTATTACACCAGGCATGAATACACATCAGAAAAGTACTGATGCTGGGGAGAAACCCCTGGTGAGCTGCTGGGCTGCATGGGCTGGGAAAAGAGTTGTGTGTTCACCTCTTATGCCCCATCAAGGCAAAAAGGAGCACAGGAATAACAGTGTTCAACTGGTTATTCCCATCTCCAAACATCCCCTTATCAAAGTGCTGCCTCTGCACAGCCAGAAATGCTGAGGTGTTTCCTGGGGAGTTGGTTCTGCTCTTGCTCCCTGTGGCTGCACCTGGATCTGCTCCTGGGTCAGGGGTGCTGCATTAGGAGGCACCCTCCCAGTTTATCAAGGTTACCATTCTGTGCTTTGTTTTGTTGGGCTTTTTGAGTCAGTGTCTGCAGGAGCAGGACTTCAATACTGTCACAGCAGTTTGTGGGTGAACTAAACCATATTTGCAGAGCATGCTTGGGATTTCCTTCAACTTAATGATTTTTTAAAATTATTTATTAGCACAGCTTCCCTGAGGCAGAATGCAAGGTAGATGAGTTACTTTGCATGTGGATTAAGGTACCTTGGGTGCTACAGGTTTGGCAGGAGCTCCTCACTACATTTTGGCATCTGCTGCCACTTTGCACTCCTGGTGTGTGAGGTGCAGGGACTGTGTTGGCAGTGCACGAGGAACTCCTGTGGCAAATGCAGCCACGTGCTCTGGAGTGCCTTGTGCCTTCACCTGATAACCCTGAATTCATTTTCTCCTGAATCCTTTGTTCACCCCGGGCTGTGCAATTAAATGTCTTGATGGGTGCCAACAGATTGGGCTGCAGGGTCTGCACGGGCTGTCCCTGCCTGTGCTGACAAAAAGGGACAGAACACCTGGGAATCCAGGGGGGAGAGCACTAAATAAGCAACGTGAGTGCTTCTGCTAGGGCTGTTGAGATGGATGAAGCTGTACTTTGTGCAAGTATCTCTTGGTGTATTTTCTCATTGTAGGGCTCTTCTAAGTGTTGCTAAAGTGCTGTTTCCCTGCTATAAATTCCTGGAGTGAAAACCAGAGAAGCAGGCAGAGCCACCTCTCCAAGAGACCCTGTAATTACATTTTTGACTACTCAAGGCTGGTGTTTGTCTTGTTGTTTGATGCTGGCAGGAGCTGTGTAGCAAAAAGCCTTTTGAAGTTAATACCTAATTAAGATGGATGGGGAAGGTCAGAGCCCCTGGTAGTGCTGGTGGTTCAGGCTGCTGGCTGCCTCAGGAAGGCAGCAGCAGGAAGATTTACTGGGAGGCATTCTGTGCATCCAGGTTGGGAAATGTTATTTAAAAATCGATGGGTGAACAGGAGTCCTGAGTTCTGCACACAGACAGAGAGGGACATTTGCCAGATGGGGGAGCCAAGGCACTTAACTCTCCTGTCAGAACATCCCTGTTCCTGCTCTCCTCTGATTAAACACGTGAGAGGGGTTTGGTTCACATGGAGGAACTGGAGATGTCGGGGCTCCAGCCCTGAGGTGGGATGTGGATGCAGGCAGGGTTTGGTTGTCAGGCTGTAAACAGAGCTTTGGCTGATGTGTGATCTGTTCCACTGCTGCTCCTCATGGCAGTGCAGCACTGCATCTGAGTACAGGATGGGAGCACCAAGATAAGGGTTCTGAAGCCTGTTCCCAATCCTGAGCTGATGGTGGTGTCTCAGTGTAGGAGCACACAGTGAAAAACCAAGTGAAACCCAGGAAGACCCCATGGCACAGGGGAAATGGACACAAGGCAAAGTTTTGGATGACACTGAATTAGTTCACACTTCTCAGAGCCCAGCTCTGTTCATTGTGCACTCTGGACTCGGGACACTGAGAGAAATACTGAGGTTGTTTGACCTATCCTGCAATAACAGCAAGTGAACAAGAGAGCCAGACCATTTCCTAAAGGGGTGATGTGCTTTGTGTGGCTAAAGCAGGCATGGACTAATGAGTGCCTGAGTTAAGGGAATTCCCACTGCTGCTAGACTGGATGTAGAAAAGCAAATTAAAATGTCTCCTGTCTAGGTCTGCTGTGTGCACCTCTGACTTTTGGAGAGCAAAAGTCTACCCTCTCTTCTTTCTGAATTGAGTCCCAGCTTGGTTCTGTCTGCAGCCTTACTGCTCTTTATTTGCTGCCTCTGCTCAGCCAGCTGAAAGCTTTTCAAGTCTTAGCTGAGGTGTTATTGCTAAATTACAGAAATCTGGCCTGAAGGTGGGAAGCCAGAAGGAGGTGGTGCTGTTAGGTAAGCCATAATTTAGTGTATTCACGTCGGCCCCACTGAATGCTTTGCACCACTTGAAAATTCAAGATATCTAGTGAGAGAACACTGTTGGATAATGACAATACAGAAACTAGCTTCGTCCTGGATAATTTCTGCCAGCTGGAAATGAGGTCTTGTTGGTTCTTGGTGAAGCATAAAAGCACTTTTCAGAAAGCTCTGGTAACCCAGATTCAAGCCTCCTTTGCACAGGATGGCTTGGTCATGCCAGAGGGATGGGAGATATCTGGGTCTAGTGGTGGGCGGGGTGGCACGTTAGATCAGAGAGAAACCCCCCAAACCTCTCCACAGAGCTCCATTTGTTCCAGCTACAACCTTCTTTCTTCATGTCAGTTTGTTATTGCTGCCTCCTACACGTTCCTTAGCACGTTGGCCCTGCCATGGTCTCTCCTGCTGCTTCACAGAGCTGGAAAAATATCTCCTCGTGCAGTCAGAGTTTGTGGCTGAGCAGGGGGGCTTTGGAGGTGTGCTCATGAAAGATGGCTGGCTTAACTGTGTGAAGGTGTGTGGGGATTATAACTGGGCTTTATACCAGCCCAGGTAGTTCAGAATGAGTGTTTTCTGTAGATAATTTCAATTAAATTTACTTTGTCTCGCTGTCCAAGAAGTGGTTACCAGAGCAAACAGCCAAGATTTGTTCATTGTAAATATTTCTTGTTAAAAGCTAATGAAGAAGCCCTTCAGTAGCACTGAAAGAAAAAATAAAAGGGAAAAAATGGTCATAATAATGGTTCAATAATGTTGTAAGTATGCTGTTACTAATTTTGGAGGAATTTCAGCTAGGATTAAATTAGTCCCTTTGTTTTACTTAGTCCAGCAGCACCTTGGATTAATTGTGGGGACAGAAATTGCAGTTTGGCTATGCTAGAAGAGATTGTTAAGTATCTAGATCAGTAGACCACCAGAGCAGAGATAAGTGGAAAAAAAAATCGGAGTGTTTTGATATTGATTAGGGATGCACCTCTTCTTTCCTTTTCTGAGGCTCTGTTTAGGAATGGGAGCTCAGCCTCAAATGGCTCGGGGAAGAGATCCCTGCTCTAATGGTATGAATGGTTTGGTGTGTTTAAAAGTCTGTGCCACAGGGCAGTGACCCTTTGGAAACATTGTGAAGGAAATATTTACAGTAGATCTGAGGATTTCTGTCTGTTTGAAGTCCTGGAAAACAGTGCTGAGGCTTTCTGTGCTGCCTGCCTTTTGCTGGGCAGACCACCTTGCTTTGCATCAGTGGTGCAGATGGGTGGGAGAGGATGCCTGCAGGGCCTCGGGGAGAGCACTGCCCTGTGCATGCAGCCTGGGGATGCTGCCAGGAGGAGGAGGAGCCTTGGGATCAGCACCCCGGGAATATGTTGGCTTTCTGATAGCTGCTTTGGGGGATGGAGCATTTTTGCCTCCATCTGCTGCACTGAATGCTCAGATATTGCCCTGGATCTTTTCCTTCCTTCACCCACGAGTGCTGCAGATTCATTTGGAGAGCAGGGAGCCACACATCCCTCAGCATTTGGAAAAGGCAGGGGGAGGGTTTGTGCTGAGATTACTCTGGACATTGAGCCTGCCAGGTGAAGCTGTTGGCAGCTTGCAGAGCAGTGAAAGCACCTCCTCTGGCCCATCCTCCTCCTTTTCCACCTTCCACGGCACACACACGACCCCTGTCTGTACTCACCCAGAGCATTCCTTAGGGCTGAGATAATTGCTCTGCCCCTGCTGTGTTCATTCATGTTGGAAATGAATCTCGGCTGAGCGATGGCCATTGCAGGTGGATGTTAAATATTTGGTGATGAGCTCTGGAGTACTGCAGAGGAGTGATGTCTGTCAGGGTGCTGTGAACTTTGCAGGATGTGTCTGAGTGAATGCTGGGATGGGGGAATTGTTTGTTTATTCCGAGATGAGTCAGGATGTGGCGAGGTCAGGCCACCAGAGAAACGTCTGGGGGTGACTGAGAACATGCAGGAATAAAGTGGGCTGTGAAGATGAAACAGAACAAGGAGATTCTTAAGGGCTAAGGAACAGAAGAATTTAAGGGAGAAGACAGAATGGGAGTTTAAAAGTGTGTGAGGAAGAAGAGTGGAGGAAAGTGTTTCGGAGCAAAAATAACATTTGCTAAATTGCTTAAGAATTAAAATGAGGTGGAGTGACTGAAGAAGTTACTATAAAACTAAGCAGTCATGAAATTGAGGAAGTAGTTGCTACAAATATCACACAAAGACGGGCATGGAGGGCTTGAGGACTCGGGAAGATGTTATTTGGCAAGAATTTTCCTTAAATTTAATGGTGTGTGTAATATTTCCCACAGGAGTGATGAAATCTTTATGTTCCCAGGCTGAGGAGCCTCTGGAGGACTTTGGCACTGTAGTCCCTGGTGAGGGATGAGGCAGAGCTCTGTCTCACAGCTCCCAGAGCCTGGATGTGTGTCAGAGCTTCCCAGGGAGCTCAGGTTTGGGGGCACAGGAGCTCTGTGGCTGAGCCCCTTTGTGTCTCTTCCTGCTGCCATGGACTTTGGGGTGGCTGCAGGAGAGTTGAGGACATTTTCAGCCTGCTGGAAAACAAGTTATTATTTTTCAGCTGGCCCAGTGTAGTTGTCCAATGGCCTGGTGTTGAGAAATGGGATGAGGCTGGGGTCACCATTCTTGAGACTAACCCTGGCTTTTATAACCCTTCCTCTGGCTGTTCAGCCCTGTTTTAAACTGTTATTATTTATCAGGTTATTCCTTGGGGTATTTGTCACCTCTGTGTGGTCTTTTGCTTTGCAGTTTATAGTTTAAGCAGAGATGTTTCTGCATTTGGTCAGAGGTTACCACACTGTCACAATCCTCTGCCTAGCACCCCTACAAGGAGGCATAAATGAGACGTGAACTGCTGATATTTATTAGTGTGCTACACTACAAAGTACTTTATAGCCTTTCTGTCATATGTTTCAAATGATTCCACTTCAACCAAACAAATTGTCCCAGCTTAATTTCCAAGAACTCGTGGTCAGAATTGCTGAACCAGTTTAATTCTAAAGCACATATTTATACTGAGCTGCACAAAGCACGCCGCCAAGTGAGATTACAAATGGCAGAGGGGAAAGTTTAATCAGAAATGAGATGAAATTTGAAAATGTAGAGCGTTAGTGATTGCTGCTGAGGCTCAGACAGGGTGTAAAGTCATAGATTTTTCTTAGCAGGGCTCAGAATAGCAGACTTGAGGAAGCTGAGGAGCACACATGCCCTGGTGCTGACAGCGGGAGGAGGCGGCCGCGGGGCGGGAGGCTGATCTGCAGCAGGGGGCTGCCTGTGGTGTGGGGCAACGAGCTGGGGGTGGGAGGAAGGAAACAGCTCAAAAGGCTCGTCCTTGCCCCAGGTGGAGATGGGGGACGGGAAAGAAATGAATTGGTGTGAGCTGGTGCTTTGGGAGGTGTGCCTGACCTCTGAGGGGGCTGGGAACACAAACCCTGTGAGGAACGGCTGAGGGAGCTGGGGTTGTTTATCCTGGAGAAAAGGAGACTCAGGGGTGACCTCATCACCCTCTACACCCTCCTGAAAGCTGATGGTAGCCTTGGGGGTTGGTCTCTTTCTCCAGGCAACAACCAACACAGTAAGAGGACACAGCCTCAAGCTGTGTCAAGGGAAACACAGGTTGGATATCAGGAAAAAGTTCTTCACAGAAAGGGTGATAAAGTACTGGAATGGTCTGCCCAGGGAGGTGGTGGGGTCACCATCCCTGGATGTGTTTAAAGACAGACTGGGTGTGGCACTGGGTGCTGTGGTTTAGTTGAGGTGTTGGGGCTGGGTTGGACTCGATGACCTTGGACGTCCCTTCCAGCCTGGTGATTCTGTTCTGCTCTGGCTGGTGAGGACAGCTGGTTTGTCTTGGGTTTTTGGGCAAGCTCTGTGTGTTTGAGTGGAGGCCTTTGCCAGCTGATGTTGGAGAGGAGGTTTCTAAGGTGTCATTTCCCCACGGAGCTGTGTCCCCACTGTGTTCAGGCAGTGAACAAAGCCACGGTGCTTACTGATACCAGGGGTCAGATTTCAGTGCTGCCAGCCCCAGCCTGCTCCAAGAGCAGCCTTCTTGTGCCATTAATCCATTACATTGGATGGGGTGTCCCTGATCTGACCTATAAAACACATGTATATTTCTGTTTGTCCTGCACACCCAAGCCCTGGTTCTCTGTATGAAGGAGCACTGCTTGGGTGTGTGGGGGAGCAGGAGGAGACACAGCGTTGTCTGAATCCATTTTTCTGGAAAATGCACACTTGGCACAACTTCCCTCTTTTTGTATCGCAGGATGAACATTTCATGCTGATCATTTCAGCTGTAGGAGGAATTCTGAACCTCAAAATGGGATGTTTTGCCTTGGGGAATGTCTTTTTTTATTTGAACACTTTGGTGGTTTGTTTTCTTTTTTCAAGTTATCTCTTGAACGCTTCTAAATAGGAAAGAATTGGTACAAACCTGCTGTTGTTGCCACATTCCCCCCACAGAAATCTGAAAAAAAATCCCCTAATTGAGAACTGAGCAGATCCCTGCCCCAACACTTAGAGATTATGTGCTGTTTATAATCACTACAGGGAGAAGCAAGGCATAGCAGCAGCTTTTATTCCAGATGAGCCAGGATGTGCTCAGTGATCTCCCAGGCCTGTATTAAACCTGGGACTCCTCTCCAAACTGCAGGTGGATGAGAGGTGCAGCCCAGGAGCAGCGTTCATGTTCTGATGTGTGACACAGATTACAGCAGCTGCTGCTCAGATCCTTGTGTTCCCTGCCCTCTGAAGTGCACATCTTCAGGCCACCAAGGGGTCCTGATTGTCCTTATTTATTTTTTATGAAGCATTAATGAGACGATTTAAGCCTTGCACTTCTGTGACCAGTTATTTCTCAGCTCTGTCTGTACTACCTTCTATTTTTTCTTGCAGCCCTTTAGTTTTGTGTTTCCTTCTAAAATTTGTTCACTGGATAATACTTTCTTGCTGATCCATATTTTAGTGTACAACAGAGTTTAAATTGGAGGTGGTGTTTGGGTTTAAAAGCTTATGACCCTTGCTTAAGGGCTCTAAGTAGCACCACGTACTGCTGACAGTTTGTGGTGCTTACCTGCTTTGAGGGGAGAATGGAGAGGGATCTGTTCTTTGGTGGACAATGTCTCCATGGAAAACTGACCCATAAATGCCAAGTGGGACCAGTACAGAAATGGCATCAATCATAGCAGGGACCTTGATCACTTACCTGCCTGAACACGTCAGGTGTTTGAGCCCAGGGCATGACAGAAACCCCCATCAACACCCCATGGACATCTTGGGGGGTTGGGACCCTTGCTGGGACCCCAGGCGAACAAACACTGCCTTTGGCTTTTGCTCATGGAAAGGACTTTAACACTCAGAGAAGAGTTGTAGGTTTGATAGAATGTAGTTTAGTTTATCACAGGCTGTGAAAATGTAGTTTGGGTTTTTAGGATGGAGGCTGGAAAAGGGACAGGATGGAGGATCTTGGGTGGTGCCTGAGCTTCTTCCTTCTTCTTCACAGACTCCATCCTCTGTTATGTGGTGGCACAGGGTGATTGGGTGGAATGGTTTGAGGTAGAAGTGTCATTTAGAGAAATAAATAAGGATAATTGGTACAGAACTGTACATATCCTATGTTTGGGATTTGGATTGGGTCAAATGGCTTCATAAGGCCCTGGGGGTCACTCCCTCGGGGCATTCCAGCTGTGTTCTTGAAGGGAAAAGACCTTGTCACTGAGGAGCGTGCCACAAAAGATAAGAAATAATAAACACCTGAACAAGAAGCTGGAAGTCTCTTTCTACTCCTTTCTAAGTCTGGCACAAACTGATCTGGGAAGCAGACAAGCATTCTGAGAGTCAGGGAAGACAAACTCTGTGTGTCTCTGTAAGGAGTGATGGTGAAAAACCCACCCAAGGAACACATCCTACCTTAAGTTTTGGCATGCAAAACTGCTGCTTTTGAATCATCTGTAAAGCTGACTGAATATACCTTGTTTTATAATCACTACAGGGAGAACCTTGTGTGAAGGTTTTTGTCCTGGGAATGGGGTGGAACATGCTAGGAACTGGGAAAAAAAGCTTTAGCTCCTCTTCATGCTTGTTTGGTATCTTGAGGGATGTGGTGTTGCTGTTAATGTTGCTGGATCTGTGGCTGCAGGTGGGATTTCATGTTCAGCTACTGTGGCTGTGTCTAAAGAACTAGGAAACTGGAGGATGGAAGCCACGTTCTCAGCAGGTCTGGCTGCTTGTGCTGCAGAGGTGCCCATAATGGTGTGCTTAATTGGTTAAGAAAAGGTCAGGAATGTGTTATAATTCAAGAATCTCAGTGTTTTGCAGGGAGGTAGGACCAGTTTTCTGAAATGTCTCCCTTTTGCAAGTACTGTGTAAGCTGATAGTCATCATTTTTGACAAATCACAAAGCAAAAACTTCCTCACATGCCAACACCTGACTAATTCACTTCATATTCTGATTTTACTTCACTTAGTTCTATGTCAATCAGCCACAAATTAGATTGTACAGCTGCTATTAGGAGCAAGTGTGTTGTTTTGGTCTTTAAAATGCTGGACAAGCTTTAAAAACCTTTCCTGAATTTCAAATATGGCCATGGTAAAATTGGACCAAGGATTATATTGTCACTTCTCCCTAATACAGAATTATGAAAGCACATAAAGAGAGGAGCAGAGCTGCAGGCCAATGCATCATGTGATAGACTTTGTGTCAGGCCACTGAGGGAAGGCTGCTCACGGAGGACAGGGCAAAAGGGTCCCCTCACAAGGAAACAAACTGGACCAAGTGGCAGAAAACTGGGCAGGCATTAAAGGGTGGCCTCCAGTGAGGGCAGAGGTTTGGTGACCGAGCAAAGGGAGCTGGCAGGCACAGCACAAGCCCTGGGAGAGGGAGGGCTGTGTTGGTGAGATAAAAACTTTGTGCTGTGCAGAAATCCATGAGCATCCCAGAGGGACCCATTAGGCAGTAAACACTGGATGTGGTCCTGCCCTGGGATGGATTACACACGGGGTATGAAGCTGCTTGATAGTGTGTCCTTAAGTGTAATGATTGCTGCAATGCTAAAGTGCCACACGTCAAAGGGACTCTGATGTGCTGAATACATTTTCTGTGTAGCTCTGAAGAGGGGGCTCTGTCTGTGTGTAACCAGAAAATGAAAATGTCAAGAAAAATTTCAAGTGCCATTGCTTCTTAGGAGAATTATTAGCTTTGCATTGATTGAAAGGAGAGTTCCTCACCTGCCTGAGCCTGGATCCTCTCCTCGGGTTTATGTGGTGCCTTCCAGGAGCTACAGAGCAGCAAGGCTCGCATGGACGTGTAACCTGAGCTGGGGCTGTTGCACCAGGAGCCAGCCTGAGTCACGGCTGTGTAGTGCCAGCACACATTGAAGGGTCTGAAATAGCTGCACGTGGGTGAACAGAGCCATTAAAGCACAGCTTTTTGTTGTGCTGCAAGCATCTTAGGAAGGACACTTATTCAATTATTTTCTTTCCCTCCACTCTCCCCAGGAGCGTGGATACAAAAGGAAACAAAGACTGAAGAGTCAGACTATAATTTTGTGGCATTACAAGGACACTTACTTTGTTCAGTTCTTTGCTTCTTCCTCCTCAATATTGTTTCACGCTACTTTTATTCCGAGTTGGTGCTTTAGCTCCTTGCAGATTGCACCCCTGGAAGGGTGACCTGGGTGAGCTGTGTGTAGTGGGAGTTAAATGTGGCAATCAGCAAGCAGCAAACTCTGCAAAAGAGATGAAAAACTTTGTCTGTGCACACCAAGTTTATGAAAAGTCTTTACATGAATAAAATAACACTTGGATCTCAGGAGCTTTATCAAGTATTGGAGAAATTATCCTTATTCCATGCATCAGGAGCTGGTGACAGAGACAACAGCAGCCTGACAGCTGCTGGGGAGGCCGTGTGACACCAATCCAAGCCAGTCCTGTAGTCAGGAAACCAAATTTGAAGCCCCCAGAGGAAGCTGTTACGATTTTTAGCCTATAAAGCAGTGTGACACTGGGTTATTCTGCCTTTAAAGGAAATGGTGCCAAGCAGATCCTGTGGAGTTTTGAACTTGCAGCCCCACCAAGGGTGCTATTCAGAAATGAGTCCATCTGAGCAAACAGCAAACATGAGGGCAGCCCACCTGGTGTGAGTTACCACTGCATCCTCTGGAGGGATGTGGGTTAGTGCTGGAAGGTTCTCACTGCCTTCTGTCAGCCAGCCAGAAGTGGATTATTCTGGGGGAGCAAGAGACAGACCCTGGGCTTTGTCAGCTGCAGAGCAGTTTGTCTCTGGTTGGCAGCCAGCAACTTGCTGTGCTACTATCCTGTTCCTCAGCTGAGGTTCCTCAGACAAATCAAACAGCAGCGATGATGGAGAAAGAAGTGGCAGCAGCACTGGAAGAAGATGCCCCTCAGGTTCACATTTGCTTGGTGAGCCAGAAGATCCTGCAGAGCCTTCTGGGGATGGAAGTGGCAGTGCTTAGCTCTGCTCTGACATGAGATGCATTCCCTCCCTTCTGTGATGACTAAAGTAGGAACTGGGCTGTGTTCCAGACCTGTAGCCTGTGGCATTGGGCTGAAGAGATAAGAATTCACAGAAATGTAGAGCACCATAAAGTGTACAAGAAAAATTGAAATGACAAAGTTCTTACAGTAGAACTTCCATAACTGGAAGCGTTTCAAACTGTTTCGTCCTCCCTGATAACTGCAGTCAGCTTTCATGCTCCCTTCTTATCTTCTCCTGCCATGTATGCAATTATCAAAAATGTTTGTTGAAAAAGCTTCCCTTGGTTGTTTTCTGTTCTGTGTGAAATCCTTACAGCCAAACGGAGCGTGCACATGGGCATTGTCCCCCAGGGGTTTGAGCAGTGAAGTCTCCTGTCTCCATCTCTCAAACACTGGTTGTAAATGGAGCAAGGTTTGGTGTTTACAGGCACCCACAGCCCAGGCAAGCCATGGTTAGTGTGCATCCACAAAAGCCACACAGTTGGTCTAAAACCCAAGATACTGCATGTTTGCAAATGCCTGATGGGGAGTTTTGCATATGCAAAGTGTTTTTGAAGGCATTCTATCCTGCTAAATGACAACTTGGGTGCTGAAATACAGCTACCACTTCATTGGCAGAGTTTTCTGATGCATGAGGAAAACTTAAGATGAGCTGGGAGAACATCATTATCCTCCTGTGATCCTCCCCCTGTGCTTGCTTTTCACGGAGTCCCTCTCTCTTGTAGTAAGCTGAGCATTTTGGGGAAGGAAGTGGCACTTGGCACAGAGAAGCCCTCAATCCTTCAGTGGGGCCCTTGTGGCTTCAGCAGGGACGAGGATTTCACTGCTCCCCAGCATGAGGGTGCTGCTGCTTGGCTGTGTTCCTGTGGTACTCATGGAGCTCAGGAGCCAAACCTGTAGATCTGTACTCTTCTAAAGCCATCAGTCGCTCTCCTTTGCCAATGGATAAGTTATTTGACTTCTTAGGCCATTAAAAACTTATCTTAGTGTCATTTGTCACAGTTTCAAAAGAGCACTGCTAATCAACAGGCCATTCCTTCAAAATTAACCTGTGGAAACAGCAGGAGGGATGAGCAAGGTGTGATCTTGGCCCTGTTACCATATATCCCAATTCTCAGTTCTTCCTCCCCTTCCTAGAAAGCAGGATTGTTGTTCACAAGCAGAATTTGGGGATGCTTTGCTGGAACATGCTCAGATTTCTGTGACAATCCTTTTACTGCTGTTTTTCTTGTTCTTGGTGCTGTGGGTAGGATTAGAGGAGCTCAGGAGTGAATGTGCCCATCTCTGTGTGTCTGCCCTCCATCCCTCCTCAAGTTCCTCTGATGGCAGAAGAAAAGGGAAAGGAAAATGTATAAACTGGCCAGATCAGGCTGATCTGATGAATGCCATCAGGCTGACAGAGCTCTTTATGACAATTCAATAGGTGGAAGAGATTCAGTACATTTTCCAAGCCCTGTAGTTCAGAATACACTCCACACTCCTCTGTTGCTGGACCTGGGCATTGTGGCACTGCCAGCTGGGGGAAGCCTGTGCAGCTCTGTAACTATTGTCAGTCCATGGTGCTGGGATTTACATTCCCAGGTGTACGTGGGGCTATCTGTTAGAAACACTACGTAATTTTCTGCTTTTATGCCATAATAGGAATAAATCTAACCCTCATAAAGGCTTCTGTATTACACACAGCCTGTTTTCTATAATGGATGCATGCACACTGGCATGTGTTTTTCCTTTGCATTGCAGGATACTACAGGACTCTGCCTTGTTTAACTCTCCAGCAGTAAAAAATCATACCAGGTTCATAAGGAAAGGCCATAAATATTTTTTTTTTGTGTGTGGGGATGCAAAGGGGACGAGGAGGAATGGGAGGGTGAAAAAACATTGACATTTATGAGTGAATGGATGGTAATAAATGAATGTTGTAGCAAGAGACAGTGATACTTTTCTTTCTGACATTCAGTGATGCTTTGAAGACAGCAGGAAGCTTTGCTTTGAATCCCAAGCATATCAAAATGAGATAATTTAAATTTTTTTTTTTTGCCCCCAAATATACCTTATCCTCGAGCAGTTTTTATTAAAGATGCTAATTGCCCAGACCCTGACTAATGCAGGCTGCACTGTGCTGCTCGATTATTCTCCTCTGCGCCTTCTGAAATGAGGCAAGGCAAAAATTAAAGCAGGGGATGTAAGTACTCTGTTAGTGCTTTAATACTGCAAATGCCATTGCAAGGGTGATTCAGCCTGAAGCCAGGGCACCGACGGGCAGCTTGCACAGAGCTCTGTTCCCTGGTAGCACGTCTGAACCAGGTGTGGTGGACACAAAATCCTGCACCGAGGAGCTGCCAATGCGTTTTTGCCCTCTGTCTCTGACATATGTGGGGTTGCACGCTGAATTTTAGAGATGAGTATCCGTGCGTGTGAACTGGGTGACAACATCCTGCTATCAGGGATAGATCAGCTTTATTAACGGCATAATTAAACGGCACAACGTGGAGTGGAGCAGCTGTCCCGCAGTCGATGGCTGGGTGTTTGTGCCCTTCAGATCGGCGGGGGATGATGATGCCTCACCCCATCCCACAGCCAGCAGCTGCTGGGCTGTGTTAGTGCTGCATCTGGGATAAAAGGGACTTGGAAGTCTCAGTGACAGCCTGCTGCACGCTTCCTCCTTTGTTGCTCTAAGGCAGCCTTCAGTTTTTCCTTTTAGTTTTCGTGCATAAATCTGATGTCTTAAAATATCAACACTTCCTAATGATTTTTTTTTTCGAACTGAGCCTTATTTCCCTCTAACCATTTAAAAAAACCCTTATACTTGTCAGATTTATCTGTTTCAAGTATTTAGATGCCTCTTTAATAGATTAACTGTTTGACCATTTTCTTTTATGTTTCCTTCATTGGAGAGGAAAGAAACTACAGATTTTTTTTCCAGGCAAAAATAAGTCTATGGGGCAGCACTGTTTATGCTGGATAAGAGCCTGGGAGTCTTAACTGCTTTCTTCACAGACTGTAAGCACAACTAACTTAATGTCTCTTTATGGATTACATTGAATTGTAGCTCTTCAGTGTTCCTGATGCTTATTTAGATGGCTTTTTTTAAGGATGCTGAATGATTCCCTGTACCACGCACGATATATTTTCATTGTCCTTATAATTTATATTTTAATGTACTTTTGCTTTTTATAAGCTCTGCCAGTTTAACTGATGACTTATCTTGCTGCTTTTTATCTGGGGAGGGTAATTAAAGACACAGCAGCTCTGGTGGAGCCCAGAGTCCTGTCCACATTCCACAGACAGTTTTCTCTCCCTGGATTCACTCCAGCATTGCCATTTTACTGCTGAACCCCCGAATCCTGCACCAGCTGACTGTTTCTTTGTTGGCACAGGGGTGACCTGGGAGAGGGAAATCGTGTGCAGTGCCCACTCGTGGCTTTTCCAGAAAAAGGAACAGCTGGCTCTGCAGGGACCCTGTGTGCCCTGGCTGCTGGGACTGTGGGAATCCATCACTGAGGGTTCAATCAGATTAGCCTCGTCTCAAGTTCGAGTTCAGGAAGTCAGCAAAAGTTCGGGTGGCTGGGCTTTATCCGAGAATCATTGCCTGTCTTCTCCTCTAATTCAATAGTTTACAGTTTTTCAAGTTTCGGGGCAAGATAAGCGGTTTTAAAGGAGTGTCCCTCAACTTGCTGACCTCAGGCACAGCTCTGGCCACAAGAAGGTTTGAGATGAGTGCTTGCATTCACAGCACCTTTGCTCTGGGTGCAGGGAGCGGAGTGTGTCTGAAATGCAAATCTTCACAGGAAACGGCATCAGTCAAGTACTGCCCAAGGTGTAAATTTGCTTCCTAGAGCAACTGGAAATGTAAATTGGCTTTTCTAAGTCAATTCCTGTTAATTTGGGTGGCTTAAATGGCTAATGGCAAGCAGAACTTCTTGTACCCCTGGTGAGGTGAGCAGCTGTTGAAAGAGCAGTGGATTTTTATGGGGTTCTAAAAAGAATTCAGAAATACTGGGTTTTTTTCTTGACTGTGCACTGAAGTGTATAATATTCAAGTCTAAATGGCTGAGCTGCCACAGGGACTATTCTCATATTGGTCACTAATTTGCCATTTATTTTAACTTATACCTCCTGTAACCTCTTGCAGCAGCAGTGCCTGTGAAAACAGACATGCTGAACTGTGTTTTAGAGATGCATCTGAAATACTCTTTGGGTCTGGAGAGCTCTGCAGGGCAGTTGGAAACCAACTGGTTCATCACTGGTGATTGCAGCTCTGTTGACAGCAGGGGCCTTACAGGTGCAGGCTCGGGTGTTTGCATGCTGTTTTTAGGGAGTCTTTAGGAATGAATAAAGTCTCTGCAGGTCAGTGCTGGCATCCTGGGAACCTCCTTCAGCAATNAGGTGTTTTCATGCTGTTTTTGGGGAGTCTTTAGGAATGAATAAAAATCCTGGGAACCTCCTTCAGCAATGCAAACAGTAGGAACTTGCTGACATGAATGACCTGCTCCTACCTGGAACTTGGTTTGCACAACATCCCAAATGAAGGCTGAGAGAGAGAGGAAGGAATGATTGATCAAGGCTCAATTCAGGTGAGAGCAGCTTGTATCCTACCAAAGTGCACTCCTAGAATTGCAATCTCTTTCCTCAGTCCCGGCTTGAATAGAGGGAATTTGGAGAACAAAGGTACATGAATAGCTATCTCTGTGCTTATTCAGGACTTGCAATTTATCTTGAGCCTTTCAGATGAAAGATACTATGAAAGACTCCAAATACCCTGTAGAATGAAACAAGACCTGCCTGGAAGATGTAACAGACCTAAGTGAGTTAACATTTGCCCCATGGGCTCAGTTGAAGCCTTCAGGACAGATCCTCAGCTCCCAGCAAGCTGAGCTGGCTTTGGGGGAGATGGATGGGGGGATCAGAGCTGTGCAGGCCCTGCAGGGAGCCAGGGGAGCCCTGAGCAGGGAGCTTTTATCTTCTGATGGCTCTTTATCAGCTGCCATTCCTGGGGAGCCTTCCCCCTGTTGGTACCAGCTGTATAAAACACATCTTCAGGAAGGTGTAGAGACGTCATGGGCTCCTTGTGGGTTTGCCCTGGAAAAGCTGCATGCTGGGCAGAGGAAGACAAAGAAGTGTGTGTTTACAAACGCTGGCAGAGAAGACAATAAACCCACATACAGAGTTAAAAGGTCCTGTTTAGCTTCTTAAGAGAAGCTTATCTGGAAATTATTTTTGTTAATTTTGTGATCCCCCCAGTGCTGCCATTTTTGTGGCACTTTCAGTAGACAGGTATCTTTATAAATCCAATATGCCATAGCCAAGAGCTCAGCCATGTGAGTTTGGTCTTCAGCATCCCCAGTGATTATTTCACTGCTTCAAGTGGTGTAACTTTTTTATTAAGGGTGGTGGTGGTGGTGGAAATAATGTTGCTGAGGTTTTGTGGTTTGCCTCATTTTATTTTTCCCCTCATTGTGGCTGGGCAGAGGAGAAAACTTGTCAAGTTTTTCAACTTGTCTGATTTAGCCTTGCAGACATTGCTCCTTGTTATGTTGTTCTCTATTACATTAAGAAGCTCTTTAGGAGCTGGTATCTTCTCCCCAAGGACACACTTGTAATCAAGTCCCTTTCAATCTTTTTGATAAAATAACCAGTGATCTCTTGCCTACTCTCTGTTGTGAGACACTTTCTGGCCCTAAAACAAATATTCTGATGCTTTCCACAGCATCTTGACTTCTTTTTATTGTGGTTTTTTTCAATATTCACAGTGAATGGGAACATTGGTTTGAAATGTACCAGTATCTGTCATGTGCAGTGGTGGGAAGAGCTGTTGTTCCTGTTTCATAAGTCCAGGAAAGCCTTCAAGTTGCACAGGTCATTAGTGCTTTATTCCTGGTTTTGTGCTTCATTACTGGCATTGTTACTGAGAGTATGAATCCTTGATCCCTCTCGACGTCTCTCCTTACCAAAATTTCCCATTCCACCAATCCTCGTGGCCTTTCTGGAGCAGCCCTGCCTGGGACTGCACTGGAATACCTGTTGTGGGTGGTGTGTCCCTGTGGGAGCCCTGCTGGGTGGGACAGACCCTCCTGACCAGCATCTCCCAGTGCAGCAAAGCCCTGCAGTGGGGTGTGGAGCTTTACCCAGGCTGCTGATGAACAGGTGACATCTGACACACTGAGCTGCTCCTTGCTGGAGAGCTCCTGACAAAACTCTGATCACAGCTCCTGACAACCACCGTGGGGCCATCAACTCCCTGTTCCTTACCCTGTTTTCATTTCCTTATGGCTTACAGTATCTATTAGGGGATTGTGTGCATTATTAAATCAAACACCTTCAAGCACTCAAGACCTCACATCTGTCAAGCTCAGCTTGATGAAAGGATATCAACCCAACCTTCTATAAATTCCTGTCCCATCATTTTCCCTCAGTTACATAGCTGGACACATTTTTTCCTTTTTTTTGCCTAAGATTTAGCCCAGAGCAAACCAGTTTTTGTGCAGCTGAGTCACTTCCCTTGCCTTACATGGATATTGGTGTGATATTATCAGTCTTCAGAGATGTATTAAAATTAGCACCAGCATGTCAACCATGTCCCAGGGTGCTTTCAGCGAGTTCCTGTTGTTATCCTTTGAGTTGCTCTTGATTGCAGCTGCAGCATGAAGTACTTTGTCTTTCTCAAGTGATACAAGTATATCCTCCTCCCTCGCTCAAAATGCAAACCAGAAATATTTATTGAACTTTTCTGTCATTATTAATAATTTTGCCCTTCTTCTGCAGCAGTGGGCCCATGCCAATGATAAAAATCTCATTACACTTTAAAACAACAGCTCTGTCATACTTAGCCCTTCTGCTGTGGGTTTTCCCGGGTGCCTTTGGGTTGTTCTATCAGTTATTCTCCATTTTACAGTTTTGTGTCCACAGTTTGTAACAACCTCTCAGTTTCCCATCTCCTGCTGTGGGGAATGCTGGCTCCGATGCTGCTAGAGGTGAGAAGGATAAACCCCAGACACCTGAGCATTGGTGCAGCTCTGTGACTGCCCCATTGCATGTGAGCCACCTGTGATTTAGCCAATAAAATCTGATGCTTATTTTAGAGCAAATCAACGTCTAAATTTTTTTTTTTCTAGTGTCACCTAAGGGAATTAATTTTAAATTCACTGGGATTTATTGGAAGCCTAATGCTACCTTTGAGGCTCTTTAAACTCCCAGCCTGATTTCTTTTTCTAAGTGTCATGAATATATATGTAAGTGCTCTTGACTTTGTAGGAGAGACTGCCTTTTGTATTTCTAACAAAATTGTAACAATCTGCTTCTAGAAATTGTTGGGGTTTGGTGCTGAGGTGGAATTGTGTATCACCCAACACCACGGAGCACTAACTGTGTGCCAGACAGAACTGGATTGTGTTTTAGGCCTGATGCTGTGTGCTTCTTATTTTCAGGGTTATTTAGGATTTGGAGGGGGAAAGATGGTAGATATTGCAGAGAGCTCAGGTTCCACCAGCTTGTGATCACTGGGAGTGTTTAATTTGATGTTCCTGCTGAGTGAACTGGATTTTTATAAACTTTGCTATGGTTGTGCCCTCAAGTTCAGAGGAAATCTTGTCTGTTTATCTGCAGAGGGAAGCAGAGCTGAAGACTTCTGCCTTGTATGAGCTGTGTTGTTGCTGTATGACACGGACAGTGAAATTTAATCTTTGCCTTGCCTAAGCTTTAAGGCTAAAATTAGTTCACCTGTCATGTAAGGGACACTTCAGTAGGATAAAACAGCATGCTGGGAGGGCTATGAGAGAACACAACGGGGGTGTCCTGTGCATGAAAGTGCTGGACTGCATCACCTGCATTTTATTTTTCCCATTTTTCCCCCGTTTCCCCAGTGGCAGGGCTGCTTAGAGGGCTGAGGGAGGGAAACCCAGCCCTGGCCCAGGCAATAAGGGTGAGGTGAAACACTTCCCAGCTGGGAGCTGCTTTAACATGCCTTGCAATTAGTAAACCCTTCCCATGTGAGAGTTCCCTGATTACACAGATTTTGGAAGTTGTGCTTTTACAATTTCACTTGTTAAGATATTGCTTTTACTGCAGACTGAACAGGTTTATTTCTGGCTCTAGCAGAAAGCAATTACTGCAGTTACAAAAACATTGAATATTGAACTGGAATTCTCAGCCTGAGAATTTCTGGACCTTTTTTTTTTTTTCTTCTGGTGAAGCAGAATTTGGTGGTGCTATATCAAGATGAATTGGATATATGCTGTTTTGATTTTAAAACAACAAAAAAGCACCCCTAAATTCCCCAACCCTATAAAAATCTAAACTATGGTTTGAGACTTAAAGCGTATCAAGGTGGGTTTTGTTGGTATGGTGTAAAGTAAACTGGGTTTGTGGGTTTTTTTGGGGTGGGTTTTTAAGATCTTGGTTTTAGTATAATGGTGTCTTACACTGATTTTTTTTTAATGTGTGAGGGCTGGCTGGAGCTTTGGTGGTGGACTGGTTCTTTTTAAATTAAAGGTGGGGTGAAATCTTAGCTGAGGATGCTGTTTCCTGTTTAGGTGCCCAGTGTGAATTCAGTCCTGCATCCCCCCAAACTGGTGGCAATCCTGTGTCAGCTTCCTGGGCTCAGAACTTGGTGGTTTCAAACTGCAGCATAGCCTTTGGTTACTGACAGGAGCAGAAAAGGTGCAAAACCCACTGAATGAATTCTCAGTTCTTTGTGCAAACACTGATTTCTACGTGTACTTGTGGAGTTCTTGCCTCCATGTAGCTCCTTCATGTGATTTGTGTTCCGGGGGCTTTCCATGGATTTTGTTTAGTGAGGTGTTTCATGGCTATTTCAGCAGACAAACCTGAGCCAGCTGGTTTGATTGCCCAGGGCTAATGCAAGGCCAGTTTTGGCACTGCCCTCTGGGGGGTTTGAAGCCAGGCTGTGCATCCAGCTCTGCAGTGGGCTGCTCTTGGGAGGTGGCAGGACTGCTGCACAAAGCCATCGTTGTATCAAGTGAATCAAGCACGTGGGAAGCCTGTCTGAAGCTGGTTTAAACAAATACTTGAAACTTTCCCATATATTTTTACTAAAAGCTGGGCTTTTGGAAGGAAACTCTGATTATTCACTAAGTTTCCCATGCCTGGGTTTTGTTTGACTGCTGTGAGCCATAAGGATACTGATAACATGGTATTAATTACATGTTGTAGTTTTAAACTAGTTCTGCTCTGCACCTCTTCAGTGTGTTGGCAGAACCTGACCCCTCTGTCTGTTCTCCTGTCTGTAAAATGAAGATGATGCTGCTCTGCTCAGCACAGTTATCACTTGAATATGTATAAAAGGATGGTAGCTAAAAAAGCAGCTTTAAAAAGTTTAGGTGTGTCTATATGTCACGTAGACAGTCAGGAGAATTTGTGCCCTTGGTTTGAGTGGGAGTGTGACAGCCACACTTTGTGTGGCAGGAGGGCTGCAGATGAGCTGAGGGGCTTTCAGAGAACTCTCTCAAATGCTGTTTTCTATCAGGTGCTGAAGCTGATGTGTTTGGGCACAGGGAGCCTTGCCAGGTTCCCAGTAGGGGACTGATTCTTCACACATCTTTGAGTGCACGGCCTCTTAGTAACTTCCCAGGCTAAAATGCTTTCTCCCATCAAAAGCTTGGAGCTTTGTGTTGTTGGTTGTTTAGGTTTTTTTACATTTTATTTTTCTTCTTACTATTTTTTTCAAGAGACTCTCTAAGTGAGCTGGAAATATCACCAGTAGCTGTGATTCAAGTGAAATTCCTGCTGCTAATTACACAGGCTTTTTGCTAAAGGTAGTAAATAGAAATCATTCATGGGTCCTTAGAGGCCTCAAAATCATTCAGTATTCAGGGTAAATATATCAGGGAGCTTCATAAGAGAATAATTTTAAAACAAAGCCTGGTCAGCTCTTTAATAATTTACTGATTGTGATAGGAAGGAGAATATCTAATAACTGGCAAGATTGGCTTTCAAGTAGAAAATAAATTAGTGTTAGAGGAGTGTTTTTTTTCAAAGAATCATAATTGCTATTAGAGAAACATTTGGTTATCATATCAGTTCTTGATTGCTTTACAAGCACTTACCGAGGCAAAGGCACTTTATGTGATTGTTTAGGAAGCTGCAAAGACAGATTTATTCACATGACACTTCTCTGAAATAGGGAGCTCTCAGCAGCCTTAGCCAGTCCAGTCTTAAAATCCTGCAAGTGGTCCACTAAAAGGATTTTGTATCTCATGGCCACCTCTGTTCACTGGTCTGCCGTGGGAAGGGACACCTGGGCTCACAAAGATGCTCCAAGGACTGGAGCACCTCTCCTGTGAGGCCTGGGGTTACTCAGCTGAAGAAGGGAAGCTCCAGAAGAACTCAGAGCCCCTCCAGTGCCCAGGGAGGCTCCAAGAGAGCTGGAGAGAGGGGCTCTGGAGGGACAGGACAAGGGGGAATGGCTTTAAGCTGAAAGAGATTCGATTTAGATTGAATTTCGGGAAGAAATTCTTCTCTGTGAGGGTGGTGAGGCCCTGGCACAGGGTGCCCAGAGCAGCTGTGGCTGCCCCTGGATCCCTGGGAGTGTCCAAGGCCAGGTTGGACATTGGGGTTGGTGTCGCTGTTGCCGCGTTGACAAACGACACAAACTCAGCTTCTTCTAAGGCTGAAGAAGTCTAACTTTATTAAACAAACCCCTCTTTATAGGTTCTCAGCCAGCTGGACATGACTGGTGCATTGTTCACCACCCCATCACCATGACTGGCTGATTAGAAACAACACCTCTATGTAAACAAGTTCCAGGTGCAGGGTTATTTCCATTCTTTCATCTCAGTGTTCTTAGGATATGTTTTGAGAAAAACTTCTCTTTTCAACAGCCTCACTGCTGCCTGAGAGAACCAGCAGCAGCCCAGGAGGGTAAAATGAGACCCACAGCTTGGAGCAACCTGGGGCAGTGGAAGGTGTCCCTGCCCATGGCAGGGGATGGAGCGAGATGAGCTTTAATTTTCCTCCCAACCCAAACCATTCTGGGATTCTGTGACTTTGGCCAGCTGTCAGCTATTGAGTTTTATTTCCAAAAGCTGAATTTAGGATAGCTGTAGGAATTCAGGGGGGAACACAGGCCTGCACAGAAAGGCAAGTCCTTGCTGTGGGGTATCTTGTATCTGCTGATGATGCTGACTATGGCAAATCTAGATTACAGCCTGTAGGAGGACATTGATGGGAAAAGAGAAATGGGAGCAGTCCTTGCCTCCATCCCCAGGCTTTGGGTCTGTTTTGGTCCAAGAGTCTCAACGAGCTGGCCCCTGAAATGGCAGGACCAGGGGTTTGGTGAACCTGGCTTTCTGGAAGGTTTTGGGCTCCTGAAGAGGGAAGATGAAGAACCATCATGTGGGAAATGTGGGGGGGAGGCCTTGCACCTTGTGCAGGTCTTGAGGGGGTCTACAGATGTTAATTGTTCACCCGAACACCTTTAGATGGCCAGTGCCATGGGATGGGACGGTCAAAGGAGTTGGGAAAGTTGAATTAAATAGTGAAGGAATGGGTGAGTGGGGTTTTGTTCCCTACAGGTCCTTTGTCCCTGACACCACATTGGCCTGAGGAGGAGATTGCTCCTTTGTTTCCCGAGCTGATAAAGCTCTGCTGTGTGACACTGTGTGCCTGCTTCCTCTGCTAATGACTGTTAATGACACAGCACTGAGGAAAATATGGCCTTAATGAACCCTGATGAATGGCTATGTCTTAAAAAGGAATTAAGTGATATTTTTTTTGAGGGGGGGAGAGTGAAGATACATTAATTCTAATTACTTTTATTTTATGGCACTCTATATTTTCCAAATAACTGATAAAGTTTATGCTTGGCTGTAACACTGCAGTAAATTCCTAACAAAAAATATTTGCTATCGTTATGTTAGCTTATAAATTTCTCTGTAGATTTTATTAGATAAGCTTCATGAGCAATCCATTAAAAATGGGAGCTGTAGAATGTGCAAGTTTTCCATGTAGTTGACTTGAAAACTTCCATGTTTTCTGGAATGAGTGCATAATGGATGTGACTCTTTAGTCACAATTCATTGGCACATTGCAAGGGCTGGTGCTCTGCATGCTGTGCAGGAAGAAGGAAGGCTTCCACCTCCTGCCAATGCTCAGCTGCTTTCTTTATGTGGGCTCAAATCCCCTGGGTACAGCTCGTGGGAATAAGGGAACAGTTTATGGTTTACTCTGAGCTAATGCACATCGTCACAAATTTTAACGGAACTGGTTTACTCTTCAAGTAATTCCTAATGTTCTAGGCCTTGGCACTTTCTAGAGAAGTTCCAGTCATGGAATTGCTGAGGTTGGAAATGACCTGTGAAGATCATTAAGTCCAACTGTGTCAACACAGCAGCACCACCACGTTCAACTGATCCATGTCCTCCGTGCCCCAGGCACAGGATTTTGGGAACACTTGCAGGGGTGCTGGTTCCCCCACTTTCTGGGCAGCCCATTCCAATGGCTGGCTGCTCAATTGATGAAGAAATTTTCCCTGCTTATCTCTGCTCTGTGCTTCTGGGGTACATCCACGTAGTGGCAGGTGCTGCTTTTATATCTGCAAAACAGAAGTGGAAAACCTGCTGTAGGTTCACGTGTGTATGAAGTGCTGAACGTTTCTGGCTTTTCCTTTTGACAAACTCTGCTTTCCAAAGTTTCACAAGCTGGAGTGGTTGAGACAATTCTGTCTGCCATTTTTCATTGACTAACATAACTGGTTTATACTGTTTGGGGGGGTTGTTTGTTTTGGTTTGGTTTGGTTTTGGGGTTTTTTGTGTTTGTTTGTTTGGTGGGTTTTGGTTGTTGTTGGTTTTGGTTTTGCGTGGTTTTTGTCTTGTTTTGTTTTTTTGGTGAAATGCACCTCATAGAACCTTAGCTTCCAAATCAGGATTCTGCAGTTTCTGGGAAGGAAGACAGAGTGAGGCAGTGGAAGAAGTGTCTGTGATTTGTCATACTGAGCTTGATGTATTTGGGGGGAAAAATAACTTTCAGATATGCTAGCCAGAGTTAAACTTATCATAGGTGTTTATTCTTCCTAGTACCCCTAAAAAAAAAACAAAAACCAAAACCAAGATATTTCTAAAAGTTTTTAGAATTAGTCATTTTTCATTCATGCTGTTGCCTGAATGTCCAGAAACTGGGCTTGGAGTAATCTTTAACTGGAATGCTCCCTTCTTTAGAGCTGTCAAATACAGAAGCTGTTCCTGAATCCCAAAAGATACAAAGATAGAATAGATAGAATATCACTTTCAGGTGTTTTGCTGAGGTTTCCTATTGCAAATAGAATCTCTGAGTTAGGTAGCAACAAATTTATGTGCCCTGCCTGGAGGAGCTGTGCTGTTCCTTGTGGCTGATGAAAAGGCACTCGGTTCCCCTTTCAATGGCAGCATCCTCTGGAAAGCTGTGCAGAACACCTGCTTGATGACACAAATGTCATCCAGATCCCCACTTCAGGGTGTTAATTCAGGTTCATTCCATATCAAGCAAAACTTGCCTGGAAGATTTCAATGAGGAAAGTGAGCAGCCTCAAGCACGAGAGCTTGAGATGCATCATGGTACAAGATGGAACTCGGGTAAAACAGGAGTTTTACCTGCTCAGTGCTTTGGAAACAGCTAAAAAAGAATCGCATTAGTGGGGAAATATTCCAGGCAGGGAAGTGCACTCGAGGTCCCAGCGAGTCAGAAGGTGGCAGCAATGACACTGACATTCCTCTGTTGTGCTTTGCCTCGACAGTAACTTACAGCTGGCACCGCAAGAACTGCAAACTTTGGATAACGGTGAAGAGCTCCGAGGGATCTTAAAAATACTGAATAAGAGTTGAGGTTGGCTAAGCAATCTGTTCCCCCAGAGTCAGCCTGTCCCCTCACGGAGCAGCGCAGTGCACACGCTGCCCCGCAGATTGCTGCTGTCAGAAAACCCCTCTGTCCCCTCCAGGGCCGGCCTGCGGAGCTGCTGCTGCTGATCCCGGCTCCCTTTAGCCTGGCTCTGCTTCCTCTGTCACTGCCCTGTCAGGCTGCACACGAGAGCTTTCCCCACCGAGCACCATCAGGTGTTTCCCAGAGGGAATGTCCCCTCTCCCGGTGCAGGGAGTGGACTCCGCAGCCACACCAGGAGCCCCGTGCTGTCCCCTCTGCTCTTCAGCCGCCCGTGGTGGAGGGAGGCAAGCCGAGCATTGTGTGTCCCAGCTGTCTCTGGAATGTCATTAACTGTGATCCATAAATGGAGCCAGACCCATGGAAAGTTGTGCTTTCTTTTAGAAAGATGCTTGTCGAGGTCCTCCTACTCCTATTAAATGGGAAGATAAAGTTTAAATTCCAATTTGCTGCTAATGAACAACTGCTTGGGCTGTTTGACATTTTCAGATGATTTTGATGTTGCCTCCTTGCTGTACCTTTCTATTTACTTGTGTCTGCCTATGGTATTAATATATTGCTTTTCCATGACCCAGCATTGTTAAAATCAACTGCTAGATCCAGGTCCTTTCAGCATTTCCCAGAAGGTGTCATTGTGTTCGTGTCTAAAGGTGAACTTGTATTTCTGAATAATTGATGGCTGGTAGTTAATTTCTTTATCTTCAGAAAGGAAGAAACTTATTAATGAGGATAATGCATGAGAGATCAATGCCGACGTGTGTGACATCGATTAATGATTTCAACTTGTAACCAGGTTGGAAAAAGCAGCTGGGCTCTGTATTTGAGCACATAATTATCTGTAATTGTGCTGATTACTTGGTGGGAGTGGAAAAACAGATAAGGCACCACTTAAAGGGTACAGAGAACGGGGCAGAGGTCTTCTCCCTGATACTCACTGAGCTGGCTTATTATTAACTCCTCAGTGGTTGAGGTGATGCACAGATGTGGTGTGAGTTTATTTTTCCTGTGGGGTTGGCATGTCTGGATGTGTACATATACATCTATAAAAATTGACAAATCTGCACAAAGAAGTGAAACCAGTGCTGGAGAGACAGTTTTGTTTTTAATAATAAAACATTGGAATCAGGAAGGCAGATGGTGAAGTTGTGAATGGTATCAGGAGAATGGCCCGAGGTGTTAAGTTTCCTTTCTTGAACACCATGACAACAAAAGTTCAACAGATCACATTCTAGACCCAAACCTTCAGTGCATAAGGAAGAAGAAACTTTAATTTACCCTTTGAAGTTTACGTAAAACTTTCACCCACCAATCCTGGTTTTTTAACCAGGATGCTCCCTGATAGGAAGCTCTGCAATGACAGCTGTAAGTTGTGTGTGTATTTATTTGTAAGTACGTATTTACTGCTTGCCTTGAGGGAGAAAAAAGAGTTTGCTGTATCGAGCAGACTGATCTTGGTGTGTATTGAACTTCTCAAAGCTGAGGTTCTCTTAAGGCACCCACTGGTGTGTGGAATGAAGATTCTCCTGTACCCCTAGGACTCTGCCTATAGGCAGACTTGAGGGAGAGTTGTGTTTTGGGGACCTGTGCACCCTCAAAGAATCCTGTAGAACTGCAAAAAGATGTTTTCCTACCCTTCAGGAAAGCACATGGGCTGTGGAGTACTCATTCTCAGGCAGAGGAGCTGTGATGTCTGTAGCACAGGCAGCCTGGCTGTGGTCTGTGAGTCAGCTTTCTGCTGGAGCTGTGAGATGTTGTACACACTGCCAGGCACTGGAGGAGTTCCTCTGCCTTCCCATTCGAGCCTGGTAGTAGGATTGGATATTTGCATACTAACTTTTTTGTTAAACACTTCAAAAACACGTACTGATGCAGTTTTGTGAGCTGATCTTGTTGAATGTGTTTCCTTGATTAAATGCATCCGCTGTCCTAATGTGACAGTGCCTTCAGTTGTTTAGCACTTCATTTTCCTCACCACAAATGGTACAGCTTGGCCCTGGAAAACAAAGAATTACATTTTTTTCATCTCATTGACCCAGTGAGGGAACAGTTTTGCAGAGTCAAGAAGCCTCAAGCGACAGGCTCAAGAAAACTTTAGAACTTATGTCAGTGTTTTCTTTTTTAAGCCACTTGAGAGTTATTAGTGACAGCAAAATAAGCTGTGGTGTTGTACACCAGGATGGGATCAGACTTAGGACTTCTCAATTTTTAGAAAATAATGTCATGTAATACATATCAGCCCTGAAATGCAGAAGTCTAACAAGGCCCTTTTGTAGGGATTTTAATTCTTCATGCCAGCTCCAAAGGCACCTATTGTAAAAGCCTCTGTGTGTTACTGCTTGGTGAGCACCTGAGTTTTAGAGCACAACTTGTCCCTGTCTTGCTTGATGGTTTATGAACCACCATTATGGCCCTGTTTGAATGTCAGGAGTTCCCTTAGCTGTAAATGAGTTATACTGATGGCACATCTCTTTATTTTTAAATTACACATTCCTTATCTGCAGCATGTTTTCTCATTTCCCTTTTCCAGCCTTACAACTTCTTTTAATAGCTGGATTTCATCCCACCACTATATATCTAGCCCTCAAAGAAGCTGTTGTTGTCTGGAAGACTATTTCAATCCTCCTGGGTTACAAATATCTATTGACTTTGTCATTAACAGAAATAATTTCAGACTTTGGGATTTTGTGCTTACATCTGCCTAATTTTAGTTTATCCTGTTCTTGCTGCAGTCATCCTACATCTTATATTTGTTTTCCTTTCTCACAAGACTGAGTTCAGACAATCCTTCAGAAGGTTTTATCCTGATTTTAGTTCAGCCTAATGTTTGCTTTTGCACTATTTGCTGCCCAAGACAGCTGTCTCTTGTCAGTTTTTTCCTAGATTCTCGTAGGCAATTTATTTCTAACCTTTCTTCTCTATCCAGATCTTCCCTCCCACCATTCTTCACCTTGCTTATGATGCAGACTTCTTGGTTTGAAAATCTCCCCTGTAAGAAGTATTAACTTTCTCTCCTTTTCACTCCCTGAGCTCCTTGGGCCTCAGGAAGTCAGTTTACCAATTTTTTGTCATTCTGAACATGAATGCCAGACTCGTTTCTGTTTCTTCCCTTTTATTTAGTTTCTAGGAAAACAACTTTATTTAGAGTGTTTTTTACAGCTGCTGTTTGCTACTGTTTTATTCACTTCTTACCAGCACCATCCCTGTGTTTCAAGACTTTCTGTTCTTATTGCCCAGGCAATTTGCACTGATCTAAGAATTATTCCAGTGGTTTCCATGTCTACTGTGCTGGCTGGATCCTTTCTGCTGGCTAGCAGATGACTTAGTGAGGTTTTCTTCTTGTTGTTCTGTTCTCTGCTCTCCCTTAATCTACTGCTGGACTTGTTTGTGATTGTCCTTGTGCTGAATGAAGGATAGAGAAGAGCCTTAATTTCTGAAGTGATGCTGACACCTAAAGAGGGGGTCACACATCGTTGATTGGAGGGGTTTTAGGGCTGGGCAGAGGATTTGGTTGCCCAGAGCAGCTGTGGCTGCCCCTGGATCCCTGGCAGTGTCCAAGTCCAGGCTGGAGGGGGGTTGGAGCACCCTGGGACATTGGAAGGTGTCCCTGCCTGTGGCAGGGGTGGCACTGGGGGATCTCTGAGGTCCCTTCCAACACAAACCTTTCTCTGTTGAGATACAGGGGACCTCTCAAGCTCATTTCTGGCTAAGGCTGTGAACAGCTGAGGGGGAGTAGCAGCTGCCAACTGATGCTGTCTCTGTTGGCTCCCAGTGTGGTGCTCTTGCTTGACCAGTCAAGGACTGCAATGTGCAATTCCTCAGTGGTTACTCACAACCATAGAACAGTTCAGGCTGGAAAAGACCTTTAAGATCATTGACCCAGCAGTGCCAAACCCACCACCAACCCACGGCCCAAGTGCCACGTCCCCGTGCCTCCCCAGGCAACCTCTTCCAGTGCTTGGCCACCCTTCCAGCGAAGAAATTTTTTCTGATTATCCCACCGGGCTGAGCCCTGAGGACATCCCGGCCCCTCGGAAACTTCCATACTCCGGCAGTTAGAAGTCTCGGGCGCTCTGGTAGTATTGAAAGTGCAACGCCAGCCGGCAGTTTCGGACCCGCACGGGTGCGTGTCCGTCCCGGCGGGGAGCGGGGAGCGCTGCCCGTGCCCGCGGCCGCCCCGGCAGCGCCGCCGCTCCAACACCGCCCCCTGCGGGCGCGGAAACTGCGCGCCGGGAGCGAGCAGGGCTCGGCTCCAGCTGGAGGAACGGCCCGCTGCAATCCCCGCTGCAATCCCCCTGACTGCCCAAAGCTGGCCCCGCTGCGCTGCTGGCCGCACAGGTGCTCAGCCCGGCTGGTCATCGCGCTCCTTTTCCTGTGCGAATTCCGGCTCAGGTGACCGATCCAGACTGATCTGGCCCCCATGCAGGGCCTTGCGTTTTCCCCCCGCCTTAGGGCAGCCATGCCTTTTGGCTCTAGAAGTTACCTGTGGACAGCAATTCTCAGAATTGTGCCCGGAATTGTCTCCTTGCCTGTGCCGAAGCCCTAGGAGTGCCCCCAGGGCGCCGTGTGACTCGGTGTTCGGCAGTGGACTCCCGAAAGTAAAGTGAATAAGGATGGAAATTACTATTTTCAGCTGTAGGTGCCCGTGAGCTGCTCGTAGCACCGCCCCATCAAACGGCAGGGCTCGGCGGCCCTACCCCCTCCTTGGCTCCAGCAGAGGGTCGCTCCCTCCATCCCATCCCATCCCCGCGCCGCTCCCGGCCCCAATCCCACCCCCAATCCCAGCCCTCCGTTTAACGCCAGCCCCCGCGCTGCCTCGCCATCCCCGCTGGAAACAGGGCAGGAGCAGCAAACCTGCGTGCGCCGCGCGATGCTGTGCTCCAGCCGCTACCGCGGGGCGCTGTGCGTGCGCGCAGCCGGGCTCCGGTAGGCATCCAACAGCCCGAAGCCAGCGCTCCCCGGCCCCGGACGCAGCCGCTGCCCCGGGGGAGGGGGCCGGGGGTGGCCCCGCCGCGGCGGGGCAGCGGGGCCGGCTCTNGCGGCTCCGCCGAGCAGCACCGCGGCTCCGGCTGCCGGGGCCGCCGCCGCGCACAGCCACCAATGCGGGGGATACTGGCGGGGAGGCAGCGGCTCCGCGGCAGCGGGGAGGGCAGGTGAACTCCGGGGAAGGATGACCGGCGTCGCCGCGATCGTCTTTTTCCTGCAGCTCTTGCCCAGGGCGGACGGACAGGTCTTCCCAGGTGAGTGATGCCCGCCCGGCCGGTGCCCCGCTCTTCCATCCCCCGGGTACCCCCGCCGCGGGCGGCTCTCCCCGCAGCCCGAACTCTTCGCCTTATCCGTGCCTCCGGCCCCGCGGCCTCGCAGGGAGCTCCCGGTGCCATCCGGGGAGCGGCGGGGGATGCAGGCGCCTCGGAAAGCGCTGGCCAGCGGCAGCGAGCTGCCTCGGTCCCTGCCGGTTCCGAAGGCGCCGGGGATGCGAGGGGCTCTGCCCGGCCGTGCGGGGCTCCGCGGGGTCCCGCCGGGGCTGGGGGCCGGGGGAGCTCTCTCCTGCCAAAGTTGCGTGTGGCAGGAGGTGACAGCATCGCCTTTATTCTGGGATTCGCGATACGTGAGGCGTTTTTTGGTGGTAAAGAACGCTTGCGAGCCCAAGTCAGGAGCTGGCTCCTGCGGGATGTGCAGTGCCGGGGGAGCCGCTGCCTTCCCCTCCGGTCAGGGGAAGGGCTCTGGGCTTGCTCTGGGAAGTTTAGTGGCAACTGTTTCACCACTTGCATGTCACAGCTCCAGGAACTTTCTCGGGGGGCTCAGCCGCTCGGATCGGCTCCTGCCCAATTGTCACTTTCCCAGTCGCTGATGTTTAGAGTACTTTGCTCCCTGGCATGTGTACAGTAATAGTAGCCGGCTATTTTCACACTCCTACGAGTTCCTTTAGGCATAGTTTGAATTACTTGAAGATGACAGGTGCTTATAGAGCTGGCTTTCTCCTCCTGTGCTATTCTGTAGGTAATCCAAAGCTACACGGGTCTTGCTTTTCTCCTGGATCTTGCAATACATTAATTTTCTCACTGCAGTTTGTGCTCATGCTAAAAAATAAGCAGTTATAGCTTTCTTCTCTCTTGACTTAGGAAAAAAAAGTATTTTAAAACTACGTGTATATTTAAGACGAGTAAAATTTCCCTGTGTTGTGTCGCTTAACACAGGGATATATCTCATTGCTTGTGACTTAGGCGTGCTGGAGGACGAAACGAAGTTGAGTTCCTCTCAAACACAAGAAGGTTTTTGAAGCAGCTCGAGTGACTCTGTCTCGCTGTTTCAAAGCAGCACTAGTGGCGTGTTGGAGAGGCTGAGCACCGCGCACAGGTTCCCCGGAGCCCTTGGGTGCAGGCTGGGCTCAGGGCCGGGCAGACCCTCTCCGGGGGAGGTGCTGTCACCAACCCGGCTCGCTTTGACACCAGCGGGATCTTGTTTACATTGCTAGGCAACTGCACAAAGCACAGATTTATTAGAGAGGCTGGGAAATCTAACCTAGTTAAATAACTGCTTCCTTGAGTAAGCAATATGTGGAGCTATTTATTTCCCCTCTTCTCTCTCCCTTCCAACTGTTTTCGTGTTCTTGACACTTGTCATATCAATTGAGATTAGATCCTGGGCTTTTGATGAATCATTTAGCCAGATGCTTGGAAAGAAGAGTGTTCTGTGAAAATAGCAAAGTTTTAAGGGGGCAGAAGATACTTCGTATTTGAGGGACATAATATAATATGAGCTAAACGGATGAAAATTTAACGTATTTCAATTATTTTTAGGAAAGCCATGAAATATTTTAATTATCAGTGGAAATAGTAACTGTGAGGGTTTTTTTTAATCGTTAACATCCCTTTCTCCTATTTGAGTGTGCGTCCTACCATCCAAAGTAAGAGGCACTGATTTTAATGACTGTTTTCTGAGCTGCTGGTAGTACTGAAATTAGGAGAAAGTTTTCTACTCTTAAAATAAATATTTGCTATGAAATGTATCGGTTTGGATTGTGTTCCTGTAGCTGATTTTTTTTTTCTTATGGTAAAAAGCAAAGTTATGCAGGTGCACTTTGTCCCTGAAAATTCGGTGAAGTTTGGAGTGGCTCCAGTTAATGCCATCTGTGTCTTTCCGCATCTTCCATCAGGTGGTGCTCTCTCCATAACTTTTAGGATGCAAATACCTCCCGTCTCCGGTTATTTTTCAAAGCCTACTGCGTTTATACAGCAGCCTTTTGTTAAACATCCCGAAAAATCACTGTGCAAGTTGTTGGCTGGGTTTTTCTTTTCTAAATATTTATTTTCTTAAGTGATCGCTAGACTAGGAAATAGGAAAGGGACAAGTCAAGATGAAATGTAGTTAGCTCCTACCCATTTTGCACAGCTGCTACTGCTGCTTGGTATTATCCCCAACGTAAAATTAGGAGTACTACAAAGAGACAGCAGAATGCTCATGGCTTCTCTCTGGAATACCTCCTTTCATCCTGAGGGAGCTGGCTAACACTCATTTCTTTATGTAATTTCTCTATCACTCTATTTATAACTCTTCTCCCCAGCAATTACTTCCCCTTCCCTGCAGTCTCTGTATTTATTTGTAACTCAACGTATGCTTTTCGAGGTTCTAAACTTTTTGTCAGCTCTAGGGTCAGCTGCTAATTTAAGTGCTTTACTTTTCCGTGCAAGACACAGAAGTAGCACCAGGTAATGATGGTGGCACCCAGTTCTTCCAGGATTCTGGAACTGAAGGAGCATTACTTACAGGGAAGTTCTTCCCCTGAAAGTCCGTGTGCGGTTTTTCTCCCACCAAAACATGTGGGATACTCCTGCAGTTGCCGCACACTTTTCTATTGTCTGTTTTGTGAGGATTTTTAGCACAACAGGGGGACAAAGAGAGAGATTAAAGTCATTTGCAGCCGTGAAAAAGCAGTCGAGGTGGGAAAATAGGACAGAGGGTTTACACGGGGGCTGTTGACCTGAACATCAGATTATTTAACACTTGTTTTTCTTCTGATGGCAGTGCTTGATTCAGTGTTCCCCCCTGTCCTGCTGCTGGTTTTGCTGGCAGAGCTGCTGCGATGTGTAGCTGGCTGTTCCCAAGGGCTGCTGCCACATCGCGAAGTTACGGCAGCTGCGAGTTCATTACACAGGGCTGTCCGGGGAGGAGACGGATGAAAAGGGAGCAAAGTGCAAGGAAAATTTTGGAGGCAGCTTTAATTTGATAGGAGTTCATTTGCTCAGGTTTTGCTGTCAGTAAATTGGCGGTGAAAAACGGGCCTTTCTGAGCGAGCTGCTGTGTGTGGCAGTTGTTAACAATGCAGCCATTTAACTCAATAATCACTTTGCTCTCCCTCTGGGGAGCTGTTAGCGCCACAATTCCACTTTATTCTTCTCCCCGGCTGGCTCGATTTGTTTTCTAATACATAAACAATTAATCCTAAGAAGGTGTTGTTGTGAAACCGCCTCTTTCGACAGCGGCAACGAAAGGTCACTGTGTGTATAAAGGCGTTTGTGAATCTCTGAGGGATAATCCTTCTCTTTTACAAATGCAGAGCCCTTTTTAACCATCCACCCTCCTGCAAGTCCCCGAGCTCTGCTTTTCTTGTTTAATTGTACTTTTAAAGTCTGTTATGCTCTGCGTGCAGGCCCACGTGCTCCAGTTTTCATTATTATTACGGGAATGATTTGGGGCACTTACTGTAGAATATTAAAGTATATTTTTTTCAGGAGGCACCATCATCT
The DNA here is from genome assembly GCA_013400495.1 of Nicator chloris. Classification (NCBI taxonomy): domain Eukaryota; kingdom Metazoa; phylum Chordata; class Aves; order Passeriformes; family Pycnonotidae; genus Nicator; species Nicator chloris. Next base: position 251,619 of record WAAE01013282.1, read on the forward strand.
GTTGCCATGGGAACCCGAATTGTGGTAAAGATGTAGGTCTGAGGCTTTGAACCTCAAATGCCATGGACAAGGGTTGTTTCTTATAGGAACAATCACTTTTATATATGAAATCCAGTTAAGTGGAGAGAAGAAAGGGAAATGAATTGATCTGTTCAGCATTGTTCTGACAATCCTCTTGAATAACATTCAGCACAGAGGGATCAGTGTCTCTGATTCCCTCTGTGTGTATGGTGTGGGTTTTTTAAAGCTCATTATTTATCATAATAGTTGTTTTATGCCTCTGGTAATTTTCATTGTGATTTTATAAGCGAGGTACACGAATGTGTATTGGCAGGTATTGTTCTTTGCTTGAATGGGAAGCACTGAATGTACAATGGAGAGGTGTGCATTGGAACTTCAATATTTTGGCAATGGGCAAATTTGAGATCGATTTAACATGGCCCTAATTAACCAAATGAATAAAAATAGCCGATGTTGTCTGGAATCCCCCTGCCAAAGTGTGATTGTATACAGGGGCTTGCTGACTGATGAGAGTGATAATAGTTCTGCTTTAGCACAGAAATCTGCAGCCTGGGTGACATCCCCACAGACTGTTACAGTTTGGGTGACGAGCAGCAGGATGTGTGTGTGCATTGCTATATAAAGCCCTCTGTCTTTCTAGAGAGACATCCCTTAATTTTTTATGGAAACTGCTGCAGTCTGTTTCCTCGGTGTCTTGTAATACACAGATTAAATATGTAACTGAGCTTCCAGACTATGCTCATAGGAGCATTCATGGATGGGACTTTCCTTACACGTGTTTGAAACAGCAGCAGCCTACAGGGGTCAGCTGCTGCTGTGAACAAGTTGTAGTCCAGGTCTCCATCTGTGATGCAGGAAACCTTCTGTGCCTCCCATTGCCTCATAGCAGAGGGCTCCACTCCGCTGAGGAAGGGCTCGTGGGTTGACATTCCTGGGCTCTGTGTTCATCTTCTTGATAAGAAGATGGTATATGGCTCTTATGGTATTTCTGGAATGTTTTATGGAGCAGCATTGATGGCTCATTTCAGCCAATGTATTTGGCCTGGAGTCACTTCTTTTTATACCACTCACAGTTCCTAGTTTCTTATTTTTGTTCTTTAGCTGGTGCTCTCCCCTGTTTTTGCTGGATGGTACTACTTGGGTACCTTCATTTAGATGGTCTCTGCTTTTTTTTTGAGACATCCTTACCTACCTCTTACCCTATCACCTTCCTGGGTTGGTGCTGCCCCTGACTTTTGAGTGCCATTCCAGGCAAAGCCAGAGAAAAAGAGCAGGCACACAGAGGTGGTGAATGTTGTTGATGGCATCAGTGAGGACTTCTCACAGCCTGGTCCTGTCTTTCCGTGCACTTGTCATTACATAACAAAATAGGGTTCATTATTGTGAGCCCTAAAGATCATACATCTTCATGGTAAAGGAGACAATTACTGTGTCTTAATTGGATCATGCATCACTTAATCAGTCCTGCTTGTTTTTTAATATCCAATAAATACATCCCATCTATCACTGCAGTTCAGAGACATCAAATACTTTGTAAACTGGATGACAAGACATTGCACGTTCCAGAGGAAAATGCTGATAAAAAAGACATTTCAGCTAAAGAAAACAAGGACCTCTGGAGAAAGAAGGCTGTTAAGGTGTTGTTTAATGCCCCAGTTAAAGATGATGTAATTCTGAGAAGTCCTGGTAAAACAGGACAAGAAACCCCAGGAAGAAAGAACCTACTTAGTGCTTGGTCTCCTCTGGTTTTCTTGTTTTCTTTTAAATACTGCTTGTAAATCAATCCAAGGCCAGTTGCTTGATTTCTTTTCTCCAGCTGGACCCCCCTGGGACCGCAGCCTTGGGAATTCAAACCGTCCTGGTGAATTCTGCTGCCGTTTGAAGTGGTGCAGCTCATGTAGTTGAAGAATGATTGAGCTGCTTATGAATTTTGGGAGGATGGGACCTGGCTCTTGTTCCTTGATATTTTTGAGTTCATCTCTCAGGAAGGCTGTGGGGTTTGACAGCTGATGATGTTGTGTGGGCACAGATCAGTGCTGCAGCCTGAGCAACCTCCGGTTACGCAAAGCTCTTTGTTCAGCCATGCTGCTCCCTTTGTGCTGGAAGTGCTCTAAGTGTCCCATATCTCATGTTTTTTTAGCTGGAACGGCTTCAGATCTGGCTTTACAGAGGAAACAGAGTTTATCACTTTTTTTTTCCACATACATCCTTGTCAATCTCAGCTTTGTTCCTGGTAGTGACTGTGTTGAATCACTGGGAAGCAGCTCCTGGCTGTGAATTCAGCTGTAGAGTGAAGGAGGGCTGCTCCACTCTTGTCCTCTGCAATGCTGGAAAGAACAACAAAATCCAGAGCATTACCACTTCAGCCAGGGTTTATCCATTTTTATGTTGAGGATCAATCCTTCCCTCTTTGAACTTGAAGAAAGTATCATTACCTGTGTGAGCAGAAGTAGAGCTTCACGCTGTGCTGGGGATAGTATTGGAATATTGTGCTTTTGACTTCAGCACTGCTGGATTTGTTGCTGCCACCTTAATCTGAACATGTGAGAATCTTCTTCCCCTTAGTACTGACTCAAAAGTCAGCCCTCAATAGCAGAGGGGAGAAAAGAAATCCTAAATAGGCAAATATACCAACTTTGTGAAGTGGCCTTTCAGGATCTTTTTTTAATGGCAGAGTGTGGAGTCGGGGACGGTAACTGTGCCACGTGGTTTTGTTTATTTGGGAAGATAATGATGATTTGTAGGAGTGAAAAGCCTGTGTGATTGTGACCAACCAGTAGAAGTAGGGCACAAGGCAGGGGAGGAAGAAGGGAATTAAAGCAATCTGACTGCTCTATAATGGGCCTTTCTTCCTTTAGAAATGTTTACTGGAAGCACGGCGGCATTTGCTGGGTAAGCAGAAGAGCACTCCTGTCAGCAGGACGGGAAGCTGCTGAGCTTGATGGTTCGTTTCTCCAGAAAAGGGATTTGCTGTCAACATGTACCCACTTAATGTGGGCAGCCCAAATCTCATTCTGCATCTCTAGGTGGGAATTCAGTGCTCTAATGGGAACAGTTGTTGCTGAAAGTGAAAAGTGCGGTGTGTTTCTACCAGTCAGTCATTTCTCAGGGAATTAGTTCATGGTTTTGATGTTTTCTGCAGAGGTGTGTGGCTGAGAGGTAGATTTAAAAAACCCCAACCAGCTAAGCCAAGAGGCTGTGTCCATCTAACTCCACACCACTGCTCTGGGTTGCTACCAAGAATTTTTACTGATTTGTTCTTAAGAAAAACACCAAGAGAAGCAATAATGAGCTATTTCTGGTGTTTTCCATTCACATCTGCCTGCTTAAAAGAGGTGTATCTCTCTAGAAAGTCTGTTCTGTGCTTTCTCTGGCCTTTAGCTCGGGTGTGTTTGTCAAGTGGCTAGGCAGAAGTGCTGTTACCTTCTCACTGCTGCCTTCTCATTTTTACCCTCTCATTCCGGGCTCCAGAGGCAGTTGCCAGTTTTGCAATGGTACCAACTCGTCTCTCCTAATGAGCCTCTTTAACAGAAACTCACTTTTCCCTCTAAATTGTTTATTGAACCTGAAAGGATGGCTTTGTTGTGTAGCAACTTAGGACCACTTGAAGAGCCAACTGCTAAATGCTTTAGAGGCACAAATTACTGGGGGTTTTTAATACCCTGAAGAACGTTTTCTTTGCAGTTGTAGGAGGGAGAAACAGAACCAGCAGCAGAAACATGAGCAGTGCCACAGTCAAGCAAGCAGGGTGGCAGCTGACAGGATCCTGGTGTTTGGGTGGGGTTAGTGATGGAGACTGTGATGGGAAGGAGAATTTGATAAATTTACAGCAGTAGGCAGAGAGCAGGTGTGAAGAGAAATAGCAAAGTGGACTTTGCCAGAACAGAACCAGTGAGGAAGCAGACATAAAATAAAGCTCTGGGCTGGGCTGCTGGATGCTCTCAGGCTGGGAGGGCGGCTGGCACTGATAGAATCTCCATTTTTTTTTAAGCTAAATGTCTACCAGAGTCATTTGAGATAGCTCATAGCTGCAAATTTTGCTCCTTAGGCTGAAACGTGGGATACGGCACCGAGTTCTTGTCTTTAATTTCAGTGATTGAGCATCTCCCTTCACAAACCAAACTGATATGAATATTTTGAATTTACCAGCAGCCCATTCTAGGTTTGCTTAGAAAAGCATATATTTATCTGTTATTTTTGCCAGTTGCTAATGTTTGAAGAGCCTTAACCACGCCAGCAGCAGTTGTCCCTGTTGTTGCTGCAGCTCAGCTGGTATTTCCTAGCTCTGCTCGTGTGTTCACACGACAGTTGCACACTGTTTATTTCAGTAATGCAAAGGGATAAGCACGTGAAAGGAAAAGCCTGTTCCATTTACACTCTGCAGAACACTGCTGCCCGTATCAGAGTGGCTGATCAGGATGTTCTGGGCACCTCAGTGCATCCCTGGGCCTGGCTCAGAGCCTGTGCCAGGCAGCCCAGATGTGCCTCAATTTGTGCAGCAGCCAACCCTCATTAAACACCCAGCAGCCATCCCCCACCTCAAACCAGCCCCTCATCTTTGCTCCTTCCCTTCAAAGAGCTGCTTGGAGCCTTTCACTGTTGAGGCAGGTATTTTGTGTGGCATTGCTGGCTCTGGCTGCACTCCCCTGACGGATCTGACTCCAGGGGTGGCTCGCAGCTCCCGTGCCCCCGTGGTCTGGCTGCTGTGCCAGCTCTGACTCATTCCCTCTCTGGAAGGTGCCCTGGGGCCTCTGCTGCCCTCCTGCCTGGCAAGGCAGGTGAAGAGAGCCAGGGGTGGATGGCTGCCAGCAGCTCACCGATTTCGTGGCACTCCTGTGCACAAACACGTGCATTTGGTCCTTGCCAGCCATGCTGCATTGCACCCACTAGCTCATTTTGGGAATTTATTCATTCATATGAATTAAATCTAGACCCACTCCAAGTTTCCCCCAAACACGACCTGAATAATTGTTTTGTTGAAAAATAGCTGCTCTAAACCTGGCGCTTCCCTGCAGGTTCAAACATTCCAGGGTGAATCAGGGAGAATAAATCCACGTCATCTAGTAAAAAATAATAGGTTTCAAAACCAAAAATCTCGTTTTAAAAGGGATTTTTGCTATGCAAATGTTGGGCAAAACATTTCCTCAGCTTCCTGAATAAATTTTTTGTTGGCGATAGGGTTTCCTACGCAAACAGTAAATATTTTTATGATTAAAACATGGGAGATGGTGTCTGTACTAACAGCTATCAGCACGTGGTAGGAATGATCAGAGAAGTGGAAAGCTTGGAAATAAACACAGTGTCTCTGTTGGCACAGGGATAACCCTGGAGACTGCCAAGGCCAGAGCCTGCAAAAATAAGAAAGTATAATTAATTGTCCTTAAATGAACTTACCGAGCAAAAATAACCCTTTTAAAGTAAACACACAACTTTGCACCTTTTATAATAAAGCTTTTCCACGTGCCAAAGATTTCCATGTTCTATAATGCCTTTATTAAGGTTTCTGTGCATATTTATTGTAAAAAAAAATTAACATACAGAGTACAGCTGCACTGGACATCCGCTTTACCCTTGCACTTTGATTTTCTAGTAATAATGCAGAGAGATTTCTGATAATGGTTGGGAAGGAATGTTTTGGAATGTTACTCGGTGCTTTCTGAAGGTCACTTGGCAGTTGTCTGTATTGAATCACTCCTGGGTTTGTGCTGTGATTTTTTGGTGTGGGTTTTTTGATGGTGTTTTGGTTTGTTTGGATTTTTTAAGAGGTTTTTTCTTCCATGCTGACAAGCTGCTACTGCTAACAGAATACTCAATAAATGAGTGTTCCAGTGAAAGAAAGAGTTAATTTCCTTGTGTCCTTTAGTGTAATTCCCAGTGGTCGCTGACTTCAGGGTGACTCGCAGGTATTTAAAAGATGAACCAACAGCAGCTTTAACAATACACAAACCCCAAACTTGTATCACCCTGCTTGCCAAGAACAATTCATGCCAGAATCGCTGCAGAGAACACAGGAGAGTGTTTGGATTATCCAGTTTGGATTATCCACAGAGTTCTTCCTCGTGTAGGGGGTGGCAGAAGGGTCACTCATCAGATTCAGGCTTCAGATGCAATTTCCATTAAAGCTGAGAACATTTAGAAGTAGTTCCTTTATAAGTTTTTTGCTTAGTGATGGTAAACTTTCACATTTTCAGTTCTTAAAAAAAAGTCAGAGCTGAGAATCTCAAGCAGGAATCCTGAGTAGTATTGCAGCGTAAATGCAGAGGGAAGGTGTATACAAAGTGATTTTTGAGTGGAGGAGAGAAATCTGGGGGTGATTAATGCTGAGATTTTTGAGAGGACTGACTGGCAATTGATGACATATTTGCATCAAACTGAACGTGGGTTTGAAAAGCAGCAAGTGCACTGAGGGCAGAATATGCCACCTGCTGTGTTTGTATTTTAAAAAGTATATGTCAGGATGTTTTTTTCTGCCTGGATTATTCCTCCTGAACATCTTCTTATTTCCAGGAGTGGCAAATTAACATATTGAGAGTACACACGAGTGACAGCGCTTTCTCCCCTTTTGAACAAAGATTTACAGTATCTAAATCCATTTAATTTCTGGACCTCTAACTGAGAATGGAGCTGTGAAGGGGGGAGTGCCTCAGAGGGGAGGAAGGGGAATAAGGGAGAAATATTTAATGTACAGTGAAAGGAATAGAATGGGATAAAAACAAGAAAAGAATTACTTTGGGCATTATGGAAATCTCACTGCAGATCCATGAGGCTGTGGAATTGTGTCCCAGAGGAAATGTTGGAAACTCTGTCATCTGAGTCACTTTAATTTAGACAGGACAAAAAATTGAACAATCCACTGGAGGCTTTTTTCCTCTGAATTTCTGACTTTATTATAATGCTGTTGAAGAGGGAGAAGAAGAGGAGGAAAAAAAAAAGCAATGATGCTGTATTTAGCATAAGTGATAACATCTACTAATGCTTCTCTGCTGTTTTTTGATTAATCTGATTATCTGTTAAATATCAACAGCATCACGGTGAAGGCAAGATTGTATCATGTGCCCCTCCAAATCCCCCTCACCCCCAAATCTGCATTTAGACTTTATCTAATCTGGGGGCAAATAGTGAGTGTGGGATTAAAAAGCCCAACCAGCAGAGCATGCCACAAACAAAACAAAAACAACACAAAAAATCTCAGCCCAAACCCCCAAGCAAACAGCAAACCAGCCCAAACAAAACAACAGAACCCAATTAGAAGTGCAAGATGTGGTTTGGAGGTGCTGAAGAAGCACACAATGTACCAGTCAGAGAGAGGAGGAGGGTGAAGCACGTGGTGCCTTATTTCTGTACCAGAGCTCCTGGGTGCTCCTGGGTGAGCTGCTGGGGAGCTGTGGCAGGGGAGCATCAGCTCTTCCCCTGGGGGCTGAGGTGGGGCCCTGTAATAAATGAGGAGCTCGACTCAGCCAATATATCAAGCAGCAATTCTATTTATTAATTAATAATTGGGATGGTAAAATGTGAGCAAACAGCGCTGGGTACAGAGGAGGGGGGGTCCCCCAGCTGCACGATTGACTGCTGGTCTCTGCTGGTATTTCTACATGTTAATACACACTTTTAGCAGTTTCTGTTTTGGGTGGTTTCCTCAGTTTCTATTTTTCTTCTTTTTAATTTCTGTACTCTATTGTGGTCAATTCTGATTTGACGTCAGATTAAGGTCCATGTAAGTCCATGGAGGTGATCAGCAAGGTTGAAGTCCAGCTTTCCTTCTTCAGATGTAAATTAATTGTGTGATATCCATCTTCCTTTTTCTCAGGATCATAAATTGTCAGTATCCTGGGTTTCAGTAGGAAGTTTAGGATGAGCTTATTCCTTCTTTTGTTNGAAATTGCACATTTTCCAGGCCCCAAGAAGGGCTTTGGGTGTCCCATTGTTATGAAATTTATCACACCATCACACCTGCAGTCCCTGCTGCTGGGTTTGCTGTGGGAGGGCTCGATGCAGAGCCCCGAGGACCTGAAAACCCCTGAGCTGCAAATGGGTCTTGGATTTCTTTTCTGAGATCACTGAGATTTTACTGGAGCCTGTACTAGGAATCAAAGATGAGAGAGAGACTTGTTGTTTCATCTTTTAAGGTCGTTTATTTTCTCGTGTCACCGTGCTGCCTACCACATGTTTTCAGGAGGAAACACAGCTGGCAAGTCCCTCTAGGGAGGGCTTCAAGGTCTTTTAAAGGTTACCTGTCTAATTAACTCTTACCACGTACTGTATTTACAACTCTGTACTGATAATTACTATTTATTTTAGACACAAAATTTCTACTTTAATTCCTTTCTACTGATGTCTTTGTGCTGCTACTACGTCAGAATATGGAGTAGAAAGAAGAAGAAACTTGAGACAATGCCCAAAATCTTCTATTTTGTCTTCATCTACGTCCATTCTAAAAATCTTAAACTACATATTTTAACTCTGTGACAAGTTAATCTACTGTCTATTTCAAACTTGTGTTGCTTGCATTTCCTCTCTGAGTGTTGGAAGTTTTTTTATGGACTAAGGTCCAAGGCAATGCCTTCCTGGGGTCTCAGGCAGGGTCTGGGACCCCCCAGGGCACCCTGAGGGTTTCTCCACCTGCCCTGGGCTCCAACAATGGGGAAGGGGATTTGTAATGTGGGCTAATCCTCAGTCTTTGGGTGCCTAAAAGGACAGGGTTGAACACAGCTCTGAGGTGGGGTGGTGAGTGTGTCTGAGTGCTGGGGAAGGCCCAGGAATTCTATAGCTGTGGTGAAACCTGAGAGGAAATTAATAATTCTCTCTGTGGAGCTCAGTTTGCATAGTGTGCAGTCAGTAATGCATGGGCCCACGGAGCTAACAGCAAGAATAAAACCAAATATTGAGTAGCTGCCCCTGCAGTCAGGGCCATCCATCTTTGGCATAAACAACTGAAGGTGCTGTGGCAGAAGTGTGTGATCAGGTGATTTTTTCAGTCAAACCTGCAAGAGGATTGGCACAGGGTTTTGTGGATGACCTTCTACTAGTGCAACTAATACCCTTAAGAAATGTTGATTATTTATTGATGTTAATGTCACTCTTTTCTTGGTGTCCCTTTGTGGCAGGGAAGCCCATCATCACCTGAGTGCTCAGGAATTTGTGGGCTTCTCTTTTTGGCTGCATGGATGTACAGGGGGGTTTTGCTGCTCTGTCTGTAACTCTGCAACACCCTCATCTTCTTTTATATCACCCTGAGCAGATAAAGCAGGGATGTGAACAGAAGTCTGGGGATTTGGGCAGAGTGAAGTGCTTTTCCAGTCTAAACTATTGCAGGGTTCTCTGTTGTGAAAGAAGCTCATGACAAGCCATGTAAATTTAAGGGAAATGTGTTGGAATTAATAGATTTGCTTTTTGCTGTAATAGGTTTAGATTTCCCTGGCACCTAATTCATGCAGGAAGGCAAAGCTGTCACTTCTCAGGCTCTGTCTGTGTCAGGATGGTGACTTAGTTAATTGTTCAGAACTAGGTGGCACTGGAAACTTTTCTTTTATGAGAATTCAGGACAAAACAGGAGCCTGGAAAGTTAACCTGTATTTTATTGGGAGTACATGTCCATAGAGCTGTGCAGGCAGCTCCTCTGTGAGGTGAGCCTGAAGGGCTGCCAGGAATTTTGCTGTGGTTTAGACTTTCAGGGAGGCAGTTGGACTGCAATGAATTGGGATTTGAGCCTTTATGGTTTTGTTTAAATTTATATTTGCTATGTGGTGCACTCATACTTGTTTGAATCAAAATCAGCATCATGTACACAATTAGGGTCACCCTGTGTTTGCTTGCCTTGACTGGAGCAGTACAAAGCTGGGTGGGGAAACCAGTGCTGTTGCAATTAAATTGAATCATCTGAATTCCATTAAAGAAAAAAAGGAGGAGAGAAAACACTGTTATTTATCAGTCAGCTTGAGGGAATTCATGTCTTCTGAAAATTAGCTGCAGTCCTATTTTTTTGCTGTTGTTCTCAGCGTTGATATTCCTGTAAAGAGAACAAATGATAATGAGTTTTTTCAAAACTTTCCTTTTTCTTTATGCCCCTAGGATTCCAATCCATTTTCCTTACTCTGCTCTCTCCTTTTGCAAGGCATTTAGTGGCTGTTCATTCCTGCTGTGCTCCTGCAATGCCCATCCCTGCTCAGTGATATTCAGGGATTTCCAGTGGCACAGCAGCAGGGTTTGTGTGTGTGTGTGCTCATGGGATGTGCCCACCAAACCTGCACATCATTCCTGTTCTGAGGCTGCCATCCATGCTCGGTGATTTTATAGGGATTTCCAGTGGCACAGCAGCAGGGTGTGTGTGTGTGTGTGTGTTCCTGGGATGTGCCCACCAAACCTGCACATCATTCCTGTTCTGAGGCTGCCATCCCTGTTCAGTGATATTCAGGGATTTCCAGTGGCACAGCAGCAGGGTGTGTGTGTGTGTGTGTGTTCCTGGGATGTGCCCACCAAACCTGCACATCATTCCTGTTCTGAGGCTGCCAGGAGGACTGGAGTTATTTAGGAAACCTCTGGATTTCCCACTGTGACGACTCTGTTGGGAGAAGGAAAAAGGTAAAAAATACCAGTGGTTAAAAAGGTTTTAGCAGATTTTCCTTAGTCTTTGGCCTTGAGTTTGGCTTTCACACGTGTTTGATGGAGGGAAGACAGGAGAGTGATGTTCCTGAGGGTGCAAGGAGGGGAGCCCTGCTGCAGGGGATTTGGGCTTTGCTTTTCTCCTCCTTGGGCTCATCCCACCCAGCCACAAGGGCTTCACCTCAGGCCTGCCAGAGGCTGCTGCTGCTGGGGAGTTCTGGGAGAATGCACACCAAGGGTCTTGAAATCTCTGAAGAACCCAGCAGGAGCAGGGCAGTGACTGTCCCCCTGTGCTGAGACCCCACCTCCAACCTGGGGGCAGTTCTGGGGCCTCGGGACAAAGACCTGGAGGGGCTGGAGTGTCCAGGGAGGGGGCTGGAGCCCCAGGAGGGGCTGAGGGAGCTGGGAAGGGGCTCAGCCTGGAGAAAAGGAGGCTCAGGGGGGACCTTGTGGCTCTGCACAACTCCCTGCCAGGAGGGGACAGCCGGGGGGGTCGGGCTCTGGGAACAGGGAACAGGGACAGGAGGAGAGGGAACGGCCTCAGGCTCCACCAGGGGAGGTTTAGATTGCAGATTAAGGAAAATTTCTTCATGGAAAGGCTTGTCAAAGACTGGCACAGCTGCCCAGGGCAGTGGTGGAGTCCCCATCCCTGGGGGAAATGAAAAGGTGTGTGGATGTGGCACCTGGGGACATGGATTAGGGTCAGTGCTGGGTTAGCAGTCTCACCCAATGATTTTAGAGGTATTTCCCAGCCTGAACAATTCTGTGATTCAATGTTGTGGGAGAAGCTTGTGGCAAGTGCAAAAATCTGGGAGAAGCCTGGTGGGATTAAGAAGTTTGCTTTTTGCAAATTTGCAGTTTTCTCTTTGTCACGGGGAGAGATTCCAGTGGCATCTGATTGATGCAGGAAGACAGGGCTGCCACTTCTCAGCCTGTCTGCCAGAACAGGAACTTACTTCATTGTTCAGAAGTAGATGGGACTTGGAATTCTTCTTCTATGGGAGCTCAGTACAAAATAAAAGCCTGGAAACTGAAAGTGCAGTTTACTGGCAGTACATGTCCTTAGGACACAGCAATAAAAGAGTACAAAGTAATGGAAGCAGGAATTGCATCTCCAAGCTAAACATTTATGTGTGAATTGACCTTGGCTCTTTCTACTCCCTTCCTTGCCCTTTAATATTTTAAAGAGGAAGTAAATACCAATGAAAAATTATTTGTTGTATTGAATACTGTTCCCCTGGATACTTCTCATCAGATGATAACTTTGATTCCAAAGATATTAGGGAGGAGGAAAATGTTTATGTTGCTGTTTTACAGCAAGGCAAATCGAGTACAAGAACATTATCTGTAATATATGAGTAATTGCACAAGGAAATGATTTAAAGAAAATGTATTTAAAGACTAACATGAATCAAGGTTCCCCTCCCCCAGCCCCTTATGATACTCTGCTGTTAATTAATTCTTTCAGACTTAAGGATATTACAGCTCTCTCTCTGCTCCTGGTTTACCAGGGAAATCAAAGTACTCTGACTCACCACGCTTGTATCTGGTAATCTCACAGGTGAAAATGAAATCTTGCCTTTTGGAGCCAACTTTAGCTTTCCCTGGGGACAGAGCAGCCCAGTGACTGCTGCACTGAAGTCTTGCAGGTAGTGAGAGCTGTGCTCCCTTCACAGCACTGCAAACCCACAGGAATTCCTGCCCTCTGGGATGCTCCCTCGGGGAGCAGGTGGATCTTTGGCACTGTGCTTGGAGCAGGGGTCTGGAGGCTCAGGTTCCCTCTGCCAAACTCTGTCCCCATCTTGTCTGCTAACCTTGAACAAGCGATTTTTTTCCGTGTCTCATTGAAGTCTATTGTAAGGAGCATCCTTGTTTCTTTCCTGTCTCTCAGGAGTTTGGGGGTGCTTAACAAACATTGGTGAAGTGTTTGAAGGTCTCCTGCTGCAAGGTGACATGGGGCTGTGTTTTCAGGTTGGCTCCTATTTCTCAGTAGTATCAAATGATAACTTCTCAAGAAGGTTTGTTTAGCTCTTGGCTGTCATCTGTGAGCCTGTGCTCAATAAAATCCACGGAGCCACTCCTTGTTCACTCCTTGTTCACTCCTTGTTCACTCCTTGTTCACTCCTTGTTCACTCCTTGTTCACTCCTTGTCCACTCCTTGTCCACTCCTTGTCCACTCCTTGTCCACTCCTTGTCCACTCCTTGTTCACTCCTTGTTCACTCCTTGTTCACTCCTTGTTCACTCCTTGTTCACTCCTTGTTCACTCCTTGTTCATCTTGGCTGTCATCTGTGAACCTGTGCTCAATAAAATCCACGGAGCTACTTCTTGTTCACCTTCCAGAAACCTCATGAGCACTGAGTGATGCCAGTTCTTTCTTGGAGGAAGAGGTCATAGAATCATGGAATGGTTTGGGTTGGAAGGGGCCTTAAAGACCTTGTTCCACCCCTGCCATGGGCAGGGACACCTCCCACTGCCCCAGGTCTCTCCAAGCCCTGTTTAGCCTGGCCTTGGGCACTTCCAGGGATCCAGGAGCAGCCACAGCTTCTCTGGGTAATCTCCTTTATTCCTTCCCCATGAATAATCCACGTGAAGCTTCCTGAGGCTGAGCTTTCCCAGCTCTCCTTGTGTGCCAGGAGCTCCAGTCCCTTCAGTGCTGTTGCCTGTTGCTGGATCTGCACCAGGACATCCCTGTCTGTCATGCAGGACTTGTGGCTGTGTGTCTGTTCCAACCCTCTCTGCACAGACCAACCCTAATACAAAACCAGTTTGTGCTGGCACGTTTTTCTCTGTCTGTATTTTACACACATGTATATTTTAGGATTTATTTGGAGGTAGCTGATGCACAGGGGAGGATTTCCCAGGTGATTCTTGCTTGATTAAATTTCAGTGTGTGCTTCCTCAAATATTTGGCTTTGCTGAATAAATTGGTGTATTATGTTCATCCTGATTTGCTGTCTCAGTGCTGTCCACTCGGTACAGAGAGCTAATAATCAGAGTGTCAGTAGCTGTTATATTTTCATTTAAGGGAAAACATACTAATTCTTTTTTGAGACAGTGTACAAGAGGAGAGATTTATTTTTTTGTGGCACTCTGACCTTGTCTAGAAATTTTTTTTGCTGGAAGCTGAGGGGTTTTTTGTTTGTTTGTTTGGGCTTTTTTGTTTTTGTTTTTTTAGAGGCTTCTTGAACAATTTATTTGGTTCTTTTGGAGAGCTGAATATGCTTCTAGTACTTGGCCTCATTATTAAAGTGTGGATGTATCCCTGCTGTCCTTGTGGCTTGGACACTAGAACTAAACCTAGCTTAGATGCAAGCTTCAAGTGTGTTTTAATTTTATAAATTACAAAAAACACCGAGTCAGTTTGGTCTGCTGTGGTGGTGGATGGGGCTGTGTGTGGTTGAACTCACTGAACACATTTTTTGGGAGTGGTGCTACCAAGGGTGGTGCTGCATGTTTGACACCTCCAAAATCCCTTTTCTGCCAGCACTCTCTTTGAAACTTAACATTTGATATCACATCTCAGTATAGCAGAGCAGTCTCTGTAGGAGAAAGAGGTTGGTTTTTTTCATTGATGGAGCTGAGGTGGGGAGAGCTCTGGGTGGAGGCAGACTCCAGCTGTGCCCAAACCACCCTGGTTAGTCTGGCTTTGCTCCTGTGCCTCCCCTGGCACCTCGAGCTCCCAGCACAGGTGTGCCAGGGCTGCTGCCTGTCTGCTTGGGGCAGACCTGTTGAATTTCATGGGTTTTGAAACATTCCCCTGCCTGCCTGCAGTAGTGTGTATTCCTGGGAGCAGGATGAAGGGTATTTTAAATGTGTGCATTAAACAGGGTAAGGGACTCCTGTGCTCTGAACTCCCCTGCTTTGGTGAGGAAGGATGTGGGCATTTCTCTGGGCTTGGACATGTCCACGAGCTCAGCAGCATGGTTGGTGCAGTTCTCATCTTGTCTGAGTCTGAAGGAACCCCCACATTTTTTTAAACAGATGGAAAGGATGGTTTAGGATGAGACTTTGCTGTCTGAGCTGATTGCTGAGGCTGTGCAGGCTCCTCTGGCTGCAGAGAGCCTTTGGTTCATGTTGGAGGGCTCCCAAGGAAACAGGCTCAGCCTCAGTCGTGTCTGGAGCTGTGCAAGGGGGGGTAAAAATAGCTCATTTACCTATTTTGCAGCAGTGTTAGCAAGAGAGGAAGAAAATGTGTCAGTTTTCACTGTATTCCTGCAGCATTACTGGCTTTTCTGGAGAGACTTTCAAGAGTATATTACACGATGTAGGAATTGAAATGGAGTATTTTACTGATGACTGAAATCAGAATCAATATCCATTTGAGGAGCAATCTTCAGCAGAAAGCATGGAAACTCTGCTTCAGTTCAGAACAAAACATTACTTTGGAATGAACAATTAAAATCTATTGATTTTGAACTTGGAGGTATTAAAGTGAGGAAGTTTGGCATCAGCTGTTAAATCACTTTCTTTTAGCACTGTTTTCTCAGACAGATAAAGCCTTGCATGTAGAGCTGACTGCTTTTTTCCCTGGCACCTTCCTCCAAATCTCTTTCCACATCTGTGCTGAGCTGTGGATAAGCACAGGCTGAAAATGGTCAGAATTACCAATGGGTGGAGAAATATTTCTGAACTGGGTTGTGAAAGAAGTGCTTTAGTGAAACCTCTGCTGCCTTTGGGAGCCAGGTGAATTTTGGCAGGGTGTTTTGTCAGGTTTCCCAGCTCCACGTGCATCCCATCCCTGCCCTGTGTATTTTGTACTGGGGAAAAATGCACAGGTGAGAATTTTCTCCCAAATCAGACGTTGAGTCAAAGTATCCTCTTGGGGGTTTTCTATGAATTAAAGGATACCAATCTGCACAAAATCTCTCCAAACAAGCTTGTGATTCTTAGCAAAGCTGGGAATAACCCCCTTGTTCCCACAAAGCCATGTGGCAAATATTTTACATCAAAAAAAGAAACTGTATGAAAAAATTTTGGGCCTTGGAGTTGATTTTATCCTATTCCCCCCCCTTGTTTGTTAGGGTTAATAATCAAAATAATGCAGCTGCTTGTAATTCAAACAGTCTGTCCTGCACTTCTGTATTTGACTCTAAATATTGCAGATTTTTAGGTCTTTGTTTTGCAACACTAGAGGTTCAAGCATATGTATTTATATCCACTTGTGCACATATTCTTATGTAGAAGAGGGGACAGAGGCTTCCGGGGGGGTTCTTCCCCCTTCCTTCTATTAATTTTAACAAAGCTGGAGAGTTGATTAGCAATCCCATAAGTAAATGTTGTGATTTTGTTTGAATTTCTCTGCTGTTAATAATAAAAGGTAAATGAAAGTGTTTAAAAAAAAATTTGTGGAAAGATTGTAATTTACACATACGGGCCAAACTCTCTTCAGGTATGGTAATTTCCAGTGTAGCAAGAATAATGCTTAAGAAAAGGCTTGGAGAGGAGATGAATTTTTATATTTGGGGGAAAAAAAAAATCCTGTCTTTCTGATGTATCTGACTTTCATTGGTGCAGCTCACAGATAAAGGATAAACAGCAGGATTTTGCCAGTGACTTCAGCTGTACAGAGGAGACATTAAAGCATTCTTTGAATTTCAGTGAAGGTCTGTGCATTAATGACTGAGCAGCTGTGCTCAAAGGTCTGCTTCAAAGGCCAGGTGTGGAAAAGTTCCTGGTCACTCCTTGGAGCTGCCCACGGCCATCTCCTCCTGGCTGCTTTGGTGGACCAGAGGAGTCCAGGGCTTTTTAAGTGATCTTTCTTCCTGTGAACGTGATATCTGTGTTTGCAGCCCTCTGAGAGGATGATGAGCCACACCTCAGCTGGCAGAGGGTTCCCCTGGAGGAGGGGAAGGGGCTCAGCTCAAGGCCCAGCAGGGACAGGGACTCTGCTCTGATTGCTCCATCAGTGTTTGGTGGTTCTGCTTCTCCTCTGTTGGAATATTGCCCTTCTCAGGAAGGCAAACATGGGCTCTTCCCTCGTTTCAATATTGGGCTGTGAGGGAAAGGTGATGGTTACTGCTTCATACCAGGGCTCTAAAAGCATCTGAGTGCTGCAGGTCTGTTTTCCTTAAATGCCAACTTGTTTTTCTGCTTGGATTGCTGAAAATAATGTGTGTGTGTAGCTGTTCTGTAAGATGTGCAGATGGAGGCCCTGACTAACTGTGAGGTTTGGGGAGTATCTTGGCCCTGGATTAGGAGGATTAATCACACGTAGGAAGTTATTCCTGCAGTTTCACTTTTGCCAAATGTAAAGCTTCTCTGGCACGTGCAGTATCATATTTGGGCTGATGTCCAAAAATAAAAAATGGTCAATAACGATTGCCAGTGACTCTGGCAAGGAACCAATTATCCCGTTCTGTTTCCATCCCTCTGTGCACATGTCAATAAATAATCACTCACCCGTGATCCCAATCAACTCTCTCTGATTAAACATATGTGTGCTGAAAGCTTCAAAACTCTAAGTGGTAGCAAATAGCAAAATGCCTTTACTCATTTGGATTTCTTTCCATCTGTTAAAATACCCACTGAGGCCTTAAGTGGTTTGATTACACTTAAAGTTGACTATGGAAAATCAGTTGCACATTGCATGGGCTGATCCATATCGACACAGAAATTCCCATGCACTGTGTGAGCTGTGCAATAGCACTGGGAACGTGTCTCAGAGCTGAATAATGGGATGCTGTGCTGCAATAATGGCATTTCTGTCCATTTCAGAGCTGCTCAACTTTGAAAGTTGTCCAAAGTGACTTTGTACTTGCCCTTGTTTGAGAGATTTATAATAAGCTGTTCTGCCTGCCAATTATGCAGGCACGAGACTTTCAGATAAATCCAAGATTAAAAGAATTGTTTTATAAACAGTCAACAGATGCAGTAATGGATGTTGATAGAGATGATTTTTGAGGCTGGAGCGGTTTTAGTTGCGTGGACAGCATATTCCCAGTGCTGCCTGTGCATTCCCCAGCCTGCAATGATGCTCCAAAATAATGCAGCCTTTGACCTTGCTCCATTTCACCTGCAGCATCAGACTGGCCCCAGGGCTCTGGAAAATAGAGGAACTCTGTGGCTGCATGACTTCAAACAGAAGTGGTATTTCTATTTCTCCATGTGCAAGCCCTGTACTGCAGGGAAGTCCAGGGACAGCTGTGGTGACAACAGTGTGGGTGTTTGTAGGGAGCCCTTGTCCCTGTTCACCCCTGCTGCACATGCTAGGACACCAAACACTGTGCCACACAGCTTTAGGGCCCATGAGGAGTTTTCCTTGGAGTGCTGAGGGGCAGATGTCCCTTTAGTTTGGGAGTTAGCATGGGGATGTTGGCAGAGCTGCTGGAGTACGAGGCTGAGGCTCTGGAGGCTGAGCCTGAGGTTTGCCAGGAGCACAATTTAATGTTAAATGTAAATGCAGGGCTGCAGATGGCATCCTCGGGTTTCAGGCTTACGAATTCAAGCTGCTGCTGAGCTGGGTTTGAATTTTCTTCCAGCGTGGAAAAGCTGAAGCTGCAGGAGTTGGACCTTGGGTTTGTCTTTGTTCAGAGGGGAACAGATTGCTCATTTTATGACTGACAGCATTTTGCACTGAGAAAACCCCAAGTTCTCACAAAGTTCCTGGTGCAGAGTGCCTGGGCTGTGACAGAGCTTTCCTGTCTCACTGCTTTGTTTACCTGATTCCAGCCATGTTGTATTTCATGCATCAGTAATCGTTTAATTTGTAATGATCCTGCACTTCCATGAACTTTCTGTGCTCAACCAAACAAAATCTGTCTCTTTTTAAAAAGAAAGTTCTGCTTTCTATTGATTCTTTCAGAAAAAAAAAACAAACAAAGATATATAAATAGTCATATTCTACCTATTTGCATTCAGTTCTTTCTGTTGGATGTGTTGTTTCTTCTCAGTCCTTTCTCCAAAGTGTTGCTGGGCAGCATTAGCAGCTGTTCCTCCTGGCATGTGCTGTTGAGTACAGTATGACACCATCAATTAGTAAACCTTTTATTGGGATGAATAAAAACGTTCAGTGTGGAAGTTATGATTGCCTAATTTGATGCTGTCTCGAATTTAGTGACATTCTCTTCTGTGCTGCACAAGTTAGCCATTGATATTTATTTGACTCTCTTTTCTACTGCTTATAGAATTGAGGTAAGTTCATATAAATCAATCATTTGAGATTGTGCAATGTAGAAATTTCTGTGGTTTAAAAATGGGAAGGGGGATGAGGCTCCTATGGCACTTTCCAGCCTAAACCCCTTGGATCTACATTGTGCTGCTACTGGGAGATCATTTCCTAGAACTTCCAGCTGTGTTTGGACCCTGATCTCAGTGTTAAGGAAGTTCAGCTCTTAAGATCAGCCTGCTTGACTTCAGTAGGAGTGAGCTTGAATATGTAAGTTCTATGCAAAGTGAGTAATATTTACTGAATGGGTTACTCAAGGCTCATTTTTCTCCTGTATGCTGCTTCCCCTGATGCTCTCTTTTGGGGACCTCCCTATTTCTCCCTGTTTCAGTTAGTCTGCAGCTCCTGCCTGTGGTGGAATCGATGCTATTTAGGAATAACCTGGCTGTTTGCAGATGCTGTCTGAGCTGCAGGAGCTTTTGATCTGTCTGGCACAGCCCAGCCCAGGACACACTTGTTCACTCTGTGAAGCTGCAGAACTTTGCCTTGAGGCTCGCCCTGCTGTGCTGCCAGGGGTGTGGGAGGACCTGGATCCCTGGGAAGGAACCCTGCTCCCAGCACCTCTGTGCAGCCAAGGCACGGCCCAACTTCACCCAGCCAGAAAAAATGCATTTGAACTGTGTTTTCTTGTAAAGAATAATTAATTTTCAATGCCAGGAGCCTGAGAACTGGCACTCAAGTCAGACTTCATCACAGGGCACAGCTGTTTCCCCTCTGGTACAAGGAGTGTGTAAGGGCACAAATGTCAGGTGACAAGTGTTGATTCCTTCACACACCAAAAACCTGCTTACTGCTGTGTTGTTTCTATAGTAAAAACCTCCCACATAGCAGAATTTGAGAAAAATAATTTGTGAATAATAATTTATAAATAATAATAAAAAACAAAGTAACTTTCTTTTATTGGAAGAAGCTAGCAGGGGAGCTAGATTTGTGGTTTTGTTCTTTAACTCCCTGAAAGCAGTTTAGGAGTTCAACAGGAGTTATTTTCAAATTAAGGTTAAGCAAGACATGCAAATGGTTGTTAAAGCCCCCTCTGTGCTTCATAAAAACGTAAGGCATTTCCACGTGTGGTCATTTGGCTCCTGAATTTTGCAAACCAGCCCCTTGCTTGGGCTGCTGTGTTTGGGAGGGAGTTCAGTGGCCACCCTGTGAGACTGGACAGGTTGCTGCAGGTGACAAGATGTCCCCAGCCTAAGCAGGCAGGTGTCACAGCAAAACTGGATTGTGTGTGAGAGAATGTGTGTGTCCAGAGGGTAGTGTACAACCAGCAGGAAGTTTAACCCTTGTTACTTTGGGGCAGGTTAGTGGCAGATGTCACTGCACTGAGCATGGAACACTGCACCCTGTGAATGTCCTCTGTGCCAAAGGGAACTTGGTGGGGCCGTAGATGACACAATCAATAGGGAAAGAAATATGGACAGATCAATACCTTCAGATAGCTCTCCTAATTCAGGAAGAGGCACGGCATTGATTTGTAAAATAAGGGTATGGATGCAGCAGTTAAAGCACCCTGTGTGCACATGTACCAGGTAATAAAATAATGTGCAAAGCCCTCAGCCTCCATCAAAGGCAGAGAGTAAATCAGCAAACGTGTGTCCCCTCCGAAGCAGGAGGCTGTGGAGCATGGAAATGAACAAACTGCCTGTGAGAGAGGGAAAACTGCACCCACAGAGGGTCTTCATCAGTCAGGAAGATAAACAGTCCTTGCTCCACCTTGGGCAGTTGTCCTGCATGAAGCCATCAGTGAATTGGAGGTGTCTGGAGGATCCCACAATGTAAAAATCAGAATCAGTGTAAAATTCCTGGAGTGGACGTCTCCAAATCTCTCACTTGCAAATGCAGGCAGCTGTTTTGGGAATGACTTAACACCTAAAATCAAGGAAAATCCTTTTGTCTCTCCTGAAGGATCCTGCATCTTGCCAATGTAGATATGCAAAGAGAATTGCTGACTTTAATTGGGACTCAATGATGCACCAAAATTTTAAAGTTTATTTTGTTCTTAGGCTTCTGTTTATGGCTGAAGGGCTGTGACCTTTGCTAGCCTCAGTTTCCTAAGGGGGTACCTGTGTTTTAGGGACAGATGTTGCACATGGATCCCCTATTAGGAGTGTCTGAAGTGGGGAAATCCAACAAGGTTGCAGAAACTGTTATTTCAGTCCAAATAACAGCAGAAATTCCTCATCTGCATGAGAAAAAATTATCACTGAGCAAAAGTTACCATTAAAGGAATGATATTGTTAAAAAAATACAGCCCCCTGTGTTTTATACCACGTTTTTTCAGTGCCCCTTCCACACGTACTCTTACCACTGGCTTTTCCTGTTGCTGTGTTTGTAGATGAGCTCATCAGTTCTCAAATGGGATGTGTTACATTATTTCTGGTTTGGAGATGTGTAAAGCTAAACTAGGCAGGGTTTGTGCGTGCTATGGGTATGTATAAATTTATCTCTTTATAAATTTCCTGCTCTGAGCACCTGATTGAAATGGGGTGTCTGAGGCCTGTGTGATGTGGAACTGCTCAGAATTTAACATTGCAGCTTTTCTGGCAGTTCTCATTTCAGGTAGGCAGTGGCAATTAATTATTAAGAGCCACACGTGAAGTTGTGGTCTTTAAAAATATTAAAGTTCCTTTCATTTGTGGTTTTTGAAAGTGGGAGGTTATCTTCCCAAGTGCTCCTCAGTGTGTGGAGCTGAGTGTGCTCCTCACTTGCCTTAGGGAAAATTTATAGTATTAGTGAGAATGAAAAGCTGCAGCTTTCTAGCTGTTCAATGCCTTTGCTGCAGTGGTGGAGGGAATAACTGTCCTTGAAAGGGCAGATTTTGCAAAATGCTTTATTTTCTGTCAGAAATGCTGCAAGGTGAGTGACTGCAGGTGTTTGTGCTCTGCAGGTGTTGGTTCTGTCTGTGTGTTGGGAGGGAAAACCCTTTGGAAACTGAAATCACATGGGTGTAAAGCTTTTCTTGTCCAGCCATGTAGGACCAGTCCCTGTTTGGGCTCCAAGGTGACAGAGTGTGAGTGCTGTGGTTATGGTGGTGTAACCTCACAGAACAGAGCAAGCCCCACGTGGGCTGCTGAGTTGGGCCCCTTTGTGCAGACAGGGATCATTTCCTGACCTCTGCAGAGGTGGGGAACAGTCTGTAACTTCAGTCTTTGCACTGCAAACACCTGGGTGGAACCCCTGGGCTCTCTCTGAGCAGAAACTCCACTTGAGGAGTGCCAGTGTTGGGATTGGGAAAGCCTACAAGAAAATAATCCTACCAGAACAACTTCTAAATCAGCAGCTTTAGTTATTGAGCCTTCCTGTGCCTCTGAATGACGTGTTGTCAGAGTTAATGTTGTGGAGAGATGCTGCTGTGTTATAAAAATGTTATCGAATTAAAATGCGAGCATGATCCAGCCCAAGCCATTCTATAAATATCTTATTATGAAAGGCTCAGAGATGTTTCTCTTAGCAAATTTAAAATAATCATTAGAATCCTTCAGCAGATTGCTGTTAATTGGATTGAGAATTAAACAGCTTTGTATGAGTGCAAAGTTAATTAATAGCTCATTACTTTTTAATAAGGCAAATTCATTTGGAAATAAAAGAGATGCCATGGAGTTTACCACAGATTTGAGATGAGATTGGGAATATCAGCTATTCTTTGTGAGAGAAAAGATTTATAATTAAGTTGCCAAGGTTGGCTGGTGGTGAGGGAGGTGGAAGTGAGCAGAATGGATGTTTGACTCCTCTAAGAGCTGGAGCCCTTGAGGTCCCTTGGGATGCCCTGTGCTGTGGTGGAGCACCAGCCACAGCCTCCTGACCCTCCACCTCTGGGATCTCTGGAGAAGGGAGGCACTGTGGAGCAGGAATGGGGATCTACAGTGCCCCAGAGCATTGTGTAGTTAAGTTAAATGTTTGGAAAAAAAAAAATTCAAAAGTGCCTCCTACATAACATGGTTGTGGCTTTTTTCCTTTCCTTGACAGCTATTGACCTCTCCCAGTCTCTTCAGCAGAACCAGCTCCTGCCTTTCCCTATTGCTCCTTCCCTTCTCCTGTCCACATCCTCTGCCTGCTGCCATCTGCAGCCTGCCTCCTGCTCCCACGCCTTTTCCCTGTGCTGCAAACCCTCCACAGAGCTCTCAGGACTCAGGTGTGCTGCTTGGTGTCCACACCAGCAAGCTGTGGGATCAAGGAGCTGCACCCCACCTTTGTCTCTGCTCCCTGTGTGTGTGCCTTGCCAGCTGTACCCAGGCAATGTTTTGTGCCAGCGACACCAAAGGAGGACTGGAAAGCCAAAATTGCTGAATGCTGGAGGGGGAGAGGGTGTCTTCCCCACCAAGGCAATGTGGGAAAAGTCCCTGCCCTGTGTTGCTGAGGCAGCTGGTGAATTGAGCAGGTGCCACCTCGTGCCAAGGGAAATGCCCTGTGGAAGTTTGGAGTAATTTTATCAACACTTCCCCTTCCTGGCACAGAAGAAGATTCATGGAAGGGATCCTGTTGCTATATCAAGGGCTGTTATTTTAGTCAACATGGATTTATAGATGAATTAGTTTAATTCTTTATTAATCGATTTCTGCATCAGCTATTCAATTCTTTCACCTGAGGTTGATGCCAGGCTGATAACTCTGTAGGTGCTCAGGTCATTGAAGTTGTCCTTTAAAACTTACAAATGAAAAAACCTCCCCTGCACATCTCCTTTAGGCTAAGTCACAGTTTTTGGATTTTACTCAGTACATAGAAGTAAATCATGTAAATTCTTTATTTCTCTTCCTCTGCACACACCCCACAGATTTTGGAACTTCTTGTTTTAGAGAGCTCTTTCTCCCCCCTTCCCCATTTGCAGGGGCAGCAGGGTTCTTCCCATTCAGTGGACGAATTTAAGTCTCAGCTTTCTGTATGCATAAATCCAGAACTATGTTTTGTCACCTTTCTCTTCATTTTCTTGTTTGGCTGCAGTTTGCAAAGTATCTTCCAGTCATGTGGAGATAGGATGATATTTTGTACCACTCATTAAACCAGCTGGGTTTTGAAATTCAGTTTTTTTTCCCCCTTTCCTCTCTGAAGTCAGGATACAGTCACCATCTGCTCTCCTCCCTTCCATCTTTTCCCCTCCCCTATAAAATACAGCTGTAAAACTTGGCCAGGTGAGAGTCTGTGGCCATGGCTCTAAAGAAACCTTTGTTTCCTGATGCTTTGGAGGGAAGGAGATGTCCTTTGTGTCACCATGCCATGGCCAGCCCTGCAGGCTCCTGAGCCAGAGCAGCCCCTGGGTTAACAGGGTGCCTGCACAAGCAATTACTGGAAATGAATCAAGAACAGAAGCTGATCAGTTTTGTGGCTTCTTGAACTGTAACCTTTGGGATGAGGTGGGGGACTTGGTCTGGATTTAAAAAACCCAGAGGTGGTACCAAGTCTGGGCTGGCCTCACAAGGAATCTTTAGGCTGTGTTACAGCTCCTGATAAAAGCTGAGCACTAACAGGAGCTGTTTTCAGAATAAGAACAAGGAAAGTAATTTCAATATTAAGAAGCAGTTTTGTTCCTGAATGGACAAAAGCTTCACTATCATCCCCCTGTGAGCTGGTGTGTCAGGGAAGGAGTTCACCCACTGGGAAATACCTGACTGGGCATTTCTGGCTGCTTCCAGCTCTTCAAATCCTTGCTGTGCCGAGGGATGTGCCTTGCAGATGGACCCATCTGTGCACTGACCCCAGAGGTCTCCAGCAATCAGTGATTTGTCGTTTGAAATCTCTGCTTGAAAAAATGCCAGGGAATACTCGGACACTTGGTCATCCCATCCCTCAGCTGATCTGGTACTGATGTTTTGAGAAGAGTTATTGAAATCACTGGGTGAGAAATGGAGCTGAGGATTTCCAGTATTACCTGGAGAGAAGGGAGGGGGGAAAGGCCCCAAGCCCCTCTAGGCTTATCTAGAAATAATTAGGTCAGAACAAATGCCTGAAACACACAGCTGATTGTTCAGCTGTTTCTAGGTTATATTTTCAGCTGTATCCAGATTTATTTCCAGGACAGAGCACCCTGTACCTGGGAGTTCTCTGAAGTGTTGAGGAGTGTACAGGTGAGGTGATGATCACTGTGTTGGTGATTAAGTGCCCAAGGCCAGGCTGGACAGGGCTTGGAGCACCCTGGGACAGTGGAAGGTGTCCCTGCCCATGGCAGGGGGTTGGAACAAGATGATTTTAAGGCCCCTTCCAACCCAGACCCTTCTGTGATTCTGTGATCCAAGCCACAAGTTCGTGTTGACAAATCCTTTGAGTGGAGAAGTTGAACCTGCCTCTTTGTAGGCAGCAAATCAACTCGACCTGGATGGCAGCAGGATGGGGGTTTTGCCTTTCATGCTGGAATTTCACCGACCTGTGCAGGGTAAATCCTTTCCCATTAGCGCTCCCAGCATTTATCACTGCCCACTTCACAGCCAGGGAGTTGCACTAAATCCTGAGGTGACAATCTGCTGCTGTGGCTGCCATCCGAGGCAGCCCCTGCTTTTTTCCCCTGCTAACACGGTTTTTGGCACCAGTGGTGGGGAGAGATGATCCTTCAAAGGCTGAGGATGCACCTTCAGGTGTGATGGTCTAATTAGGGCAGGGAGGAGTGGAGGAGCTGCACTTGGGGATTCAAGAAGCCAACACGATCCTGCTGGGTGCTGCAGGCACCGAGGAGGTGCTCAATGCAGCTTTTACCACTTCATCAAGGAAAAGACACGGTCTGGGCATCACTATCGCTGTGGGCTCCAGAGGCATCAAACCTGGGCTTTCTGTAGGCTTTTTTTTTTTTTTTTTTTTTAATTTCAAGATATTTTTTAAATAAGCTGAACTGATGCTTATAATTCGGAAGTTGTGCCCCAAGCTTCAGTGAAGGCGAGGGTTTAAAAGGGCCTGAAATAAGGATGTGTTCATTTTTGTGATATGGTGAGAAAAATGTCTGTGTCTTCAGGTCTGTGAAGCCTTAAAGACCCAGAAGTTTGTTTAACGTAAGAAAACGAATAAATAAAACTCCATGAAAACTATCTATGTCTGAAGCTGTTTGTTGTCAGTTATTTCTGACTTTTCAGAGAAAAAGCCTTTTTCATGTGTGAGCATGGGCAGTGGTGAGAAGAAGACATTCAGGTGTGAAGCAGCTGAGCATTCTTTGGCAGAACAGCCTGGGATTACAAATTTGGGTTGCCATCCAAATAGTCTCTCAGTTTAGAGGTCAACAAGATCTTTTCCTTGGTGAAGTGTTTTAAAAACCTGGTAAAACCCCAATTTATGAAAATAAGTTGTTTCCTCTCCTTATGTGTAGAGTATCTTGTATTTGCTGTAGGATTGGGTTTTCCCTGGGTTTTTTTAACATTTATTTTCTTCTGTGGTTTTGTGATTTGTGATAAATGTTAAAGTAATGGTAAATTAGGCTCATCTTTGTGTTTTGCAACCTCTTAATTGCAATCTTTACTAATGGTAGTTAGCAGGAACTTAATCCACGTAAACTCTCTGAAGAACTCAAAATTTAACTATTATTGTAAACTAAACCATTGATCATCCTACAGGAAAACTAATAGGAATTGAAATAGCTGATGGTGCTGACAAGGAAGACAAGTGTTGTTTTAGTTTTTTTTTGATGTTTCTGTAATTTTTGTTACATTTTGGATACATGTGCCAGCCAAGAGTTGTGCATGTAAAATGTATTTTGCATTGGGTGCAGATAACACTGCCTTTATTGAAATTTACTTTTGGGAAATGAAACCATCCTGGAACGTTTTTGGAGAGGAATCAGTAACAAATTTGCAATATGTCTCTCTGCCCAAAGCAAGTGTCTTCTGAGGTAATGAATAGCTGGGAAGAGGAAATTTGCACCTTCTGCAGACTGTTTTCTATCACTTACCTCCAGATGTGGATAAATCTTCCAATATTCCCCCCCCCACCCCCAGCCTTGCTGTGAGATGTCTCAGGTTTTTATCTGGCATTTTCATGGTGTTCCAGGAATGCCATTGGAGAACAGTGGTATTTTATCCTGCTGAATGCAGCCAGGAGATGGGCTTGGGCACTGCCTCCTTCCTGGGTCAGCCTTGTCTGCTGTGCATTTCTGACCTTCTCCATAAAATGCCAGCTTTCATTGCCTTCAATCTGAGTTAAGGAAAATCTGCTGTCCTGGATCCCTGGGTCACAAACTTCTCTGTTACTGTACATGGCCAGCCCTAAAGTGGTGCTCCAGCTGCAAGACCCAGCTCTCCCTAGGGAGATGTAGGTGATGTGGGATGTCAGTTTGGTTTGTCCATAACTTTGGTGGGGTTTGTGTCAAGGTGCCCACCACGGGCTTCATTTCCACCACTTTTTTTATTTTACAGCTTGAAGAAGGTAAAGCACAATCACTGGTGATGAGTAATGTCCGTGGTTTGGAGTTGGCACTTGAGATGGATTAGATGATAGGAGTTTAGAGCTGTAGAATCTTAAAATGTCTCATGTTGGAAGCTAAAGGAGGCTTATCTGAGCTATAGGATGGTCAAAGGGAGCCCAAATCTGGCCATAAACTGTTGTCTTCCCATTAGAGCTGAGCCAGTGACCACAAATACCACAAATACCACATTTGGCACCCAGCTGACCAACACTCCCAAATCCCAGGCTGCTGCCAGGACTGAGCCCCAGGGTGATGTGCAGGACAAGGCTGCAGAGTTGGGGAAAGGCAGGGAGTGAAATGAAGGCTCAAGCTCTGCTCTTGCCTTCCCATCAAGCCTCCTTTCCAAAAGAGGGAAATAAGATGAATGCTGCTTTCAAAGAGAGTGATGGTGCTGGGGAAGAGTTGTTGTGCCTCAAGGAAATACATTTGAGTAGGTGCTGGCTTAAGCAAGTGAAGTATTTATTTTGAGAATAAGGCATAATTTTGTGTGTTTCAAGTGTATAATTTTAGTCTCTTTCTTATTTGCTTGAGTAGTCATAACTTTTTTTTTTAATGGAATTAAAGGCAGCATTAGGGGCTTGTCTGTTGGGTAATGCAGTGTTAGTTGTCAAAAGGCTTAATTGATGTCTACTCTATTTATTAGCTAAGATTGTTTTCACACATGGGCATTTAAAGGAGGAAGCACAATATAGGTACCCACATGCAGTATCAGACTTCAGTTCCTGCTTTAAGCATCTGGCCCAGCCAATTTGTTCTTTTTTGAGATACTTCTGTGTCAAACATTTGAATTTGTGTCAAGTCTTAGTGTGTGAGCTTCAGTTCTGCTTTTAAGGGTGTGTATTTAAATAAAACAATGGTTTTTTGTATTGTTTAGTGTGTTTTGGAGAGGCAGGATGCAAGGCCCTTGAAAGCTGCACCCAAAGAGCAGCAGAACCCCCCAGCTGACCTGATTCAAAATCAGCTTCTCAGCATCAGCTTTCCTGAGCTGTCCTGGGATTTTGGGTGAGGCACGGTTTGTGCTTGTGCTTAGGTGTTGGAGGGACAGGGAATTGTTTAACATTTTGTGAATTAATTTTGAACAAATAAATGTCCTCTGTGATGCCTGTAACTGCTGCAGGTGCATTTGAATGCAGCAAGAACAGAGAGAGAGATTTTAGGGGATAATTCCAGGTGCAAATGAACTTTACCTGTGTGCTGGCAGAGCTGCTCCTCACGGCTTCTCCCTCTCCCCTTCTGGAATGCTGAACCGTGCAGCAGCAGCTGGGATCCAGGGATGCTTCAGACCAAGCAGCTGTCATGTCTTTTTTGTTTGTTTGTTTGTTTAAATCTTGCTGGGCATGGCAGATAATTGGTGACTCACAGGTCAGAAACGGTGCCCTCGGATTTTAAAACAGAAAGATCAGGAGTCAAGGGGCTTATTAAATTTTGCCCCAAGCTTTGAGCAGAGATGCTCCAGGAGAAACTTGCATAACTAAGCAGCTGG
Organism: Nicator chloris; assembly: GCA_013400495.1. Lineage (NCBI taxonomy): Eukaryota > Metazoa > Chordata > Aves > Passeriformes > Pycnonotidae > Nicator > Nicator chloris. The sequence goes on from WAAE01013282.1 coordinate 280,262, forward strand.
TTTTATAAACCAGAGGTCTGGATTCAAAATGTGCAAGGACAAGCAGGGGGCAGTGTCCAAACGGTGCAGGAATGTCACTTGTGTCTGACTGTACTGCCCAGGTGTGCTGTTTGATGTCACATGTCCTTCTGTCTGTCTCAGGCTCTGCCTCTGCCTGGTGACGTTTTTTGAAGATGCATTTGGGCATTCAAGGCTGAGAACAAAACAGATGCTGAACTTATCCCATCTGGAAAAGGAGCTGCTCCCTCCTCCCTCGCTGGGCTCCCCACAGTGCTGTCTCTGCCTGCCTGAACATGTCCATTTATACCTATTTAGCACCACTGATGATGAGAGCTAACCTGCCTTTGATAGATTTTTGGCACTCCCTGCTCCATGGCATCTTATTTCTTCTCTCCTGAAGCCTTTAAGTGCTGAAAGGACTTTGCCTGTCTTTCCTTTGCATGCAGAGCAGCTTTATCCGTGCTGCTGATGCTCTCTGTGGTGTTGCAAATGGGACCTGTGGTGCCAAAGGCCACGAATCAGCCAGGGGTGCAAGGCAGGGGGACTGGTGGGTTGTGTTTGCTGCCAGATCTCACAGAAATGCTGACTATTACAGCAGGTTTGATCTAATGATTCCCAAGTAGCATGCCTCGGCCGTGCTGCTGTGAATCCTCTCTCAGCTTTGCAGGTGCTTTGGAGAGGGGAGGAGAATCCCTAAGTCCTGAACTTGCTTTGCAGCCCACTCAAACCCCTCATGTGTCAGAGCTCCCCAAGGAAAAGCTGCTGGATCCTCTCCAGTGGGTGGAATGAAGGACATGAGACCTGGGCAGGATCCCTGTGAGGAAGAACATCCCCCAGGACTCTGGTCCTTGCCCCCAAACACCTGAAAACAGCAGCCCAGCCCATCTGTCCTGCTGCTCCCCTTCCACCACCACCACTCTCCTCTCTATCCCAGCCTTGAATCATTCCTGGGAGCAAAACACGAGCTGTGCCACAAGAAACACCTCACTGCCATTTGCTGTGGAGGATTCAGGAGGGGCACTCTGCTGAACAGGCTTGTCATGGTCCTTCCCAAATGGCATTTCCTGCTTTTGCTTGCACTGGTAAAAGAACCATGAAAAGGTTTAGCACAGAGAGCTTGCTGGTGTGTGCTGGGGGGCGGGGATGAAATTAATGATCCTGGATTTAAGGATGCTACTTATCTTTCTGTTTCTATTGCAGTCTTCAAATAAATGAAATTCATGAGGTTTATTGGCTCATAGTTATAAAGCATCAATAACGTTCCCCTTGGCAGGCTTTTATATGTGTGTGTGTGTGTGTGTGTGTGTGTGGTGAAGAGGGGGAAATGTAATCTCCAAGTTATCAAACTGTTTTACAGTGTTCTCCTGAACTGCAGAAACCCTTGGGAATATTTATGCCTCTCCTGGGTCTTATTACCACAAAAATTATATGTGTATTTTATGGGATAGGAAATATATTGTACTCCTTTCTGATAATAAACAAAACAGAAATATGAGCTCTTGCACACAAAAAAATGTAGTGGGTGCTTTTGGGCTGGTTTCAGTTGTTACATCTCTTTGTGATGATTTTCCCTTGGTTCTGACACTCCTGAAGATGGGTCTTGGCTTCGTTTGCTCTCGGGATGCCCTGTCTGTTCCCGAGATCAGTTCGTGCCAGAGTTAGAAAGGAGTAGAAAGAGACTTCCAGCTTCTTGTTCAGGTGTTTATTATTTCTTATCTTTTGTGGTGCGCTCTTCAGTTCCAAGGTCTTTTCCCTTCAAGAACACGGCTGGAATGGCCCCCAGGGAGTGACCCCCAAGGCCTTATGAAGCCATTTGACCCAATTCAAATCCCAAATGTATGATATTTGCAATTCTGTACCAATTATCCTTATTTATTTCTCTAAATGACACTTCTACTTCAAACCATTNGCCTTCTCCCGCTTTAATTCCGTGGTGTGAGCTGGATGTTGCTGCTGATCCCCCTCAGCAGAGCTGCTCCCAGGCTCTGTGAGCACGGGCAGCTGCCCTGGACCTCCCAGGAAACTCCGGGGTGAAGAGACAGACAGAGCTAAACGCTGATTTGAGTTTTGTTTTTCCTCCAACTAAAGTGGTGCAGCAGCATGGGAAGAGTCTGCAGATCACCTGGGCTTCCCTGGGAAGGGAAAAACCTTTCTGGGATGCAAGATCCAGCAGGTCTGCCATGTGTTTTCTCCTCTGAGCTCTTCCTTGGGTTGTGTTTCTCCTGCCCCTGCCTGTGAAAGGATTGTTTCATGGTGTGAGGCTGCACTGTGGACTGGGCTTCTCGTGCCCTTTTGTACCAACTCACTGCCCAATCTTGGATACCTGAGGCCTCTGGGACCTGCTGGAAATGTGCTGTGTTTAGGCACCTGCTTATCCTGACAAGTCTGAGCTGTGGGTCTGTGATTTATTTGCAGGTATCTTGAGGGGACACAGCTTCTCTCTTGTCCAAGGATCCAAGCAAATTAATAAAGGGATTTGGTGTGCCCAGAAGTTGCAGAAATGGGCCTACAGAATATAACACCTTGTTGGAATCCCAGGTGACTCTGAGGACCAGGGTTTGGACGTTTGTATCTTTGAATTTTCTCCATGCTAGAGTTAAATGTGCTGTGAGGGAAAGGGCAGTGTAGAAGAAACCTGCTCAAGTGGTTCCTCTGCATCTGCTGCAGGACTTGTCGGGTGTGTGACCACAAAAAGCAGTGGAGTTTGATGTCTCCATAAGTGATAAATATGAGCATGTAAAAGGAGGCTTCCAAAACAATATTCTTTTTTTAATTGCAGTGTGTTTGACCTGCAATCTGCCTTTTCAGAGAAACTTTGAGAATTGTTTTGTCTTAAGATCGTGATTACCAATTGCTTTCAACACTTTCACTTGCTTGGAGATAGGAGAAAGTGGAAACAAGGGATGAGCCCTCATAGGATGAGACAACCTTGCTTTAGATGAACCTTTTATTAAGGAGTTCACTTAAGTTCTGCTGTAATACTGTACCATCACCAGCAGTAAGGGTGGCTCTTCTTTTTTTCCCCCAGCTCAGTTTCTCTATAAATATTGTTCAAAATTCTTTCTTCCCAAGAGACCTTAATTATTTTTAGAAATTTCTCAGTGCCTTCCACAGTGTTTTTACCCTGGAATTGCAGCTTGACAGAGTGTGCAATGCAGTTCTTGCTCTGTCAGTGTAGAGCTGCTCTGCTCCTACACTTGTTGCCCCTGCTTTGGGCTCCCCAGGCAGCTGGGGGCTGTTCCTGGTGATGCTGGAGGTGCTGTGCCAGCAGCCCTAGCTGGGAGTGCCAGCAGCCACAGCCGGGGGCAGAGCAGCTAACCAGGACAAACAAACAGTGACAGTGCCACTGAGGTTGCAGGGGAGGGGAGCAGGAATGGTTTGCAGATGTCAAGGAGACATTCAGCAAGGGCACAGGGGACAGCTGCTGCTCTGAACCTGTGCTGGGGGACTTGTCTCAGTGACCATCGGGCCTTTGCTGAATCTTTATCAGTTTTGAATTTGCTTTTCCCTTCTGATGGATCCTGCATGCTCCTCCAGCACTCCTGCTGTGTCCCAGCTGCTGTGCTGGCTGTGCTGACCTCTGGTGTCCCCAGCTGTCCCACAGCCCCTCCTGCACAGCCCAGGAGCTCAGGGCACATAGGTGGCTGCTGCTGTGGCTGAGGTGGATGCAAGGCTGGGAATTCAGCACTAATTAAGTTCCTGGACATGAACTGCTCCACCAACTCCACTTAGAGGATTTGTCTAATTGACTGAGGAAATAGTTTGGAGTGGAGGAACATTTCTTTCCATTAATGTTCAAATGAGCTGCAAATGACTGAACTTCGGAGCCTCCATATTTCCTGAAGATAAAAGCTTTTTCAAAAATGAGAATTGCACTTCATTTTAAATCAGAAACAGATGCATTTGTATTGGGGGGGATGGCGTGTTTTAAGTAACTTTCTGCTTGAATTATTTCAAAGCTGCTGATGACCAGTAAAGATGGGCTGTAACATTTCCCAGTCTTAGACTGGGCGATATATATATATATATTCTTTTATAGAATGGGAACTGATTGGGAGAGGGCAAAGACATTCCTTAGGCTTAGCAAATATCTCATCATCTGAGCTGTCTGGTGCAGAGTTATTCCCTTTATGCAGCTGCCAGGATCCACACTATCTGGGATGCCCCTCTCTGTCATCATGGAGTAGCAGAATGAAGGTGGGAACTGCAGAACCAAGATGTTTTCCTTATGGGCTGGGATATCACAAGAGGCTCAGAGTGGGAGGGAGGGGCAGGAGTACCAGACGAAGCCTTTGACATGAAAACAGGGGCAGGTGGGTGCTGTGGAATCAGTCATGGGCTGGTGCAAGAGGAGACCACCATCAGAACAGGCTCACTTTCTTTTCCATGAACTTTTTGCTTCGTGATGGATTAACTCTTGAAAAAGCCCACAGAAACTACTGCTGTTTCACTCTATTTCCCTTTTCAAAAAATTCAGAATGCAGGTGGAATATTTGAAGGGCAAACATTGTTGTTCTGCAATAAAGGAACCTTAAGATCGATTCTGTGTGTGAAAACCACGGTTCACTCATAGTAAAATTTAAAGGTTGAATAAAAAAATTAAGCAAATAGACAGATAAGAGACATAAAGCAGAAATCCCTTTACACGGCCGGGGTGCCTGGCATGTGGCTTGTACCTTAAAAATACACGTAGGATAAATATTCATTATTCTTATGCATGATTCAAACATTCTTTTGAGTTTTTGGACGTTTCTGCTTAATTTCAACTTTCTCCCCTTCTCCCCTGTTATCTGTAACTTAATCCTTTGGTGCCAGGAGCCTCAGTTTCCCCATAACAGGGCAATAAATTCCTCTTTGGAGTTGGGGTGTTGCTCGCTGCCATCTTCATTCAGATTAGATAGTGTAAGGAATTTCGTGATTATCTTTTCCCATTCTTTGAGCTAGTTATAAAAAGTGTCTTACATCACATAGTTTCTATTTTAACATTATGCCATAACAAAAAAAATATAGATTTATCACACCAGTGTATTAATACAGCATTATTAATAATTAATAATTAATAATTATTTTCCAATAATTATTATTGGAAAAGCCAACTTTATAACATGTATTTCTAACATATGGAATCTTTACATTTCCAGAGGCTGCAGAACTCTAGAAACCCCTCCCTGCTCTGGTGGAATTATATAAGGAACAGAAGTGTTCCTTACAACATGGCTTTGTCCTAATAATATCCTTGTATTGTTTTCCCCATCTGTTCTGCAGCCATTATATTCCTGTGCAGGAGGAGCAGAGTCTTTCTGCACAGCTGATGTGGGGACTTTGGGGGATATAAATGTCATGACATCCTCTGGAAAGGGGAGCAGATGGCACCTGGCCACTGGGATTTTCTGCACGCTGCTTCAACGCTGTCTCAGGGGAAAGGGGGAAAAGAAACTTTACTGTTCAGCCTGATGCCTTTTGGGGCTACCAAAAACAGAGGCCAGACAAAGTTAAGAGAATAAAAAGCAGTTCTATTTATTGAAGGGCCTTCAGGAACATTTTGGTCAGGTGAAGCCCCCCAGGGGCTGCACCCAAAATGGACCACGGGTCACGGGTTTTCACACTTTTATACGTTTGATCCATTTGCTTATTGGGGGTTAATCTTCCAATTACAGCTTCAGGTAATGAAGTCATTTACCCCAGCTTTGCTCCCCCCAACTCACTTTTGTTTGCCTTTCTCGGGGCCTGAGGCAGTGAGGGGTCCTTGATTCTTAGATCTGGAGGGGAATTGTTGTGTCTGAGCAAAATGGGACAGCAGCAGCTCACACTGTGTGTGGAGTTTAGAGTCATAAACTAAAGAATGACAGGATAACAAATATATGAAAAATATGCAAGCTAAACTCCCTGTGACAGGGGGGTCCCTGCACAGGCTTTGACCTTGGCCAGGGAGGTGCCCTTGCAGCTCTGCTCCTCTCATGACCACAGCAGCTCGTCCCCATCCCTGAACAAAGATGAAAGGTGTTTCCTAGGGAGAGCAGTGATGCACTATTTGCTCAGAAGATGGAGAAGTAGATAAAGGAGCTGCTTTGTTCTTCCCCTGCTCCGTGTGATGATGCTTTGTCTTGAAGGATGTTAAAGGAAACTCTCCGTTCAGAACAAAGCCTAAAGAAAAAAAAGATAATAGGGAATGGCTTCCAGGGGGTTTATTCAGCTTTGTAGGTCTGCATCTCCTTTTTATTATGGGGAAATAATCCCTGTTTTGGATAAAGCTAGTGTAGATCTCTGCTGCGTTAGCTTAATTCTAATTTAAAGCACATATTTGCTCTGTCTTTCAAAGTATTTCACTTCTTGTGATGCTCATTCAGGTTTATAACCCTGTTTTTAACCCTGAACCTGGATGTGATCATCAATCTTTGACCCAAAAAGTGTTGCTGGTGGGAGCTGTCACAGCTCTGTGGGAGCTGGTGGAATGGGATGAAGACCCGTGTGCCACAGAAAGAAATTCTGCACCAGCTAAAGAAAGTCACTGTTTTAGATTGTATTTTGAGTATTTTGAGCACCGAGTAATTCCAGGTAACAGCCATTACTCAGGTTAATTTGCTGCTTTTTCTTTTTTCCCAGCCACTGCCTTTTTGACCATTTCCTACAAGAGGCTCTGTCTCTGTGCTCAGGGTGGGTTTTGCTCACTTAGGCAGCAATTACAGCCCTTGAAAGCCCTTGCCTGACTCTGTAATGAGGACCTGGGAGCTCAGAGCCACGGGAGCAGCCCGTCAGCACAACAGCTCAGATTTTATGTGTACATAGTGCTTAGCAGAGGTAGTTTTAGAGGCTTTTATCATTTGTCAAGGAAGAGTTAGGAAGGCAAAAAAAAATCAGAATGAATGGGTAGTGTCAGAAATTTCTCTGGCTGTGTGGTGAGGAGGATATGTTCAGTATTCCCTGTGGTGCAGGTTCAGAGTGATCTGGGATGTTTCTCCCCTGGGCACAACCAGTCCCAGGGTGTGAGGTGGTCTGAGTGAGGTGTGTGAGGGATGAACGGTGTGGGAGCATTTTCTTGTCAAACTGAGCTGCTGGACAGACCCCAGGTGGGACACTGGGCTCTGCAGCCTTGGGCACTGGGGCTGTGCTTCAGCAGCACCCTGGGCTCTGACAGCTCTGAGCTCTGTGGTTTGAGTCACTAAACCAGGCTCTGACCCTGCTGACAGCTTGGAATGAGGGTTTTTATTTAGGGGCACGCCTGAGGTGTTCTGTGAGACCATCACCTGGCCAAGGGCAGAGGGAGGGTTGGTGATGGGAGCCCTTGTGGGGCTGGGGTTGCAGGGTGATCCCTGTGTGCAGGTGTGCCTTGGAGTGGCTGCCTAAACCAGAGGCCAGACCAAATCAGGAGAATACAAAGTGGGTATTTGTTGGAGGCCTTCAATAGGAACACCTTGGGCAGGCAGAAGCCTCTGGGGGGCTCCCAAGATGGATGATGGTCACAAGTTCTTCATGAAGTTATAACTTTGGTCTGTTTACACATTGGGTTAATTCTCCAATTACAGCTTCAGGTAATGAAGTCATTTACTCCAAGTTTGCCCCCCTCCCAATTCACTGTTGTTTACATCTGTCAGGGCCTGAGACAGGGAGATATCCTTGGGTTTCAGGCCTTGAGACCAAAATGTAGAGACAGTAGCTAACACTCTGTGTGGAGTTTAGAGTTATACACTAAGGCAGCTCAGGACCTGAAAAATATAAAAGTTAAATCCTAAGGCATGAGCATCAGGGCAAGGTCCAGGAGGCAGGGCCAGAGAGTTTTGTTGAGGAGGGGATGCTGTGTCTCCTCTCTGGGGCTGAGAGCCCTCAGAGGGTCAGACCTGGCCCTGGCTGGAGGTGGAGAACATCCCTTAGCAGGGCAGGGTGCCACCAGCTCTGCTGGGGAAACTTCTCTTAGAGACTTCTGGGCAGCTCCTACAGCTCCAGAGGTCACCCACCCAGCTGGAACATAATGTATAGGTAGTATTCTATTGAAAATTAGTTTTCTTCATGCCTAATGTCCTCAGTTCATCCATCTGCTGAAAGGAAATGATTGCAATAGCAGCTCTAAATGCCTTTAAGAGACTTTCTGTAGTTCCTGTGCAGTCGCACACATCTCTCATTTTCCCCTCAAGGCTGCTAAGGAAAAGCCCAAATGATAAATCTGTGAGGACAGCTAATGGGAAATGATATTGATTGTTCTTTCAGAGTGTCACTTTTTGTGCCAGTGGTCTGTGTGTCACCTGCTCAGGTTGGGGGGTTTATTTTTTTGAACAGGTTCTGTTGAGGGGCCTTAGGGATGTTTGGAACGATGGCAGGGGCTGCAGGGAGTTGGTAGGAGCTTGTTTTAATTGACTTTAAATGCCATGTTTGTGAGAAATAACAGATGATCTCCAATCCCTGAGTGTCTCATTTCTGCCTGTTAAGTATCTCCAGTGTAAGGGGTTTTTTCAGGCCCTACAAGGACAATTTTTAGCACTCCTGATTTCAGCCTTTTGTGTTGATGGAAGGAATGTTTTCTGATGAGCAGGTCACAGGCCGAGCTGTGATACCCATCCATAAAGTACAACTGGGAGGTAGATTCTGTTAAAAATGTTCAGCTTTCTTCCATTTCACTGTGGCTCTTGCATGACACTGACTGCAGCAGGGTGGGCCCAAGGCTCTCTCTGAATTTAGCCTTTGTCAATATGTCACAGTCCTCAGCATGAGCAGTTCTTTCCAGAAGTGGTGTAAAAGCTGAAAGTTTGCTTGTAACAACAGCAAATTCCTGGCTTGCATGCTTGCAAAGGAATGAAGATAAAACCATATTACACCTTAATAAGCCCACTAAATCTCTCCTTAGGCTTTTCCAGCCATCACAGCCAGTTTCCATGGCCATCTCCAGCCACTCAGGAGCAGTGGGGTGTGTTTCTGATGACAGCAAGCAGCTAAGTTTGATCTCCAGCCTGGCTTGACTGCATAGCATCCATAGGTGCCCTTCCAGAGCTTCCTATGTGCCTCTAAACCTCTGGGTATTGCCTTCCCCTAAATTCACCTTCAGCAGCCTTCACCTACTTCAGATGCAACCACAATATCAGCAGGAAATGACCCTTGGCTGCATTTTTGCTGCTGCCAATGGATCAGAAAATCCCCAATTTTCCCTGCCCTTTATCAGAGAGCTTCCTAAACTGCTCAAGAAAACATTGTGCTATTGCACAATTAGCATGAGTGTGTACAGGTCTCCTGGAATATAAATCCTACCTCTACTTTCAGTGGAGTAAAAATGATGAAGCTTGTTGCCATGGACTGCCCAGAGAGAGTAAATCTCCTGCTGGACTGCTGGGAAGAGATCACGTAGCACGTTCTTGGCTCCTTGAAACGTCATCTTTAACAAGCCCCATCCCATAACTCCAGATGAGGTGCTGTACAGCCACTAACACTGAAAAGTTGGTGCTTCTTTGCAGCCTCAGATGTGTATCTTGAACATATGTTGTGAGAGAGGAAGGAAAGCCACTGCAGGGAGGAGACAGTCGAGGCTGCTCTGGGTGGGCTGAGGATGTCAGCTTGGTTTCACATTGGGAAATGTCAGAAGCGTTGCTGGAGCGTGGGAGAAGTCACAATATTTGGTACAGGGTTTTGAGGTGCTTTTTTCCCCCTCCCCTTGAAATCTCTTCTCTCTTCACCATGTGTTTTTGTGGAAGTGTCAACTGATGTTATTACACTTGGCATCCTGAGCCCTAAGGTTGCTAAAAAAGAAATGTGAGGCGTGCATTTGTTTTCTCTTCAATAAAGCTGAGTTTTTGATGTTGTGGGATCTTCGGGGCAG
>WAAE01013286.1:0-21718 GCA_013400495.1 Nicator chloris
TCCCCCTGGAGCTTTCTCTTCTCTGGCTTAACAACCCCAACTCTCTGTTTTTCCTCACAGGAGATGTAGTTCAGCCCTCTGTTTCATCTTCGAGGCCCTCCTCTGGACCTAGAGATCTTTACCAAATTACAAACTCACGCTGACTCCTCCGGCATAGCAGGTTGAGGTGCAGACTTATGTGCCATTTAAACTATGTATAAACCTCTTATTAGATTGTTATTGGTGAGTAGGATATTGGGTGGAATTGAAGCTTACAGGGACTACTGAGGGCCCTCTCCCCAGCCTCCCCTCCTGGTTCTGGCCCTGACTCCTCCTTCTCACCTTCCCTGGAAAGGTGGGGGGAGATGTGCCTGCTGTGACACGTGCTTCTGAAGGGCTGAGTCTCAGCCTTGGCAGATGGGCAGTGAATCGTAAATTCTGTGTGCGTTCAGTTTTGCAGGGCCTGTCGTTCCAGTGAAGGCAGTTAGAACTGTCAACACATAACAGTGCTTGAGGATAATGAATGTAATGTAAACCTGAGAAGCCCATGAGCAGCACTTGCTTCCCACATAGCAGATGAAATCCACTTGGTCTCTTGTATTTCAAGAAAGCCTTTTAATCCTATTCAGGCATTCATAATAACGCAGTGCTTTGGAAAAATAATTCTGCTTCTTCAAAGACGCATGTTAACAAAAGAAGTTAAAAATATTTAAGCATACTCTGTTTAATGTGTTTGGAAAACCATTCCAGGATGTTGACAGCTGATTATTAATTACAGTGGCATGGATAAATACACGATGATTATGCAGCACATAATTTTGTGTAACTTACATATGCATTTTTCAGCACTTGCTCAGTATTTTTCTGATGGATTTCAGTAAAAAAATATGATATGGCAGAGGGTTTTTTGTGTTCTTCACTAACTTAGTTGCTTTTAGTTGAGTGCAACATAGAAGCAAAATATCATTATCAGTTAGTGATATTTGTGATACTTGTTTATTCTTCTAGAAGAAAAGGCCTTGCATTTAAGTAATTTTTCTTCTTTGGGGGAGGAAGGTAGAAGGAATGATCTCTTGGAAAGACTCTTCCAGAAAGACTAAATGCAGGAAACCAAATCGTGGAAGAGACCTGGTTTTCAAAATCCTTTGAAATGAAAAAGGATATGGAATATTGTAGCATAAAGTAATCATCAAGGAATTGTGAAAATAATCATCAAGGAATTGTGAAATCATCAATGAAATGTGTGGAGTAATTGCTGAGATTCATGCATACTGAAGAGGTTTTTTTTCTTTTGTTTGTGTGGCTTTAACTAGAAAACAATGTTGTTTGAAGACAAAGATGCCATTAGCCATGGGCTATCGTTTTTATTTGACTATTTCAATTTAAGTGGCTCAAGCTTTTTAGTTATGTGACCCTACATGTTCGGTGGGATTTATAGTGAGAATGTGTTTCTCTTATTGTACAAATCACATGGATGCTCTAGAAATGTTCAGTAACTATTTTTTATGAAAACCGGTCCATACATATCCACACACATACCTTACATTTATAGACCTATAAGATTCTGACAAGAATCAATTTTATTGTAATAAATGACTTACCTGTGTTATCTTAAAAAATCTCCCTTTGCTTCAGAGGGGTGTGTGTGTTGTCCATCCTCAAGCAGTAGAGTACTAAGTATATTAGTGTAGACAATACAACCAAGTTTGACAGTGGAATGCAAATTGAAGTTCAGCAGCAGCACGTGTGAATGCACTTGCTGAGCTTGCAGTGCTCTTGGTAAGTTGTGTTGTTTTGGGAACATCTGAAAAAGAACAAATGAAACTGTGGAGAATTTACTCTGGCTATGAAGGCAATAACCCATTTTATGTACTTCCTTGAAGGTGCAATTCAGAAAGGACTTCTAACTTCCTGAAATAGCAAGATTGTCCAAATTAAATCTACATAGGGGAAAAGAACTTAACTTCTTTCTCCCCAGATTATTTTGAGGCAGAGAAGGTGATAGCTGCTTTGCCCTTGGGAGTTACACGCCATACAGTGACCTGGCTGATATTTTCTCATAGTCTCTCTGTGGAAGCTCGTCAACACTACTTCCATTTTCTCTTCAGTACTGTTTCTACGGAAAGAAAAGACACCTTGTACAAACTCCAAGTATTTAATTTGAGTTCAACGAATGACAACTTTGTATGATGAAATTGTACAGTGGACCTCTTGCTTTGTATTGAATAACAAAATATATGCTTACACCTGGAGATCCCTTTGTTGAATGATCCCAAGAAAAGCTGCAGAACCTGCATATAAAATTGCAAAATCTTGCCATCATTTCGGCTATTATTGTCTATAAAATGGAATTTTTTTCGATTTATAATATTTACTCCTTTGTAATGTAAAAGGAACAGTTGGTTAGAAGAGATGCATTGACTTCTGGAAATTTGTAAGCAACTAACAGTGAAATACAGCACTACGGGAATGACTTCAGCTAGTGGAGGATATAGATAAAGTTGCAGTGCACTAATAAAGCTGATACATTGAGCAATTAACTGGGTTTGTAGAACGAGGGTCTATAAACTCTAATAATGTTAACTTGCTTTTAGTCAAGTGAGCTGTTCCACTAGTAGACAAAGTATCATTCACTCGTGTCTGAAGTTCAAATGTTTCAAGTGTTAGTCCCATGGAAGGTGTTTTCTGGAATGGGATTTGGTATAAAACAGCTATTACTGTAGTTTTTGCATATTCCGCAAGACAGACAATGCTTATTTGGGGAAAAGGAAGTTTTGACTGTGATTTTGGTTGGGTTTTTTTGTTTGTTTGTTTGGTTTTTTGTTTTGTTTTGGTTTTTTGTTTTTTTGGTTTTTTTTTTTTTGTGCATTGAGTTAGGGTTTTTTGTTCATTTTTGGTTTTCTTTTCTTTTTTATACTGGCAATTATTTCTTGGGGTAATGTGTTGCATGTGCTTTACTGATATTTCTTTTTTAGTTCAAGGCTTGGGCATCTTCCCTTTTGTTGTGGAGTGTATTTAGTCAATAGTTTTTTCCCCCTTTGGTCTTGGGGCAAAACCTGCATGCCTTAGCGATCAGCTTGTTATAGAATAGAGACTGCTTTACATGGATGTTTAATAAATGTATGTTTAATTCTAATCCTTGTTTCTGTAATACTTGAGACAGAACACTACAGGGCTGCAGTGAATAGCTCACTGCAGAGTCAGTCTGGGAGGAATTTCTCCCAGTAGAAAGGGTTGTTGAGAGTCATGAAGAAATAAGTTAAACAGTTGAAGAAAAAGGGAAAGTTGGACTTTACAGTTAGTTTCTCAAGTAACCTCCCTATAATTTCTCAGGAGAAAAAATATTAAAAGGCAAATAAGGTGGAGTGAATAAAAAGATTTTTTTTTTTACTTAAAGCTTGGAGAAGACTTAAAAATTTTACAAATATTATTACTCATTTCAGATCAGAAATAAATGGGTTAAGTTCTGCATTTAAACCTGCTTTCTACTTTCCAGCTAGTTCTGCCAAAAAGTCATTCCACTGGAACATTAGGAAGGAAATAAACTTTTAAACATAATTTAAGACCGGAAAAAATCTTTTATGGTTGTATTTTGTATCATGACTTCTATAAAAATGACAACATTTATTATTTCAAAAATGAAACAGTCATTCAAATATGTTCAGGATAAAATAAGGAACTGTCCCTGGGACTGATTGTCACTCATGTCACTGATTCTGTATTCATTTTAATGGCTCAAAGTGTTTAACATTCTCTAGGAACTAGTGCTAATGGCTTAATTCTGTGAAATCCTCTAAGAATAAGGAAATCTGCCCAGTCCCTGAAAAATCGTTCTGGGGCTTGCTTAACGATGCGAGTGCTTATATAAGCGTGTGTGAGGTCTTAGATTTTTATTTAAATAATGTTCTAAAAATAATTTCCTGTTGATTTGGGTTTTTTGAGGGACGTATGTCTCAGAAGGATTTTGTTAATTCTTTTCAGATAGCATAAATGTTACTTTCACCTTTCTTTCATTTTACTTAAAGACATTGTGGCAGAACAATACTTGATGCCATCATCTCCAGTGAATAACACATTATCTTTGAAGTATTTTGAAATTTTCATTGGACTGCCACTGAAAGTAAAATGTGCTTGTGACCAAGTGTGAGCAAAGCAGGTGTAGGTTGGTGGCAGTGGTCTGCAGCCGTGTGCCCTCAAGGATGTGGGAGGCCTTGTATTTATTAATAAAAAGGTACAGTTTATCAGATGTTAAAGTTGCTACTTAAAAGATTGACAGGAAAAGGTAAACCAGAGGCGTATAGTTGAGGCCTGTTGTTCTAGACTAACTGATTGCATGTTCAGTGAAGGGATCGTTTGGGACATATGAAGAGGGTAAAAAACCAATTCCCAGTCTTCCAACTGAAAGAATTTCTCATAAATTCTGCTGAGCCTATCATAAACCAAGTATTCTTCTAATTGACAGTAAACCAAAGTATTTTCAACCAAAAAGGTAATTTTCAAGAAAGGGTGAATAAAACTCTCTCACTTGGGTATAGCTGCAGTCAGTCTCAATAACACTTGAATGTTACAGATATCCTTAATTCTTATAATTAGGAAGGAGGAGATTAGCCAGATAGACTGCTTTGGAAGAACCTGCCTTGATAGTGGTTTATTCATTTTATTTTATTCATCATGCTGCAGTTTTATCTACTTTGACAGGGTCGTGTATTATTCCAATTTTGTTTAAAAAGCCATTGTGAAATGATACATTTCCAGGCTTTTATTTCCATAGCTCAACACCATGTTCTAGCAAAACATATATTGCATCTGTGCTTCCTTCACTCTGTGTGTTTCCAGAAGACTCCGTATGTCAAAAACTAGAAAATACCAAAATCTAAGACCGAAAAACCTCACAGTATTAAAGAAAATAAAGTCTAAATATTTTAAGTAATCCGAAGAATCTGTGCTCCTGGGAGAACAGAAGGCAAATCTGCTTTTTCAGCCTTCCAAATATGAAAGGGGTAAGATTGAGGGAAGAGCTTGAAGAGTTGCATCTGAAAGTTCCAGAAATAAGAATTATGGAAGGCAATAAGCAAAATAACGAAGTATTCTCCATGGGGAGTGTGTTAAATAAGGGGAGAAAATAGCTCTATATTCAATAAACTTTTAAGATATGCTGAAGAACATAGGAACTTATTTTGCTATCTAGTCAAATTGCTTGCAGTTGAAGTAGAAAAATAAAGTAACTTAGAAATAATTTCTCATTAAAATACCTGTTTCACATGCCACGTTCTTTCCCGTTACTATGCGGTGTACAAAACAGATGAGATGAAACAATCCAGCTGCAGAAACAAGTTGTAGCATTCCCTGACAAATTGTAAAGAGTGTGTATTACTTACTGAGATGAGACTTTAATCAAAAAGATCTGAAACTTACCACAGGGAGTTTTGTCTGTGTTTACCTAGTTAGTGTCCTTGAAATGCATGTGGTAAGGATATGATTTATTTTTAAGTTTGAAACCTTGAGTTTACATCTTCACACTCTTCTGCTCCCCTCCTGAAAATCCCTTTATTATATCGGATGCTCCTATTTTAAATAACCTCAATTAATCTTGCTTGTTCTGTATTAATGATACAGTATGTCCTTTACTGCCTAGATAAAATTCAAGTTTTTCAGTTAAATTTACCTAAACCTACTAACTTCTGTAAATGCCAATTTCTGATCACTTGATCATATTAGTGGAGCAGAGTTTGTTTTATGAATTGTAAGCATAAAATAAAAACAGTTTTTAAAAGGCTTAAGTCCCCTAGAACTTAGTAGTTATCTTCATAAGTGTTAGGAGATTTACAAGTCATGTTACTTCATTGGATTTTTTTAGTATTTCAAAGAAGAATAATGTTTTTCAGAATGTACTGGTTAACACAATCTTATGTTACTGGAATGATTCAAGATCTAGCCTCATACAACTCAAAAAGCAGTTAAATAGCATGCTGTTATATGTCTAATATGTGTCCTGCTTGCTATAAGGAGGTTAATTATTAAGGAGAGGCCTTGAACAAATTTTAAATATGAATATCAATCATTTTTCAGCCTTGCTGGGGGGCAGTGTGCATTTCTGTAATTGAAGGTGTGTGTTTAACGAGCATGAACATTAGGGAAAAAAGTATCTATGTCTTAATACTGACTTTGTGAAGTTGTGCTCATTTTGTTTCTGAACTGGACTACACACATGAAGTTGTTATATTAAAATCAAATAACTACATTCTTTTCAGTGGTTTTAATGAAAAAAAAATCAATCAAAACCAAACAAACTTCCATGGTGGTGAAAACATTTTGATATTGCCGTGTCATGCTGTCTGTAAATATTAGGTACAAGATGACAGTCATTAAACAACAATCTCAGAGGGTGTTGGGAATCTGGGTCTTGGTTTACTGGAGAAGTAAATACTTTTCTTCAGATGTTAGTTTGCTAAAAGAAAAGTTCAAACACTGAATATTGGCTGTTCTTGAGAATCTTTCTGTCCCTGTTCCTTCCCCCTCCCCTCAATCCTTGCATCTTTCTACCCAAGTTTTTGCATGAAATAGATGGTATTTTTAGGTCTTGATTTGCTAAGGTCTGTTTTTGATTAACCCAGGGCAGATTATCCAGTTTTGAGATTAACTCGATGACAGAGCAGACAGGCTTGTGGGCAGTAGGCTGGGGGGCTCTGCCATCCCAGACTGCACCTGGGGACAGCTCTGCACAGGATTTCTAGATGCTACTTTGCTTTGCCATTTGTACCATCCTGTTTTGTAATCTCCCTTACAAAGTAGCTTGATAGAAAAACTGAGTAATCTACAAGTGTAGAGAAAAATAAAATGAAAAAAGAAGTGCATGTTGTTGAACTTAAAAGCACAGCTGGAAGCAAAAAAAAAAAAATTCTGTGGTGTTTTTCCTTCCTGAAGATATTTGTGCTTTCACTTTGAAAGGAAACTTCTGTGTATTGGAGGTTGAGCCATCCTAACATCCAATGTTTATCATGAAAGACAGCAGCTCTTCTAAACCAATCGTGTAGCAGGATTGACATAATTAGATCTTTTCTCAGGCTCCTGGTGTATATTAAGAACAGTTAAATTGGATTGTCTGTAGACTGTACCTGTGTCTCATTGATCAATTTATATGGATACTGTATGCTCTTCTCTGCCATCATTTTACCTTCCCTTTTTAGCTCCTCTACTTATTATTATGTCATTAATTGTATCTTTTCTCTCATTTGATCCAGAAGTCATTTCTTATTTGCTGTCTGGAGATTTTTATTCAAGTTCTTAAGTTTTCATACCAAGTTATGTCTGCTTCAGTGGGTGCAACCATTTTGCTCAATGTTCCCGCTGAGCTGTAATATTGCAAATATATTGAAAAACACTCTTGTGGGTGTCTCTTAACACTGTAACCCTCTGAATAAACTCATTGCCCTTCTTTGTTTTCTTGAAGTTTAAAAATAAGAGCAAATTTAATAGAAAATCATATACGCAATTGTGTGGTTGAATTTAATTCCATCTCAAAAAGCAGAATATGAACATGACAACTGTGGTTGCCTACAATGTCATTCTGAATGATATTAAATGCAGTGGCTGAATTTTCTCTACTTAAACTGATAAAAATAAGAAAGTCTTTTCTGCTTCAAGCTTTTCCCTTGTGTGCACATACGAAATATGTCAAGTGAAGAAAATCTAGTTGTACAGTGACTTGGACTCTTTGCAGACCCTGTATTTTACTGCTTTTTGAACTGCATACTTCATTAAAAACCAAGGCAACAACTTTGATAAAAAGGGCCTTTTATACAATAAAAAGGAAAGAAAATGGAATGTCATGTCAATCTGCAGCACTAAACGAATATAACATACATGGATGCATTTACAGCAAAATAATATGTTTAAAACAGAAGTTTAATTTAAAATTATTTTGGGTTGCATACAAATAGACAGAACCAAGAGACCCTTGAGATCTGTACAGGAATATTAAGTAAATCATTGCAAAAAAAAAAATCAAATGCCTCAAACTAATAGAACTATTAAATAGATGGTATTTAAAGAGAGAAACTGTGCATTTGACAGCCCTTTACTGTATAAAGCATTCTGAAATACAGCTATTTACCCTACAGTCTGTATTCTGTTATTTCTCACAGTATTTCAAAATGCTCATCTTCCATCTACCACTTGTCAAAATGAATTAGTTGGCATCTGCCTTTGTTAAAGACGTCAAACATCTTGCTAAGTCAGTTTAAGGATTTATTTGCAGTAATTACTAGGGAGGCTTGCAGTATAATTAATATTTTGTGTATTATCATGGAATATCCTGAGTTGGATAGGGCCCACAAGGCTCATCAAGTCCAGCTCCTGGCCCTCCATGGCACCATCCCCAAGAGTCACACCCTGTACCTGAGAGGTTTGTCCAAATGCTTCTTGAACTCTGCCAGGCTGATGCTGTGAGGAGCACTTCCCTGAGGAGCCTGTTCCAGTGACCAACCACCCTTGAAGGGTGGAAAATAGGAGAAACCTATTTGTAATATATGATATTATGATGCTTTGCATGTTGTGTTGTGTAATAGTTCTGAATTTTTCTTTAAGAAAAAATTCCCCAGGGTATTTAAGTGAAGTTAGTAGAGTGTTGACTGAGGAAATGAAAAGCTGTGTTAAATGGTTTTGTACAATAATCCCATGATATTCTTAGGGTTAACGTCTGCATTTATTTAATAAGGGTAGGTACAGTAGAAATAAGGTATGGCTCATCAGGTTTTATTCCTCAAAATTTTTCTAGCAGAACTTGAAAAATACCAAAATTGATTCTCCCTTTTTTTTTCTTCTCAGTTGAAATTCTAAATGCTCTAGTAGGAAATACTGTTTTGTAGGAGAAAGGTAGCACTTGCAAATGAATATCTTTGGAAATTTTTGGTGGGGGGGGGGAAGCATAGGATACAATACTGTATAGTTATATGCTTATGGCTAATTTTCTTATGCTGACTGTAACTTGCTCCTCCTGAGGCTGTCTCAAAATATTCTGTTTTCAAAATCAAGAGAAAGCATGTCAGGAGAAGAGTGTCTTAAGTTTTTAAATTATAGAAGCACTTTGGGCTGTTTTTAAAGGACTGAGTTTTTTCAGCAGGCAGTCTATCTTTTCTTGTTAGTTGCCTTTTTTATATAAACACAATGCTGATGAGCACTGAGTCAACCTTGCACCCCATGTTTCTCACCATGATGTTAGGGCAGGGTTTGAAATGCTGTCTAGAGAAGTAATATGAGCTAAATGAGGTAGTGCAAAGATACAGATTTTTCTGGATCTGTGTGGACTCACATCCAAGGAGCATCAGGCTTGTGCTGCAGGCTGTGCTCTGGGAGGCCTGGCAGGACATCTATACCAGAGTTGTTCTGTTCAGTGCCTAGAAATCCTTATTGTTTTGAATGGCAGCTCCTCAGATAGCTAGAGTCTTTGGAGCATGTCTCCTGGTGTGATGGTCCAAAAAGCAGTGTTGTTGGTGATGCAAGTGCAGTGTATGTGGGGTTTTAATGGATTGTGCTTACTTTGGTAGTTTGTTAGATCTAGAAAGGTAAGAGTGTAATTTGGAGAATGAGAACATGTGTACCTGCAGGTGACATTATTTTATTCAGTATTAAACTTCATTTGAAGAATGTTTTTAAAGAATAGTTTCTAATATTTCCATGTTTAAAACATTTCTTTGTTTTACTGAGAAGCTGTTTCTTCATTTAACCTCCTTATGCTGTGTTACATTGTTCCACTTTTCCTTTTACATGCACAGGTGAAGCAAGGGATTTTCAGCAATATGACAGTCTTTTAACCTCTGGATTGTAAGTTGAATTTTTTCCTCTGTCAGAATTTGTAGATAGGGCCATAGAAGTTTTAGAACTGCAAACAGAATATCTTTGCTAAGTACTAAAATAATTCTTACAAAAGATTTTTTAAAAGAACAAGAACAATGGGCCTTTAGTTGTGAACATTTTCTTATGACTCTTAGATTAAAATAGTAGATATGATTTCTCAACGGTGCATTACTTCTAAAATATTGTGAAGAGAAATAATTTCTGAAGTGATTTATAAGTGTGTAATAAGCATATTGGTTGGTTTGACTTTATTTTTACGGATGAAGCAGAGCACAGAAAGCTAAGGACCTTGGCTGAAAAAGCCTTGTTCTTGTCCTTGTATGCTAAAGGAATAAAGACATGTGAGGGACGAAAGCTGGGTTATGATGAAAGAAGTAGTGTTCAGTTACCCTCGATTTTGTTTGTTTTGGCAGTGTTGCAAATATGGATTCATGATGAGATTTTTTTTTTCCACTTTCTGTTGCGTAGTGTATATGGACATGTTTTCTTTGGAACTGGTAGAGAAAAGTAAATGTCATAGGATACACCGGGAATACTGGTGTTTTAGTGTACTCTGTACAATATACTCTGTAAAGTTTGTCACTATGTTACTCAAGATGAGAACAAGTTGTTAGAAGTTCTCCAAATGATGTGTGCTTTCATTATGTTTTTAGTGTAAAAAATGCATGTACGTTTTTTGTGGGTTGTAGGTTTTTTGAGTGTTTTCTTATGGCTATTATACAGAATAGAAAATGAAGCAGATGTTTCAACAGATGTCACAGGGGGCCTCTTGAGGGAATGGATGTTTCATGCACCAGAGGAAAGAAAACTACTGAAAGAGGGAAAATCTAGAATTGTTTGGCCTGAGGTCCATTGAGCTCAGTCACTCAGATTTTTGAGGTTGCAGCTGTTAAGAGTGGAAGGTTTTTGCTTATTTTTCTAGTGTCAGGACACAGATTCAGAAACTTTCAACAGAAACAGAATTTCTTGTCATTTAGCAGCTATGAAATGATCTGTAAAGATTTCAGGGGTCTGTTTCAAGCTCCTGTGTAAAGTGCTCCATCTTCAAGAGGAGTGTCAGAAGGAGATTCTTCTGCCCTGAGAGGAGAAACCTTACTTGGGCCACTGCAGAGATGTGTTTCTTGGAGAAGCTGCCAGAAGGAAATCAGGCAGACTAGTCTGGAAATGTTTTCTGGACTGGAGAAAACTGCTGAAGTGGAGGAAGGATAAAGAAGAAAAATGAAAAACAACTTTGCATAAGGTAGAATGGGATATGAACTGGAGACTCTTGCTGCACAGTTAAGTGGTACCAGTTGCAGTGGTTAGTCAGCTCTGCATTGAGACTAATTTAATTTCACAGCAAGGAAGAAGTGTAGCAACCTCCACATCCTGTCTAGCAGTGCTAGTTGTTTGAGCCAGCTCAGCTGAGAGAGGGCACATGCTTTGGTTGTTTACACAGAAATCCTAAGACTGGTGAGGGAACACTTTCACAGCCACAGTTGGCAGCACTTAACACAGTGGCACGTGGCTTTGAGTTCAGTCATCCTTCCTGGTTTGGACCTACTTTGCCATGTCATCATAAATTGGCTCAGAGGGATAAAGAGTACCCTTGGCTTTTCAGTATTTCAGAACTAAAATTTACATCTTGTGTTCTACCTGGGATTGAATGTGTATCTACTCCTTTAATCTGCACGTTATTGCTCCTAAGAATAAATTATATAATGGGAATCTAGTACTAAACTAGAATGGTTTCCAATAAATCCATTTTTTCCCTGCTGCATGCTCCAATGTGAAGTACAGCCATCATCCTACTTTAGAGGGAAAGAACTGCCAGGGCAAGAGGAAGAAAGAGATTAAAATTTTAAGAGGATTTAAGAATTCCTGACAAAATAGTTTGTCTCATGCTTTTTAAAAACTTGAGAAGCACAAAATGAAGGGGAGAGAAAACAACAGAGCAAAAAAAAACAAAACCCAGAAACATGGAGCTGTAAGAATGTATGAGTTGTTGGGGTTCTTTTGGTCTAGGTTCATTTGCATGTAGAATTAGAGAAGCATCTTTGAGCAGTAGAGAGCTGCATGAACAGCACCACATGCAAGAGTGAAGAAAACACTAAAGAGCTCTAATGAGAGAAGTGGAGCAGAAACTGGGGCCAGCCTGGGCTACCATTCCCAAAAAAGTGTGATGTCCAACAGAGAGATGACATAAAATGGAAAACAACAATTTACTGAGAAATTACTCTAAGGTGGCAACACACACTAATCTGTTATGGTATGAATACACTGTGTCACAGCATTGGCATAATATAATATTTTGGTGCAAGTGTTGCGAAAGATCTACATGTATTATCTGGTATCTGAATGAAATGTTCTGCCAGATTCATAGTTGTGAAAGTGTTGATAGCTGGAATTATATTCAGAAAGATATCTGCTATTACTTTTTGATCATTTAGTAGCTCCTGAAAAAAAAGCTTTGCTGATTCAAGGGTTTTGGAGACGTTGGTTTTTTCCACATGTACCATAAATCCTGTTAGTTGTGCTTCCAGCAGCAAGCAAGCTGATTTGCAGATATAGAGACTGAAACTTATGTGAGAAGTACAGGACTCCAGTGACTTTAATAGTATCTACAGCTGAATAGAAATAAATCCAGAGCAATTAAAATTAAAGGCAATACTTTCTTCAGAACTTTATTAATTGCAATACCTTTTCTCTTCAATGGGTTTCCTTTTTTTATTGCCACTTAGTTATCGAGAGTCATGTAACTTGAGACCATTAAAAAGAGAATTGAGAATTAAATGTAGTATATTTGGGACTCTTACTTAAATGTCTACTTAATTCCTGAAAGTCAGCCCATTGTGGTAGCAGATTTTTGTTGGTACGTTTGGGGTTTTTAGGTTGCTTGGGTTTTTTTAAATAATTCACGGTGAAAATATACAAAGCTAGTCTCTTACATGGTAGAGATTTAGCCAAAACAAATTGTAACTATATTATGCTAATGTATATATGTTTTTGTGATTTGATTTATAAGATCCAGTATAAGATACCCCATTCCACACTGCAGAGCCATGAAAAAAGCTGCTCTTACAAGTAGGTGTCCATGCACCTCAAAAAAGGTAAATTAAAGCATTAAAGAATCATAATTTTTCCTTTTTATCATAATTTTTAACATTTTCATGCATTTGTGATATGAATGTAAAGCAGGTGGTGAAAGTGCAGTTATACTTGATGGGCACATTAAATAAACCCTGTGCACTGTGGAGGTGTAAATGTATTTATTATGGTCCATTTAAGTACCTTGACAGAAAATCCCATGGAGAGATATGGGACTTTTGAGATAACAATCTGTTGCAGAGCTGTGGCATTCTTTCCAAAACTGTATTTATCAAAAATCATGAGGTAGATGTTAAATATCTAGTATGCAGTGTGCATAAAGAAGTGAAAAGAGGGAAATGTGTATTACTTTTTCTCAGGGCCAGACTTGTTGCCCAGAGCACAGTCAGAGAATTCATGCCATGAAGAGGATGAGGTGAATGAGGGAGAAAGGTTGCTGTCCTTATGACTTCTTGATGGTATTTCAGTTGCATTCTCTTTTGGAGTCAGGGATTGTTTCATGCCCATGAGTACAAACAAGTTCCTTTAATAGAAAGGAGAAAAAAAAAAAAGTATTGCATCTGTAGGTGTGTCTGATAGATGGCTCTTAATGGTTGTGAAAAATGATACTGTGAAATCCTTACAGGTTCATTCCAGAAGATCTCAGTTACATTTGCAGGAACAGGAGTGCTGGTCCAGCAGTGGGGATAATTTAACCCAGTTCTGGGCAATGGAGGGTATTTGCTGCAGAGGCCTGCACAGAGCTCTGACTGCATCCATCACCCTCACTCTGCAGTAAATCTCTCTTGTGCTGGATGTGGTGAGAAGCTGCCATGATTTTTTGATCGCATGAGGAGCACAGACTTGAGACTTTGATGCTGTGTTTGCAGTGGTGGTATTTGTCCTCTTGTTGGTGATTCTTCATTACTCCAGATCCTTCCTAATTAGTCTTAGGGCACTGCCACCCACAGGTCTTACTGAGTGGAGTAGCCCATTATTAGCTCTTCCAGACTGCCACAGCTGTGTTGTCACTGTATTAACATCAGTTAATTCTTGACTGTTACTTTTGCTTTTGTGCTTTTTAAGTTTTTCACCCAGCTACAAATAACACATTATTAAAAAATGGAAGCTCATTGGGTTGTTTCTGAACCATATGCCTTGAGGGGAAAAAAAAGTGCTGTTAATACTTTTGACAGTGTTGTGGAAGTTGGCAACATGCTCATATTCTCTGTGTGTTCTTGACAGAAAGGCAGGCTAACTTTGACATTTTTATTTTGATACTCTAAATTGTTTGGCTGACATGCATATTATAAACAAAACAAGAAAAAAACTCAAACATCAACCAATGCCCCCCCCCCCAATTGTTTCCACTGCTAGTATCTAAACAAAGAATTGAGAATCACATTTAAATATACTGGTGTCATGAGACTTCTGTTATGGTCAAGCACAGGTATAAAATCCCATTGTCCCAGATTCCTCTTTTCCCATTCCAGTCTTCAATTTTGTGTTTCCATATGTGTTTGTGTCTTAATTTTTTAGTTTTATATGGCCATTGTTTTCCCCTATGTTAACTTCCTTTTTTTTTTGCAACATCTACCATAAAAATTAGTCTCTTAAAACAAATACATGTTTGTTGGATTGGTGAACTGGGTTTTATTGCACTTTGCTGCTCTCAATACAGCATAATGATGCAAACACTTTAAGGAGAGGTGGTTTTAATAATAATTAGTTTAGCTGCAAAAGGTACTCCGATAGCTGGAACTGTAGCAGTAACAATATTTTCTGTGTATGTTTAAGGTCATTACAGACATCTTCTACAATAGTAGCAAGGGCCTCTGGCATTACCTTTAATCCACTGACTGACAGATCACCTGTCATCTGCTGGTAGTGACCAGTTGCTAAAGGCTGAATGCAGTTATGCTTCAACATAGCTAGAAGTTGTCTTCTCTCCTGCTGACTCAGTTGAAGGGGGTGAAAAAAGACTCTTAATGGTCTTAATATATACCACCCTAAATAATTACATCGTTTGAGTAATTTATTTTTTAGAATGTCAAAATGCAAAAAAAAGAAGGCCAAAGAAAGAAAGCTAAAGGACCTTAGAGGTGCTACTTAAGCCATCAAGAGCAGTCCTGTGCTCTTTCCTTAATTTTAGTAGTTTGGTTCAATACAATTTTTCTTTAAGCTACTTTTCTGTTCAATAAATCTTTTCCATGTCAGAAAATAATCTACTTTTAGTTGATGTTTGTGTTTTAAATGTATGATTTGGTAACTCTTGTGTTAGGGAACTTTTCATGTTTCTCACGTGAAGAAAATCATTGACTATACGTGATACTTTCTTAAATAGGCATCAGGAGGAAAGGGTGTCCAATGCAGAAGAAAAAGTAATATGAAAAAGTCATTTTATAATTTATGGACAAAGGTTATTTCTAGAATTGCAGTGCCAATGATTTATTTTTAACCAGTTGATCCCACTTGGTTCATCTTCCTTCAGACACTTCAGTTATTAATGTAAAGCAAATAATAAATCATTCAGGTTCTCTTTACCCTTGTCAGACACATTTCTATGCTGTCTGTTTTGGCAGCAGCAGTGATGAAATACACTTATTGACTGCAGTCACCACAATCTAAATAGATACCTGTCTTTTCCTGACACCATGTAATACAAATTTGTGAATTTTATCCCTGAAATAAATCTGCTTGAAAAATTTTTCTACCATGGGTTTTAATGTTCATTTTTTTCCAGAGTGGTTTTTTAAACTTTTGGTATGCTTAGAGAAGGCAGGAAGGTAGTTTCCCACACACAACATTCCTCCGAATATACTTTGCTGAATTTTCTACTTGTTTCTTAAAACTCACATTTGTTCTTTTTCTGTCAGTTAAAAAAAGTTCTTTTGCTCTTTTTATAAACGTGATATAAAAGGAGCCTGAAGCAATGTGTTTTTTCCCTTCATCCCAGTGCATGATCCATCTAAATTTTTTTATTCATTTATCTTCTTTCCAGGTTATTGAGAGGACTTCTTCACTTAGTTGTAGTTGTTCTTTGAACTATGAAAGTTTCTAAATTAAATAGACAATTTTCATGGGGAAGTTCTCAGTATTGTGGGTCTCTATTCTGCTACCTGTGTCTTTATCCTGTATGAAATAGAAATAATAATTGCATAAAACAAATAATTCTGTTAGGAAAATGATTGGTAGAAGAGTGGATGGATGTCTTTGTCTTAGATGTGTAGTTATTTATTTTCTTTTTCCCCTCCCCCTTCTCTATTTTTAACCCTGATTGTGTAATTGTAGAAACAAACTTTGCAGATACAGCTCAACAAGGGACAAAAAATGCTCTAATGTGTTCCAGCCTATAATTTGGTTATTCGTATGTGGTTTGGGGAGCTATGGTGGTGGAGAGCAGGGGGATGTCCAAAGGAGGCTGTGACTGTGGCAAGTCTGCACTAGAGCAGGCTCCTGGGAGGATCTATGAATGTGTGGAGAGTGGAGCCCAGACTTGAGCTGGTTTGCTGGCAGGATTTGTGACCCTGTGGGGTCCTGCACTGGAGCTTTCTCTTCCTGAAGGACTGTGCCCCGTGGAAAGGACCCACACAGGAGCAGTTTGTGAAGAGCTGCAGCCTGTGGGATGGACTCACATAAGAGAAGTTCATGGAAGACTCTCTTCTGTGAGAGTGACCTCACATTGGAGCAGAGAGAGTCTGAGGAATCCTCCCTGTAAGGAGGAAAGAGTGACAGAGTGTGATGAGCTGACCACAGTCCCAGTTCACTGTTCCTCTGCACTGCTCATGGGAAGGAGGTGGAGAAATCAGGAGTGAAGTTAACCCTGGGAAGAGGAGAGAGGTGGGAAGGAAGGGGTTTTCAAGATTGGGTTTTATTTCTCATTGTCCTTCTCTGATTTGATTGATAATAAACTAAACTAATTTTCCCAAGTCAAGTCTGTTTTGCCCATGGTAGTAACTGATAAGTGACCTCTCCCTGTCCTTACCTTGACCCATGAGCATCTTTAGGTACCTGGTATCCAGACATGGTCAACCACAATGTCTTTCTACCCTGTCCTTACGCGAGCAGTCTCTGAAGGTTTAAGTACTTCTTCCACTCTCTACTCAGTTCTTGCTTTGCAGATTGCATTTTGGGTGAGTTGTGGTGTGTTTTGGAAGCACTGGGCTTATGGTACACACAAGTGCGCAGGTACTTGGTAGGATGAAAGTTAATGGCTAAACTTACTTGATCAATATTCTGATTTAACATAAAACTGCAGAATTTGTAGGTGTTTGTGAGAAGAAATATTGATTTTGATTGTAATGTCCAAGCATTACATTGCAGGTAAAATAAGTACTGGCCAGTGCTAACGATGACAAGATTTCTGTGTATTTAAGTCTTCATTTCACTTGAGCTGTAGGTTTCTTTCCTAATGTCATGTAGTTTATTATGATAATCTGACACACATTCATGAAAAGATTTATTTTACTCGGAGGCAGCTGTGCATAAAGTGATGCTGTAGAATTTTAAAACCATCCTTGGTATCTCTTCCCCATTAAGATTCTACAAGACCGTCTGTGAATTTTTATTTAACTAAGTAGCTTTTATAATTTGATGTGGTGTGGTTTCTTCTGGTCTTTGACTTAGCTAATACACTTCATTTTCCAAAAATCAACAGCATACAAAGACTTAAAAAGCTAAAGAATTCATTAATGCAGGAAGAGAATTTTATATCTGCACAAGCAACTACATGGGACGGGAAAAACAAGTCAAGTTGTGGCTTCCTTTGCAACTTTAACTGCTTTACCTTATCTCCTCTCCTTTCATGTGTAACTTTTTCACAGTTAATTGTTTTCCAACTGGTTGTAAACTTTTTTGTCGCATGGGATATTTGATGTGCAAAATGGCTTTGTTCTTCTCTATATCCCTACTACATTTTTTTATGCTAGTTAAATGAAATTCCATGCAAAATGACTCATTTACCTGTGAGGTTTCGAGGTGAATGACAGTGAAGCACCTTTGTGCTTCACAAAATTCATTAATTTATTTTAACCATACTCTGTGATGTACTATCTGCATTATATATTTGGCAACTTAGACACAAAGAGGAAAACCAGCATGAGAATTTTTAGCATATTTAACATCAAACAGACATACTGTCAAATTCAGCTCTGTTGACAGGAACATTCTGCAATGAGGTTTTTAGCTCGTTATTAAACAGAACTCTAAGCTGGCTGTCACACATTGTAGATGATTATGGCTCATATGAAAGACCTCATATAATTCCAGCATTTCTAGAAAGGGATATGTCTATCTTGATAAGACAAATAAGATTATTCACAAACCCTGCAGCCCTGTCATCATTTTGCAGAGGCTCCTCTTTGCAGTTGTGTGTCACTTGCATACCTTGATGATTTTAAATTAAGTAATATTCATAGGCTGCCTCATTTATTATGTAGCCCCACACAGGCGTAATGCTTATAATTGTTTTTCTTAGATTCCCATGTCAGGGCCGTATTTCAGAATCAAGAAATAGCTAAGTTATTGTTGGTAGCATTTGTCTTCAGTGATATATATGCTATAGACCAGAAAAATCACATCTTTTTAGTTTTGCTTTGGATGTTCCTATGGCACATGTAGTCTTGTGAGTCTGTCAGTACTTAGTTAACATGTTCTGGAAATGTGAAATTAATCATGCAGATGGGCATTTAGGAAGTCAGTGTTCTCTCATCTCTATGGGTAGATGATGATTTTCTTTAGGACTAATTAGTAGGGTTATTAATCCAAACAATTAAATTCTCTTCTAACACTACAGCTGTCTAATTAAGGAATCTATTAATTAATCAGTAGGTTCTCCAGATGTCTACTGAGATACTGTCCCTTGAGCAGCAATATTAGCTGATGGTTTTTTGCAAACCAAGAACTAGAATCTTTCGTTTGTTTGGTTGTATATGAAGCAAGAGCCTGATTTATTCAAGTTGTATCTTTTCCTCTGACTAAAAAGCTATTTTTATTGGTTATTTTTTACCTGACATACATGTGACTATATAATGTGTCATTAAAATCTAAGGGAATGGTATTCAAATGCTTCCTTTCCAACGACCCAGAAAAAGCTCTTGCGGAGATGAACGTTACCATACAAACATGCGTATAGCTTAATTGCTTTCCATTTCAAAAACCTACTTACCTTGTGCCAGTAAGTCATGATCTTACCACAGTGTTCTTACCTGTGACACGCTGCAAGTTAGCTTTGCACTGCAGCTTGAAAATGTGCTGTCATTTGGGTCAAGCCTGGCAAAGTCAGCCTGGCTGATTCAATCTGACAGATACTATTTCTCAGACACGAATGAGAAGTGTTTTGACCACATACTATATGCACAGGTTTGAGCAATTAAAAAAAAGTTGCTCTGCATACTGCAATATGTAGGATATACTCTGTGTGCTGTGCTGGTCTCCTTGGTTTGTAACTTCTGGAAATGTGGATTTTCGAAGATAAGTGCTAAAACTTGTGATTTGGCATCTTTTCTTTCATGACTGAAGCAATTATCGGTTTATTCAGTAATGAAATCGTAGTCATCTAACAGTACTGAAACTGATGTTCATGCTTCCCTCTCTGTTCCACAGAAGCCAAGGTATAAGTGACCTCGTCAGTTCTAATTATTGTACAATAGGCTGGGATGTAATTGCTAAGTTACCGTGGCTGCATTTTTGCTAGCACATTGTCTTCCTCAACGACAAGGATCTATTTTATTTCTCTTCTCCCTCTTTCCTCTTAGAATTCCCCCCCTTTTAAGTTATCAGGTACAAAAGAAGGTAAGGAGGAGGAATTTAAGCCTCAAGAAAATTGTACTCATCTTAATGAAATCCTAGAAGGCAAACCACATCCCCTCTATGCCTGTGTTGGTGTGCACAACACTCCAAAAACTTGCCAGCCCACAGCTGCCAGTGTTGCTGTATTGTTGGAACATATGCAGAGTTGGCTGCTTCTCCCAGTGTCATGCATCCATGCTGAGGAAGGTGCTATACTGTCAAAGGATGATGTCAGAGGAGCCGAGGGCATATGTTCTCAATTGCTGTTTGTCTGTACTGACATTTTGCTTGGGGTTTGGGCTGTTTGGGAAGGTAGTTTGACTGAGGTGACAGGCTAGGTTTTGCCAGCTGGCATCAAACTTACACAAACTACTGGCAAGAAGAAACAAGTGCTTTGAATTAAACATTATAGGAGTTCAGACCTGAGCAAAACTGACTTTATGTAGGAAACACCTTGTTCAGGATCCTTCAGCTTCTGCCCATTTTATTTAATGTTAACACAGATATTTTAGGGAGCTTTGAGGTAACATTGGCTTGGTTTCCAGCTGAGTTCTGGGAACTGAAGACTGAGCCGGGGTATAATTCTGTTTCTAGCTGTAGACTGAGCTAAAGATAACTGTTAAGTGTGCACTGTCTGGACTATGTTGTGCAGAAACCTACAGTTGCACTGTATCAGTAGCTGTCTGCATGTGACTAACCAAGCAAACAGGACTATCTGGAAAATAGAAAGAATGCTGGACAACCAAGGAAATAAGTCGTGAATCTATTAAAGGAAGAAAAGAGAAAACCTAGCTCTATGAAGTTCTTTTGTATTAGGAAGACCCTCAGTCTTCTCCAAGGGCTAAAGCTTTATTTAGCTCATCTTTGAGAATTCTCAGTGTTCCTGTTCCTGTAAATTTTTGTGCTGGGATTTAAAAGACAAATCTGACCAATTGTTAATTGAAAAGCTTTTAGAGGCAGCTGAACAAGTAGTATTTTGGTGTTCAGTAGTTTTTTTTCTTCTAACTTAAATAATATGTTTCTATTCCTATAACTGAAAAGAAGTACTTTAAAAACACCAACAAATAACTTCTTCCCTTTCCACCTCCCCCCAAAAAAAACCCCAAGAAACAAGGAAAAACCTTAACTATGTAAGCATTTACTGGAAAAGACTAACCAACAACATTATCATTTGATTTAGGAGTGGGGAGCTTTATGAAGTTGCATTTTAAATATTTTTCTTCAACTAAAGGACCTTTAGAATCTGGCTAATCAGAAATGGGAAAAACATTTTTCTTTCTCACACGTCCCCACTCCCCTCCTTCATTTTCCTCTTCTCCCGCTGAATCGTCCACCCTACCTTCCAAGCTCATTACCTAGTTTTAAAATGCTACTAAATATCACTTGCTATTATATTAGCCCTTGCATATACTGTAGATTTAAGGCAACAGTGCTGAGATTTGTTTGAGTAGTAAAGTGAAATGAGCGAGACTCACTGTTCACCTACTTTTTTCTTGCCTTTCCACTCTGTCATAAAGCTTTTCACTCAGTGGTTCACAAGTTATTGATGGTCTGGTAAGTATGTTGCAAGTGCTTGATCCTTAGAGAGCTAAGAGTACGTCCTCTTCATTTTTGGTTTTAAAATTGCATAAAAGGAAGACAAAACCACATTGCTAATATTGCTCTTGTAGGCAACTTATATAGTCACTGAAAAGATGTTAGAAGACTTGTGAGAAGTTGTCAGTTGCTATTCAGAGAAAGATGCATGTAAGACTATGTTAAGACAGTCTGTAGTACAAAAGCATTTGAGAAATGCTGCTATCCAATCTAGACCTCGGTGTGTTCATGGATTCAAATCCATCCACTACACTACCAGTGCAGTGTAAAACTTGCATCTAGAAGTTTTCAGAGACAGAATTAAGATCTGCTGATCTACAAGACTCTTTGTATCATGTGATTGTATTTTGTGCTTTTGAAATTCTTTTCTGGTGGTGGAAGCAAAGGTCTGTTTTTTAGACTTGGCTCTATTAATATATATATTTTTTTTTTT
>WAAE01013289.1:0-32611 GCA_013400495.1 Nicator chloris
TTTCCCTGGCACAGCTTGCAGCCGTTCCCTCCTGTCCTCACGGAACCAATTGACCCCACGGAGTTATCCTGTGCACTCCTCTTTCTCCCAGGTGTGGTTAAAAAACCAAAATTCACTTTAAAACCTCTTGGGAAGGCAGATGATAACATTTCCCCCCAAATCTCACCTCGTTTTATTCCATAATTTGCACTTTGCAAAGGAAAAATCAGCTTTTCCACAAGGCCAAATCCCCATTTGTTGCTCTCCATTGGGACAAAACACTCCACCCACACCAGGTGCCTGGAATTAAGAGGCTCCGAGTTTAAAGGAAGGAGAAAATTAGCAAAAAACCCCATTCCTGGGTTTTTTCTAGCCTTGAAAAGCCCCGGTGTAATTAATCTCCCTTCATCAGGAGCACAAAGGTGGCGTCTAATTGCGAGCTCGGGTGGCCCAAGTGGTTGAGGAGAGGTTGGGGATGAGAGGGAGGGAAACGAGGCAGTGATGGATGCGGGGTTTTTCGGGAGCTCTGTCTCACTGCCTCGCCTCGGGAAGCGGTGGGGAATCGCCCGCCAAGCCGTAAAAGGAAATTAAAGGACATAAAAGTGTGGTGGAGTAACGGGGGAAGGTGGGACGGGAGGAGCGGCGAGGAGCTGGGGAGTGAAACACCCTGGGAAGATGTTTATGTGCTCTGGGAAGGCAGGGGATGGGATCCTGGAATGGTTTGGGTGGGAATGGAGCTGGAATGCCATCCAGGGCCACCCCTGCCATGGGCAGGGACACCTCCCACTGTCCCAGTGTCCAGCCTGGCCTTGGGCACTGCCAGGGATCCCGGGGCAGCCACAGCTGCTCTGGGAATTCCATCCCAGCCCCTCCCCACCCTCCCAGCCAGGAATTCCTTCCCAAAATCCCATTGAAATCTCCCCTTTCCCAGTGGAAGCCATCCCCTGTGTCCTGTCCCTCCATCCCNAGCTCTTGCAAACCCAATTTCTCTCTCCACGGGCAACTGCCAGAGCCTGGAAAATCCAGCATAATCTACTGAGAGCTGGGATTGTCCAGCCTGCAGAGGCGAAGGCTTCATGGAGAGCTCAGAGCCCCTTGCAGGGCCTGAAGGGGCTCCAGGAGAGCTGGAGAGGGACTGAGGACAAGGGATGGAGGGATGGGACACAGGGAATGGCTTCCACTGGGAAAGGGGAGATTTCAATGGGATTTTGGGAAGGAATTCCTGGCTGGGAGAGTGGGGAGGGGCTGGGCTGGAATTCCCAGAGGAGCTGTGGATGTCCCCAGGATCACTGGAAGTGTCCAAGGCCAGGCTGGAGCACCCTGGGATGGCGAAGGTGTCCCTGCCCGTGGTGGCACTGGATGGGCTTTGAGGTCCCTCCCACCCCAAACCATTCCAGGATTCCATGCGCAGGTTTAGATGGGCTTTTGGGGAAGGAATCCTTCCCTGGGAGAGCGCGGCGGGGCTGGGCTGGCATTCCCAGAGCAGCTGTGGCTGCCCCTGGATCCCTGGCAGTGCCCAAGGCCAGGCTGGAGCCCCCAGGGACAGTGGGAGGGGTCCCTGCCCTGGCAGGGGTGGCCCTGGATGAGCTCTAAGATCCATCCCCAACATTCCTGCCATTCCAGTTGCTTTGGAGCTGCTTCCCTACGATGGCACCACAGGGAATGGGGCCCACAGCTCCTCGTTTTCCAAGGAAAAGGGAAGAAATCCACGCAGGAAGCAGCAAAACCACGACAAGACACGTTATTTAAACTCTGCCCCCCCGAGCAGGGTCGTGACCCGGGAGAGGAATTATTTGTCTCGAAATCCCCACTTTTCCGTAAATGAAGACTTTCAAAAAGAAACCTCGCTGGCAAATCTGCATTGAAGACCTAATCCAGGTGCTCTGGGGCTCCTGATCCCATGAAGCTGTGGCTGGAAAAGGGGGAAGATAATGGGAGCTTTTGTCCTGGATATCTAAGGAGACTTTGGGAAGCCAAGACTTTCATGTGAGCCGTGTTAAAGGATTTTCTGCAAAATTCTCTGTCTGAGGGAGAAGAAACACCAGGCCTGCAGCCCTCAGGAGCTCTCACTTTGAGTTTGTTAAACCTTTAAAAAGTTTTACCTTTATTTATCTCGGGGATTTTATTTCCCCCTCCCTCTGGACGCAATCGGAAAATCCTGGTTAGGGAGATGGCAGAGCTGATGAATTATAAACCCTTACAGAGGAGGAGCTCAGCAGCTTTTCTGCATGGAAACCCTCCTCCTGCAAGCAGGATTCAACCCCAGCCACGAGAGAAAATTCAGGAAAAGATAAAGGGGATTTGGCAGGACCGGCTGGAGGCACAGGAGGTGTCAGGGCTGAGTTAGCGCCGCACTCTCTCCGTAATTTCCTCGTGACAACCCTGGCTCCGGTGGCATCTCCAGCACTCCCCGGCCTCCAGCATTCCCCGATTCAGCCAAGAAGCTCCAAACTGCCAGATGTGAGCAGTAAATCCCGGGTTCCTCTTCTGGGAACCGGGGCAGGTGCAAAAGAGGCTTTGCCAAGCTCCGTCCTGGAGCTGGGAGCAAACTTTGGTCTCCTGCAGCAGGAGCTGAAGCTCCGAACTTCCTGATTAGTCTGATCCCTGATTAGGCTGCAGATAGGCCCTGATTAAAGTGCTCTTGGCTATTTTGGAGCTCCAGATAAATATTCATGAGTGGAGGAGAGGAGGAAAGAGTAAACAGAAAACAAAGCGGAGCCTGGCAGTGCCGGCCTGGAGATCCAGGGATTGAAGTTCTGGGCTCCTGGAATGGGTTGGGTTGGAAGGGACCTTAAAGCTCATCCCTGTTCCCATGGGCAGGGACATTTTCCAGTCCCAGGGTGCTCCAGACTGGCCTTGGCACTGCCAGGCATCCAGGGGCAGCCACAGCTGCTCTGGGAATTCCATCCCAGCCCCTCTTCGCCCTCCCAGCCAGGAATTCCATCCCAGTATCCCACCTTCTGCCAGTGGGAAGCCATTCCCTGTGTCCTGTTCCTCCATCCCTTGTCCCCAGTTCCTCTCCAGCTCTCCTGGAGCCCCTATTCTGAGATCTTGGGAATTTTGAATCTACCCAGGGAATAATTTGGGTTGAAAGGACCTTAAATCCCACCCAGTGTCACCCCTGCCATGGGCAGGGACACCTCCCACTGTCCCAGATGCCTCCAGCCTGGCCTTGGGCACTGCCAGGGATCCAGGGGCAGCCACAGCTGCTCTGGGAATTCCATCCCAGCCCCTCCCCAGCCTCACAGGGAGGAATTCCTTCCCCAAATCCCACCCATCCCTGCCCTCTGGCAGTGGGAAGCCATTCCCCCCTGTAGGGCTGGAGCTGGGATGTGCCCCATGGGAAGGCTGAGGCCACCAAGGGCTCCCTGGTTGGAGTCAGCAGAGCCTCACCTGGACCAGAGGGACTGATGCCTTAAGGTTTAGCTTTCATGATTTCAGATTCTGCACGGCCTAAGTGTGGAGTTCTCAGTCTCATATCAGGTGCTAGTGAGCTCTCTTCACAGAGCAGGGAGACAAAACAAATCTTTTCCCCTTGGAGACCAAGGACAACTGTCAGGCCCAAAAGCACAAACAGCGCTGGACCGAAGGGAGGAACAAGAAGGGTGGGACCTTTCCTGTCCTGGAATTGGACAATTAAACCCCAATATGCAAATGGAACAAAACTTATAAAAATGTAAACCCTCGTGACCCAGGGGCCATTTTATTTTTGTGGCCATTTTGGGTCTGCCTGGGGTGCAGCCCTGGTCAGACTCTTGTCCTTTCAATAAATATCTACTTTATTCTCTAGCTCTGTCCAGTCTCTGTTCCAGGTCAGCCTTTCCAAGGCAGCAGGGCAGAGGGGACACCAAGGGGCTTCGGGAGCTCAGGCACAGCTCTCCGTTGGCCCAGAACATGGGGTCACTTCCAGCTCGGACACCTCTCGGAGCCCTGAGGGCCCAGAGGGAGGTCCCCACCTGGGGATCAACGCTTTGGCATCTCAGGTTCTTGCTTTGGTCCGTTTGGAGCGGAAAACAAAGGCCCTCTGATGTCCTAAAGAAGCCCACACTGTCACCCATATTTTCCCGGTTCTTGGGTATGTTGGGAAGGGATACAGGCGGTACCCACTAATTAATTAATTGATCAATTAATTAATTCAATTCAGGAGCGCAAAACCTTGTGATTTAGGCCCTAAAGTCCTCCTGCCATGATGAAATGGGGCTGAGGCTGATTTGTCCCGTTCTGGCTGAGTTTCTCCATCCCCAACCTTCCTCTCCAACACTAGATCCCAAACAAACCGCCAGACCTGGTCTGGGCTGGAGATTCCGGCTCCTCCCATCGTTCCAAGACTTCCCATTATTACCGAAATCCGATAAAAAAGCAAACAAAAATCCAAAACCATCTGGCAGCTCCCGCTACAATGGAAGATAAATAAGGGCACAACCAAACTGAATCAAAAACCTCACACTTCTCTACCCCTTTTCCTGCGTTTTATCCCTTTTCCAGATGTTTCCACCTCGCCTCCTTTGCAGTTCTGTGACACAGACAGCAGCAAATTCCCATCTTTTGATCTAAAAGCAGAAAAAACCCAGCCCAGCGCTGATGATTTTTGTTTCAGGTCAGCTCGGAGGAGGCTGCAGGCACAAACCTCCTCCTCTCCTCTCTTCCCAGTTGTTTCCTCCCGGGGCTTTTCATCCGGAATCCCTGTTTCTCACAGCCACCTTTGTTCTCCCCAGGTTTTTATTTTTAACTCTGCTTTTTCCCCCCCGAGGCTTTGCTGAAGATGGAGGAGGACTCGATCGGCTGGAATAGCGAAAAGCCGGGTTTTCCACCCAAACCGCGCCGCATCCGCTGGAATCCGACAGGAAAAACCAAAGGGAGGAGCTCCCACCGCAAATTTGCTGCAAATTTTTAAAATGGATAATAAAAGGTGTCCTCAGGAAATGCGAGCCCTCTTTTGGGGAATGGAATTTTCCCTTGGAATGACAGGGTTCACCCCACAACAGTCAGGGATGGCCATGACTGGAGGAACTGATTGTCACCTTCAGGGCTCCACCACATCCTAAAGAGGGGTTTGAGGTCCCCAAATGTCACCTCGGCACCTGACAGGGCCTGGCCACGCGGAATTAATGCTCCTGGGAAACCTCCTGTGTGGAGTTCCCTGTCTGTCACCGTCCCTCCTCTCTTAGTGCTCACCCGTCCCTTAGAAAACAAGGGAACTCTGAATTTGAGAAAAACGATGCAGATTTCGACCTTTTCCAGCCCAGCTCTGGGAGTGGCAAGCACGGACAGGAAGTTAGGAAGTAGCTGGTGTGTGCCAGGGAAGATGTTCCCTGGAGTTCCTGCAGCGGGCTGGGACGCCTGATGCGGGTGTGTGGCCACTGAGTGATCAAAACGCTAATTATGGTGGCAGTGAGACATCAGGAATTAATTGTTTTCACTTCCCCTGGGATCAGCCCGGCCACAGCGTTTGGGTGAGGGATGGGGCTTGGAGCCACCTGATGGGATCAGGAATTAATTGTTTTCACTTCCCCTGGGATCAGCCCGGCCACAACGTTTGGGTGAGGGATGGGGCTTGGAGCCACCTGATGGGAGGTGGGAGGTGCCCCATGGATGAGCGTGGAGGTCCCTCCCAACCCAAACCTCCCCAGGGCTCTCAGCACCCCCAAAACGGCAGAAATTTGCATTTTTGTGGATGGAGAATGCAGGCAGTGACCAGCAAAGGCCAGGAATGGGTGTCCATAGCACCTTCCAGGAGGGAAGGATGGGTCCTGTGCCTGAGGCATCAGGAATCCAGCTCCTTATCAAAGACCTGCTGAGTCCTGAGCGCGTCAATTCCACACCCTCATCAGGCTACCAAAAAGCTGCTCCCTCCCAAGTGATAACTATGGATTTAAATGGTTTCTGTCAACCAAGAAATATTTTCTTTTCTCAATTATTTTGTTTATTCCAGGGAAAAAAAACCCCAAACAAACCCAAACCCCAACTCATCCAACCCATCAATTTCTTTGATAAGCTCCACAACACAGGGAATATTTTCCAACTTGCCCGTGGTGGTGAAGAGTATCCTCATTTCTCCATTTAGGTAAAAAAAAAAACCCAAAGAGGGAATGAAAAACATCAGCACGAACAGATGGACAAGGCAGCGGGAGGATTTGCAGGAGCCACCTGAAGTAAACGAAGCTGATGGAATTTGGCATTTCTATCACAACAGATCTGGAGCAAAAGCTCCCAAATTCAGCCTGACACACATTTAGGCCGCTTTTCCCCAGGATTTTTTCGCTCTGCTGCCGCACCTGAGCAACAAAACAACCCCAAGAATAAACAATGTCAGAGGCACGATCAAGGCTCGACCCAACTGAGGCAAAGCCAACAGTTTATACACTAAAAAAAAATTAAAATAAATCAAGATGTTGGGTATTGCACGGCCTGGTGGATGTGGTCCTGACACAATTCTCCATAAAAATAACAGCCAGGCCGGGTATTGTGGGGTGCTGATGGCTGGAAGAGCCGCTTTGGGGGATTATCAACCCTCCAACTTCAAAGACTCGCTCGTCTGCAGAGAACTCCAAGCTGAAGGCTCCAATTTGTGCCTGATTAGGCCCTTTCAAAGCCTCTCTCCAGAATGAAAAGGGAAAGATGTAACATTGTTCTCTTCAATTCCAGCAGAAAAGCCGCGAGATCAGGCTGTTTAAAACAAAAAGAAAGGGTGTTTTTTCCCATTTCCCCCCCATTCCGCCATGAAAAGCACCTCATTATAAATATGAGACGACCCAACCACCTCCTGATGATGATGACCCAGCCAATTTATCGTAACAAAATGTCAGTGTCACCCGTGGAATAATCATGGCAAAATACCTCAAAAACAGGGGAAAAAAAACCCGAAACGCTCCCAATTCTGGTATAACTGGGGGGGGGGTTGCTCGCGAGGACAGTGAAAGTCAGAGGCTTAAGTGATTCAGACAAATACTGAGCTGCTTCATTTGCAATTTGATTTTAACCGCGGGCACGATGAGGGAAAACAAGAGCGGGAGCGTCGACGTCCCAATATTAATAAAATATAATTAGCGGGGAGATTTGCATAGGAGAAAGGGAAGCGCCCTAATTCCCCTTCCCTGCTCCTGCTAAGCTGGCTCGTGCCGTCGGAGGTGATTTTCCAAGGGCTGGCGTTTACAGAGGGTTGGTTAGAGGGGGAGGATGCAAATTCACTGGCAAGGTTTCCCTCTGGACGGTGCTTGTAGATCCCAGCTGGAATCTCCTGGAATCATGGAATGCGTTGGGTTGGGAGGGACCTTGAGGTCGGCCCAACAAGGGTAGGGACACCTTCCACTAGACCAAGGCTCTGAACCCTGTCCAAACCTGGCCTTGGGCACTTCCAGGGCTGGAAATCAGCATGGAAGAAGACCTGGATTCAATGGGAAAAAGATCTGGATGGGACTGGAAGAAGACCTGGATTCAATGGGAAAAAGACCTGGATTCAACAGGAAGAAGACCAAATTCAATGGGAAGAAGACTTGGATTCAATGGGAAAAAGATCTGGATGGGACTGGAAGAAGACCTGGATTCAACTGGAAGAAGACCTGGATTCAATGGGAAGAAGACCTGGATTCAACAGGAAGAAGACCAAATTCAATGGGAAGAAGGCCTGGATTCAACTGGAAGAAGGCCTGGATTCAGTGGGAAGAAGGCCTGGATTCAACAGGAAGAAGGTCTGGATTCAATGGGAAGAAGGTCTGGATTCAGTGGGAAAAAGACCTGGATTCAACAGGAAGAAGACAGCCAGGAACCTGGGAAAGATAAGGAAAACTGAACAACACCACAGTAGGAAAACGGGAATTCATTTCTTACGGGAATTCTTATGGGAGATGGAGCATTGGAATAGAAACAAGGGGAAAAATCGTGTGCCC
This sequence comes from Nicator chloris, assembly GCA_013400495.1. Lineage (NCBI taxonomy): Eukaryota > Metazoa > Chordata > Aves > Passeriformes > Pycnonotidae > Nicator > Nicator chloris. The sequence continues at coordinate 7,866 of WAAE01013289.1, forward strand.
TTCCTGTTTCCTCAAGAGAAAAATTCACTTTTCCTGCTGCACTTCCACCCCAGGGCACCTTTTCCCTGTGGAAATAGGGTTGAGTTTCCTGTTAAAAAACCATTCCTAGAACAAAAAGTGTTTCCTGGGCTTCCTGCAGCCACAGGAGGAGGGTTGGGAGAATTTTTGAGTTGCACAAAGGCTGGGAAATAAAAGGTGCTGTTTTTTTCCCAAGGAAACTTGGAAAACACATCAGCACAAACTAAAAATCCCAACTTTTTGCAAGGAAAATGGTGGATGAGGGATTTGGGAAAGGGCATCTCAGGTGCTTTTAGACATCCAGGTTCCCCCTCCTCTCTCAGGCCCAATTCTTTATTTTTCACCTTCAAGGGCACGAAAAGAAGACAGAAAAAAAGAAAATTCCTTCTTCAGCCTCCATGTGACGTCTTTTGTTCCAGTCTAAAGGCAGAAAATCTGGGAGAATCATTGCCTCGCTCTCCAGCCGAGACTGGCAAAGTGACAGCTCGGAGAGAAAGCCACTTGCACGTTTTATTCATACAATATTTTAAAATTATCTAAGCTCCGCTTGAGTCTTGACATTGAATATAGCCCAGTCAAGGGAGAAATCCAGCTTTTTGGAGCTGCTCCCAATAACTCCAGCTTTTGCTGCAGAGACCCAATAAAAAACACCAAATTTTTTATTTTTATGCCTAACCCAGAGCCCACATTCCCTCTCCAAGAGGAACGTTGAAGTGGTTTATGCAACAAAACTGTTTACGTGGATTAACGGATATTTGACGTGGGACTAAAGAGCAAATTCGAGGCATTCAAATTAAAATTATGGCGTTTTTTAGGTGTTTTTGACTCCGTGCAAGAAGGGTGACACCAATCTGGGTGATTGTTTTGGATCCATTCCCACATTTTCTCTTCTCCGATCAAAAACGCGGATAAATTCTATCCCTGAAATAAAACTATGGCTCAATGGATGCTCCTCAATGTTCTAAAATCCCTCTTCCAGAGCTTTTATCACCTGAACTCTTTCTTATCAGCACAACTGATCGGTGCCTAATCACCCTGGGTGCAAAGATGGATTTTTGTGCAGCTTTCTCAAATTATAATAATTCGGAGGGAGGGGGTTTGCATCTTCAAGGGAGGCTCCTGATTTCCTTAGCGCACACCTGACTTTCCAAACCAAGACACCCGAGGTGTCAGACCCCAAGATCCCTGCGGGTGCCCAAGGAAGGCCTGGACATGGCACTCAGGGCTCCGGGCTGGGCACAGCTTGGGCTCGGTGACTCCGGGTCAGCCTCAGGGGTTCCATGGTTTGGCAGCATCACTCTCTCCTTGACCCTAGAAAAATAAAAGGATTTATTTCCGTGGTTTTATATGAATTTATACAATTTTTTACGCCCGTGAACCCCATGGCAGCACTTTGCAGTCCTTCCCCCGGAGATGTGATGTCATTAATCTGGCCACTGCTTTGCCTTTAATTAGCTCCACTATGCCTAATTGATTAGTGATGCGCCATTGGGGACCTGATGGATGATCCTGTTGGGAGTGGGCTGCTCCAAGGCCGGGCTGGACGGGGCTTGGAGCGCCCTTGGGACAGCGGGAGGTGTCCCTGCCTGTGGTGGCACTGGATGGGCTGGGGACAAGGTGAGGGCTGGGCACAGCTTGGGCTCGGTGACCCTGGCTCGGCCTCAGTGATTCCATGGTTTGGCAGCATCACTCTCTCCTTGACCCTAGGAAAATAAAAGGATTTATTTCCGTGGTTTTATATGAATTGATATAATTTTTTACGCCCGTGAGCCCCACGGCAACGCTTTGCGGTGCCTCCCCCACCAGCGCGGCGCTAACAAGGGGCAGATGTGACGTCGTTAACTCTGGCCGCTGCTTCGCCTTTAATTAGCTCCACTATGCCTAATTGATTAGAGATGTGCCATTGGGGACCTGATGGATGATCCTGTTGGGAGTGGGCTGCTCCAAGGCCGGGCTGGACGGGGCTTGGAGCGCCCTTGGGACAGCGGGAGGTGTCCCTGCCCGTGGTGGCACTAGATGGGCTGGGAACAAGGTGAGGGCTGGGCACAGCTTGGGCTCGGTGACCCTGGTTCAGCCTCAGTGATTCCATGGTTTGGCAGCATCACTCTCTCCTTGACCCTAGAAATATAAAAGGATTTATTTCCGTGATTTTATATGAATTGATATAACATTTTACGCCTGTGAACCCCACGGCAGCGCTTTGGGGTGCCTCCCCCGGCAGATGTGACGTCGTTAACTCTGGCCGCTGCTTCGCCTTTAATTAGCGCCACTATGCTTAATTGATTAGTGATGCGCCACTGGGGACCTGATGGATGATCCTGTTGGGAGTGGGCTGCTCCAAGGCTGGGCTGGACGGGGCTTGGAGCGCCCTTGGGACAGCGGGAGGTGTCCCTGCCCGTGGTGGCACTGGATGGGCTGGGGACAAGGTGAGGGCTGGGAACAGCTTGGGCTCGGTGACCCTGGCTCAGCCTCAGGGATTCCATGGTTTGGCAGCATCACTCTCTCCTTGACCTTAGGAAAATAAAAGGATTTATTTCCGTGGTTTTATATGAATTGATGTAATTTTTTACGCCCGTGAGCCCCACGGCAGCGCTGTGTGGTCCCTCCCCCGGAGATGTGACGTCGTTAACTCTGGCCGCTGCTTCGCCTTTAATTAGCTCCACTGTGCCTAATTGATTAGCAATGCACCATTGGGAACCTGATGGATGATCCTGTTGGGAGTGGGCTGCTCCAAGGCCGGGCTGGACGGGGCTTGGAGCACCCTTGGGACAGCGGAAGGTGTCCCTGCCCATGGTGGCACTGGATGGGCTTTGAGGTCCCTTCCAACCCAAACCATTCCATGGTTTTGTGACTCCCTGGCGCCCGGCAGTGCTGGCACAGCACCTCCCCTCCCACCACAGCAGCCTTTCCCTGGGGAATGAGGCAGCAGGGATGATGGATGGACGTCTGCAGCTCCACCAAGAGCCCGGGATGATGGATGGGCCTGAAGAGAAAGATGCCATCCCTTGATTAAAACAGAAATTAATTAATGGGCCGGGAGATGCAGATGATGGCTCGGAGCTGGGATGGATGGAGAGCTGGGAAACGCTGGCTCAGCAGGGGAGGGGAAAAGGAAATGAAAACTTGGATGTCACCTGGATCAGACAGCAACAGAAGGCCGGAGTCAGCAGCACTTTTCCCAGACACCCTGAGGGATCTGCTCTGCTCACATGGAAACACTGAAACAGGACTCTTCAAGGAGGCTCAGCTTTCTCCAGGCTTCCAGGATTTAGGGAATGTTGGGTGAGGAGTCGGGAAGGGCAGTGGAGAGCTCAGGGTGTTGGAGTGAGTGGATGGGCTCACTAAGCCTGAAAAGCTTCCTTTCCTTCACACACTGGAGTAGAAGCCAGATTTAAAAAGAAATTGTGCCCATTTAGCTGCAATTCAGTAATTGCTCCTGCTCCCTGACAAGCCAGGGAATCAACCCTGGCACACAGGCTCGACTGCCCGCCTTCTTTCCCCTATCCTGCCCTAATTTACCCCAAAATGTCACCTGGAGCTCTTCGTTCTGGTCCTTTCCACATCAGATCAGAGCAACCCAGGACCATCAAGCTCTTTTTGCCATGTGGGGGTAGGGGTAGGGTTGGGGTTAGGGTTAGGGTTAGGGTTAGGGTTAGGGTTAGGGTTGGGGTTAGGGTTAGGGTTAGGGTTAGGCGTAGGGTTAGGGTTAGGCGTAGGGTTAGGGTTAGGCGTAGGGTTAGGGTTAGGGTTAGGCGTAGGGTTAGGCGTAGGTTTAAGGTTTGTGTTTGGTTTAGGTTTAGGTTTATGGTTATGTTTAGGCTTAGGTACCTGAATCCTAAAATTTATGGTACCTGAAGTCTCTGATTTTTTGAGTTGTGAAAAGTCCCCCTGCGCTGTGATTCCAATTTCTTCTGGATCCTCCCCTTGTCCCCAGCCCAGAGCTATGAGTGCCACCTCTAGGATTTCCCTGAACTGCTCCATGGATGTTCATTCCAAACCTCCCTTGGCAGTTCCAAGGCCTGGTCACCCTTTCCATGGAGAAATTCCTGTTTATGTGTGTCCCAACCCTCCCCTGGCCCAGCCTGAGGCCGTTCCCTCTCCTCCTGTCCCTGTTCCCTGGGAGCAGAGCCCAAATGCCCCCCGGCTGTCCCCTCCTGGCAGGGAGTTGTGCAGAACCACAGGGTCCCCCCTGAGCCTCTTTTTCTCCCAAACATCCCCAGTTACCCAATTCCTGCCATCCCAGCAATCCTGCCCACTCAGCTCCCAGCACTTGGCTGGCGTGTCGGAGGCTCCGATTTTTAATCTGGGCAGCAAAACATTCCCTTTTTTCCCCGTGTTTGGATGAAATCTCGCTGATCGAAGGAGTCTCCTTGAGCGGGGGCAGCAACCTGACAGCAACATCCTGATCCTTGCCACGCACCATAACACAGAGATTAAACTCAATTACCATTCCGCTCATTAATGTGCTGCATCCAGAAAATTTCTGGCTATTTCCACTCAAGAGGGTCCGGCGTGTTTTTATGGCTCTCCTCATTTCTCCCCAACGGCTGCAATTTTAGGATTATGAGCAAACTCGGGGCAAAGTAAACCTTTGCTAAAGTTTCACTTGACTTCAGCCACAAATTTGGCTCTGAGAAACTTAAATTTAGGTCTGAGATGGAGCCTGAAAAAGTTTGGAAATCCCAGTGGGGGAAAATCCGTGATGAACTCTGGATTAATCCTAACAATCTCACCTATGGATTTTTTTCCTTTCATCAATTGAACTGCTTGTTCCCAATAACTCACTTCAAGGTAATGGACTGAATTACCTGCTCAGTTCTAATTGACACCTTTTCCTGGAACACCTTAATCAGAAATTATTGGCCTAATAATGATTTTTCAAATACCAGGATAGGCTACACAAACTCCAGGCTGCCCTAAAGAAGCAGAAAGCTGAATTAAATTTTATTTCAGAGGCTCCAGCACCTTTCTCTTCCCTCTCCAAAAGCAGGCCAGACTGCTCCTGATTCTTGTGGAGAAACCACCAGTTGGAATTGATGTTATAAACCAAAAATTGAGCTTTTTTTTTAACCTAGAGTTGGTGCAAATACGATTTGTCCTCTGTGAGGGTGGTGAGGGGCTGGGATGGCATTCCCAGAGAATTCCCTGGAATAAATACTGTGGAATTATGGGATGGTTTGGGTTGGAAGGGTCCTTAAAGCCCATCCAGTTCCAACCCAGACACTTCCCACTATCCCAGGGAGCTCCAAGCCCTGTCCAGCCTGGCCTTGGGCACTTCCAGGGATCCAGGGACACCCTCCATGAGTCTGGAAATCTCATGGAAAGGAGCAAACACTGATGGGCACCCAGTGACAAACCCCTCGATTATTCCGTTTGCTTTAAATTGTCTTCCTGTATTTGCTGCTTTCGATTCTTTAAAATACATCCCAGACCCTCGTGGGTCAAAGTTCCTTGGCTTTGAGTTTTAAATGAGGGCTTTTGAGGCCATCAAAACCCGCGGTGAATGAGAATTTTCTGTTTAGTTAAAAAAGGGCCCCTAATTGGTTCTAATCAACGCAGGGTGCTCGGCTCCTGCCTCTGGACGCAGGGCTGGAATCCGTGGAGCAAGGAGGAATTGCTGCTCATGGATGCACACGGAGGCATCCCACGCCCCATTGGCACCACGGCCTTTTTATGCCCATGAATAAAATCAAAACCAGGCCATCGCCAAGGAAATACAAAACCTCTGAAAGGGCTCTGGGCGTTAGAGGTTTGCGTTCGTCCATTTCTCCCTGTTTTTATTTTTCCCCTGGAGCTTGTCCTTTGGGCCACGGTCTCGTGGCATTCCTGTTAGTCAGGTGGATCCCGTGTCTGAGGGATTGGCGGAGTGGCAGGAGCAGCAAATCCCAACGGGGGGATTTAATCAGGAGAAGGGGTTTTTACTCCTTTATCCGAGGCGAGGTGACCACGGGAAGGGGAGGAGTTGCCACTACCCCGTTATTCCCCACCAGGATTCCAGGAAAGGGCTGGAATCGCCACCATGCCCACCTGGGACTCCTCCTGAGGAGTTTTCCACCCACAGCCCAGCAGAACTTGGATCCGGATGGACGCGGTGCCGGGATTAAGGAGATCAGGGCTGGGTGTGGCAGGAGGAGGGAGCGGGGAGGAGGAGCAGCTGCTCGGCCCTCCCGAGGGAGGTGAGGATCCCCCTGAGGGAGATGGAGAGGGAACCCCCACAAACCACCCAGTGCCATCCCTGCCATGGGCAGGGACACCTCCCCCTGCCCCAGATTATCCCAGCCTGGCCTTGGACACTGCCAGAGGTCCAGGGGCAGCCACAGCTCCTCTGGGAATTCCATCCCAGCTCCTCATCCCCCTCCCAGCCAGGAATTCCTTCCCAAAATCCCATTGAAATCTCCCCTTTCCCAGTGGGAAGCCATTCCCTGTGTCCTGTCCCTCCATCCCTTGTCCCCAGCCCCTCTCCAGCTCTCCTGGAGCCCCTTTGGGCCCTGCAAGGGGCTCTGAGCTCTCCCTGGAACCTTCTCCTCTCCAGGGGAACATTCCCAGCTCTCCCAGCCTGGCTCCAGAGCTGCTCCAGCCCTTCCCGGTTTCCTCTGGATTTGTTCTATTTTTTTCCACATGTGTGGGGTGGGAAGATGGGAGGGAGATCCCTGCTCCCCCCAGAACTCCTCTTAATCCCAATTTCCCGAATTCATTCCCTGCTCTCCCACCCCGAGCTCTCCCAGCCTGGCTCCAGAGAGGCTCCTGGAGCATCCTCGTGGCCCTTCCTGGCCTCTCTCCAGCAGCCCCACATCCCAAATCAAAGCCCAGAATCAAAGCCCAGGTTCTGCTCATCCCAAACTCCCTCTTTTCAGTGTTCCTGACACGGCTGCTCCTTGAAATGATCTCCAGCTCCCCAGAAAAGAAAACAAAACAAATCCGAACGCGCCTCGTCTCAGCAGCCCCATTTCTCATTCCGCTGCTGACAACACCTAATGAAGTGGATAAATGATTAATTAAGAAACAATATTTCTTTACAGAAGCTGGCTCCTGGGGGGAGGAAAGCGAATCCCTGGGTGCTGTTGTTCCCTGGAATGTTTTCCAGTGTTTGTAGCGAGCGGAGGAGGAGCTGGAGCAGCACCAGGGGAAGCGGAGCCGTGTTTCATCAGAGCAGGAACCGCAAACGCCCCTCGGGACAAACCCCCGGGTGTTCCCTGTTGGGGAAGGTGATCCAGGGAGCCCTTATAAATATGATTGTTTAGCAGTAGGTTCGGAGAACATCGGGCCGGTGGGTGAGGTAGAAATGACGGTCACTTTTGATATGGGAAGGGATGCCAGTCCAGGGGACAGGATGTTGGGCAATACCTGTGACCAGGCAGAAAAGGGGTCTGCAGGGATAGCAGGAAGAAGGGATTATAGAAATTAGCATAAGAAGGCAGTGCCTTATTCAAATCTAGCAGTTCTCATAGGCTGTATGTAAATTCTGTAGGATTTGTGTCTCACACCGATTGGTTACTGTAAATAGAATATTCAACACAGAATAGGATAAAATAGACTGTAACAGGAAATTCGCTCTTGGAACCCTCTTGGAACTCTCTTGGAACCACGCCAGCAGCTGGGCTGGCAGCTGATGGCAAACGCTGGCACCCACGACCCCTGAGAATAAAGCACGTGTTCCATGAGCAACCCCCGTCTCCTGAAGTATATCATCTGACCATCGAGAGAACCAATCGACAGTTCCCTGCCTCTGGAATTCGCTCCTCTGCCACTCCTGATCAACACCGAGCTCCGGGAACGGGGTTCATTGCTGATGCCAGGCTTGGGAGAAAGGAGACGTCCAAAGGGGGAAAACGGGGTCGCTGTCGGTCACCCGCGCGGCGCCCAAAGCAAAAACTAATCAATATTTTAAATTAATAAAAAATAATACAGTGCCGAGCCTTTTCCTCAAAGACAATCCTTCCACAGCCTTCCCAGTCCTCCACACACTGACTGTGGCATCAGGAACGTGGAGCAGGATATTAAATCTCTCCAAGCATTAATTCCTGGAAAAGCCCGGACTATAATTAAACAGCGTCCAATTAACAGCTCTAAAAGACCCATCTGAAAGTTGCAGTTACAAACTTTGACTCCAGAGGCCCCCTGGAGATGATTCCCTGATCTCCTTTAATTAAGATACTCATAATATGCCCGGCAAGGATTTTGGAAAGAGGCTTTTTGAGCTTCCCGTTCCCGTTTAGGAAGGAACGGCAGTGGCTGGAGCCACGTGCAGCCATCAACAGCTCAATTAAAAAAATAACTTTTTGATAGCCAGCTTTACCTCTTTCTGTGTTCTGGTGTGAAGCAAAAAGGGAAATATTATTAAAAATATAATTCACACATCCAAGTGTAATAGTTGGAAGAGGAATAGGTCCATTCAATCCTGTTATTCCAGGCAATGGGAAACGAAACTTTTGATTTTAGCTTGGGATTTCACAGAATCCTGGATTGCTTCAGGTTGGAAGGGACACCTTCCACTAAACCAGGTTGCTCCACACCCCATCCAATTTCTCCTCCTTGAGTATTTTCCTTAAAAATACCATATTTTTTCTTAAAAATACCGAATAAAGCACTGACAGCAGGGATTTGAATTTTCCTGTAAAACCTCTGACAAACCCCCCATCACCTCCTGTTTCCTTCCCATTCCTGACGTGATTTTGGAGGGCGGCTCTTGTGCAAATCCACGTGCTCACACTGCTCCCCTGCAGTTTAACCTCTGCCACATCCAGGCTGTTTTCCTCAGAAATCATTTTCCCCTTTATTTTGGAAGAGGTCTGACGTGGCAGGGCTGAGCTCAAGGCCTCTCCCAGCAGCATCAGCAGCCTTTGGAATTGTTCCAGCTCCATTTTCTCCGGGAGAGAGCGGCCAAAATCAATCTCTCTGCTGCATTCCCCTCTCTCCTCTCTCATTTCTCTTCCTGTCCTCGCCAGCGACCAGAGGTGGAAAAGCCATTTTTTGGGAGCTGAGGCCTTGGCAGGATGATTTCCCACTCCTTATTCCTTCCTCGCCTCCAGCTCCACACACAGAGACTTCCCACCTCCCCTCTGGACATCCCTGATTATATTTTTTCAGCTGTATATCCCAAAATTGCCATAAATTCCTTGCTCCTACATCACTCCTTAACCTCAGTGGCCTTTATTCCTCTTTTTCCCTGCTCAGGACCCAATGGAGCAGAATTCCCGATGCATCCACTTCCTCCAAAACTCATTTTTCCTTCTTTTTTTTCCCAAAGCCTATTTCCCAGCACATGGTTTGCCTCCAAAGCAGAGATCCCTGGGGTATTTATTCCTCTCCAGCCAGAAATTTGGGATGTTTCCCTTCCTGTTTTTTCCCTCCTAAGGATTCCGAAACCAACAGCTCCGGACAGAGATCATTAAGCCTTAAATGACCTATAAATTCCTATTAAAGGAAAGTTATACTTAATTCACTCCCCAGATTTCCACCCCGGATTGCTTCTGGCTGTGCCAAACTCCAGGAGGATCAATAATTCCAGCCTGGTCACAATTCCAATTCCTGCTCAGGAGCAGGCACCCTCCATCCCGGGATTTCTCTCATTGCTTTCAATTCTGAACATTTCGTCTCCTGCACAAAACCAACCACAACAACAAAGTCCTCAGAGGGTTTTTTGGGGTTGCTCCCCCAGCTGTGCCCTTCTGGGAAACAGCATTTTCTGCCGGAAATGGGTTTTGATCTTTATTTAGCAGAACATGCAACCCAAGTAAATCCATGGGGTGAGAACCCCAATTTAACCTCCTGGTTCCGTGTTCTGACTGTGAAACGTGCACAGGGCAGGGGAGAGCAGGCAGAGACCATCTTGAGTCCCGTGTATTTGACATTATTGTGGAATCATGGAATGGGCTGGGGTGAGGAAGGACCTTAAAAATCACCCAGTTCCAGCCCAGACACCTTCCACTATCCCAGGTTGCTTCAAGCCCCATCCAACCTGGCCTTGGACACTTCCAGGGATGGTTCATCCACAAATTCCCTGGCCAACACTCCCCGTGCCTCCGAATTTGAACTCCAAACCTGCATCCGGCCTCGTCCCCAAACCCCTCTTGATGGTGTCGTAGTTAATGGCTTTTATTAACAGCGTTAATGAGATCACTAAAAATGTTTATGGGACAAATTCATTTAGAGAGACAAAGCTGCTGGAGGACTCGGGGCTCTCCTGGGCCCGGCTCTCCCGGCTGTAATTATCATTATTCCACTCTGCACCTCCCACCCTGGCAAAGGAGCTCTGCTGTCCCCAGAGCAGCTGGAGGGACTCACGTGCTTCGAGTTCCCTCTGAAGGAGCAAATCCCTTCTCCAGCCAGGCAGATCCCACTGCCAGCACGTCCCTTTCCTGCACTGCTCTGGATCCCTGCTGGATCACAGCTCCCGAGCCTGGGACATCCCTCTGCTGACTGCTCAGGACACGATTCCCAGCCAGGCCTGGGGAATTCCAGGGTTCTGTCCTGGAGTCACCCGGCCCTTCACAGGCAGGGACTCCAAACCAGCTCCTTCTGCCTGTCTCAGAGAGTGCAAAGCATTTCTCCCCTCAGCATTTATCCCTCAGCAGAAATCCCATGTGGATGGGTGGAGGTTTAAAGGCTCTCCAAAGTTTTCCTCTCCCAATCAATCAATCAATCAATCAATCAATCAAATAAATAAAGTCCATGTTTCAAGCTGACAGGTTTTCCCTCAGAAAAAGAATTTAAGAAGTCATGGAATCATGGAATTGTTTGGGGTGGAAAAGCCCTCTGAGACCATCGACTCCACCCGTTCCCCCAGCTCCGCCAAGGTCACCCTAACCCAGGCCCCCAAGTGCCATTCCCACTTTCAAACCCCCCCAGGGATGGGGACTCCACCACTGCCCTGGACAGCCTGCAAAGAGAGGACTGGACAGCAATTTCCATGAAGAAATTTCCCCAAAAAATCCCACACTCAATGGGGAATTCCATCCTGGGGGTGCAGGGGCTGGAATGAGAGTCAGGAGGGGCTTGTGAGTTGTCTCACTTCCCTGAGCAGCAGCCTGCTGTTAGTCCAAAGGCAGATTTTGGATGTTTGGTTCGTGTTAAACATCTGAGACAGAGCGATGTTGACGTGGCACAGGCACTCCCCGGGCCTGCTCTCGCGTTTTTCACGCTTTATTACCCAGGATCTTCCCCACCACCTCCAAAACGCCGGGGGAAAGCATGAGCAGATTAAAGGAGAAGCCATTGCTTAATATTAGAATGAAATAGATCCAAACTCCCGGGCTGGGTATGGAATAATGATAATTACAGCTGGGAGAGCCGGGCCCAGGAGAGCCCCGAGTCCTCCAGCAGCTTTGTCTCTCTAAATGAATTTGTCCCATAAACATTTTTAGTGATCTCATTAACGCTGTTAATAAAAGCCATTAACTATGACACCATCAAGAGGGGTTTGGGGACGAGGCCGGATGCAGGTTTGGAGTTCAAATTCGGAGGCACGGGGAGTGTTGGCCAGGGAATTTGTGGATGAACCATCCCTGGAAGTGTCCAAGGCCAGGTTGGATGGGGCTTGAAGCAACCTGGGATAGTGGAAGGTGTCCGGGCTGGAACTGGGTGATTTTTAAGGTCCTTCCTCACCCCAACCCATTCCATGATTCCACGATAATGTCAAATACGTGGGACTCAGGATGGTCTCTGCCTGCTTTCCCCTGCCCTGTGCACGTTTCACAGCCAGAACACGGAACCAGGAGGTTAAACAGGGGTTCTCACCCCATGGATTTACTTGGGTTGGGTGTTCTGCTCTGAAATCCCTCCCTTTGTTTGTCCTCAGGTGCTGGGGGTGCCTGGCTGAGCCCTCCACTCCCAAGGGATGTCCAGGACAACAGATTTCCCACCTCAGTTTGCACAAAACCTGGAAAGCCAAGCAGGCAAACCGGAGAGAAATACAGGGGGAAGAGAAACCCAAGCTCCGCATCCTCCGTCCAGGTTTCACAACCCCAGTTTTAAGGGAGAGGTGGATGTTTTATTCCACAACCACAAATGCAGCGTTTCCAGGCACGGCTGACCCACGGGAGGCTGCGTTTCACCCGCTGTCCCCCTCCCTCTGCCTCTCCTCCCCTCCAGCCGGTCCCTGGCACGGCTCTGGCACCGACAGCCCGGAATAAACGCGTTGTCTCCCTCCATCTGGGCTGAAGGTGTTCTTGCAGGGGCCTGGGAATATCCACAGCCAGGAATCCGTGGCAGCTCCTTCGCTCCGGGCTGACTCCGAGACGTTCCTGAAAATTTAATGAGGCGGGAGAGGCGGGAGGTGCCGCTCGGCCAGGAAATGTCACCGCAAATGCCACCCCAAAGGGCGCCTGTGCTTCCCCGTCTGTGGAGGGCAGGGCGGAGAGGCAGGAAAAGGGAAAGAAATCAGATGGTTTGTGTCAGATGAGGGGGTTTGGTGTCCCATTCCCCGAAAAGGTTTTGTTGGGAGAAGTCGATTAATGTGACCAGTCCCTCTGGGGGTGCACGGACGTGTGCGGGTAGAGAGGCCCGTGAGGGATGAAGTGCTGGCGGAATTCTCCAGGATTTTGGGGCTGATTTAGGGCAGGATGGGATGCAGCTGCTGCAGATGGACGTGGAGCCCGCAGAAGGAACACGGAGCTCACGTCAGAGAAAAGCCTCTGCAGGGAAATGAGCGGAAGAATCGTCCTGAGGGTGAGAAGTGGGGAAGGACGGGGAAAGAAGGGATCTACCTACGCAAAACCAGCCCTGCTGGGTGCCAAATCTATCTTTAGTCCTGGATTTTATGATTATTAATCCATGGGATGGTTTGGGTTCAAGGGACCTTTAATCCCATCCCATTCTACCCCCTGCCATGGGCAGGGACACCTCCCACTATGCCAGGGTGCTCCAAGCCTGATCCAGACTAGCTTTGAACACCTCAGGAAAGGCCCAGGACAGGGCATTTTACCGAATATTCTGCCAAGGCTGTTGCCTCCCTCACCTCTCAGGGATAACCTGGAGTCCAAATCTCAGCTTCAGGATCACACTGTGCCACAGCCGGAGGAGGAAAAATGCTTTTACACCCCACATGAACCACCTGGAGCTTCCCCCAGCCCAGAGCAGGTCCTGAAATCACTGAGGGAAGCACAGAAACACGCGAGAAGGAAATCTGTGCCGCTTTGAAGAGGTACAAATTTCTCCAAGCGGGGGACTCGTGCTGCTGAAGCATTTCTCCTGAACGACCCGCGACCTCTTCTGCATGACTTGGAGCTCCTCAGGAGCGTGGCAGGAGATAATTCTCACTCCAGAGGATCCATCCACGAGGCAGCCAGAGGAGCGAGAGCACATCAATGTTTTATATCTGCTCAGATGCCTCGATGCGCGGGGACGGGAAGAGTCTGTTGGCCGCTGAGAGCAGGGCAGGAGCTCAGGCCCGCGCTCCCGAGGCCAGCAAGGATTTGGGACAGTTGGCTTTCCCTCGGAACGCCTCATTCCCACAGATTGAGTGCTCTTCCTCCAGGATCTGATGTGAATTCAGAGCTTGGAGCCGCCGCACTGGGACGTGAAATGTTATTTATTGTATAAACGCTTTTGCCCATTACTGCAATTGTGTCTTGTCAACGCAGCTCTGTCGTGTCACAGATCAGGGGAGGTGACAACACACCCCGGAGCCAGGCTGGAGGGCTTTGACAAGGACAGATTGTCCCCGGGACGTAAAACCAGAGATGGACGCACGGGACGGGTGTTTTTGGGTTTTCCAATCTCAGATTTTTACGGGGCACTAGCGGTGCCCATAGTGAGTGGGACCTTTCTGCATCTCAGGATTGTTCTCCCACTTCAGCAGCTGATGGAGCACCCTCATTTTTATTCCCAAAGCCACGGATTCTTTGTTGGGAGAGGCAGAACTGGAGCCATGACCAACAGGAAATTTCCAAGGGGCTGGAATTGGCTCCACACTGCCAGAGAGCAGGGGAGATGGGATTTTGGGAAGAAATTCCTCCCTGTGAGGGTGGGGAAGGCTGGGCTGGAATTCCCAGAGGAGCTGTGGCTGCCCCTGGATCCCTGGAAGTGCCCAAAGCCAGGCTGGAGCCCCCTGGGACAGTGGGAGGTGTCCCTGTCCTGGTAGGGGTGGCACTGGGTTGGATTTAAGGTCTTTTCCAACCCAAACCATTCCAGGATTTTAAGATTTAAAGTGCCTGGAGTTCACCCCTACACTTCTGACCCCCTTCTAAACACAAAAAGAGGTCTGACCCACCCGGCTCTGCCTACTGCTCTGCCTGGGGCCATTTCAAGCATTCAAACGGCCAAAATTTGTCCTAAAAAACATCCCTTGGTAAAGGGAACCCAAAAAAGCCCAAACGCTTCCCCAGCAGGGACTCACCACTCCGGCTGAGCCAGGGGCTCACAGGGGGCACAAACCATGACTTCCACATGGAAATATCCTCATGGTTCCACATGGAAACATCCTGGGGGTGTTGGGGACGCCAAATCCTTGGCACAGCTCCCTCCAATTCACTCCAGACTCTGGAGTTGGGAATTTTAACACAATCCCAAGGAAATGAAGCCTCCAGCAGCTCCACATCCTTCTTATGTGGTGGGGGGGCCAGAGCTGGACGTGGTGTTCCATCTTTATCTTATCTTTATCTTGTCTTTATTTGGATTGTTACGCTCCGGCAGATCCTGATTTCCAAACCCAGCTTGTCTTGGTTGAAAAGCTCAAAGGACTCCGAGGAGGAAAAGCCAAAGGGGACACATCCTGTCCCAAGAATTTCTCTGTCCAAGAGTAAACAGCTCCTGCAAGCTCTGTGTCACGAATACAAACGGATTAAAATCTTTAAGTTTAAGCCCAGATTTTGCCTGACTCAAGTCCAGCTGCAGAAGTCAGAGGTCAAGTTCAGAGGCAGATTCTGGATTTGTGGATACCCCGAGGCCTGAGCTTTCCTGGATGCCACCACAGGGCTGTGCTGGAGAGAACAGACGTCCCGACCAAGTCCCCAAGCATCAAACAAAGTGAGCTTTGGATTCGAAACCCATCTGTGCCACCGTGCCCGTCTGTCACCTGGCTCGGGGCTGGCTCTGAGCAGCCCTTCTGCCAGGGGCTGACGTGTGACTCAGTCCCCAGGCAGCACCCGGGGTAAATAAATAATATTGACTAATTATGATAAAGTGTCAGCTCAGCCATGCCGGCGTTTCAGAAACCTGGGAGGGGCTGGGGAGGCCTTGGAGCGATTTCCCAATCCCAGGAGCAGCACAAACAGCTCTAAGCCCCAGTTTTGGAGCTCACTTTCTCCATCCCCCCTCCCAATTCCCTGTTTTTGCAGCTGGTCTGTGACGCCTCACAAATCTCCTTTCATCTGTTCTTTTTCTCCTCTGGCTTTCCACTGAGAACCAATAAACTCCCTGAAAGTGACAGCGGGGCCGGAGTTCTGTGCGGGAAGAGGCTCATCCAAGACTGACAAATGTCCTCAGCCTTCCTGCGCCTTGTCCAGCACATCAACGGGTTCACACCATCCCTCACCCATGCTCCAGATGGGTAATGAGTGTCTCACCCCAGAGAAATGCTCCTCTGACAGCTCCAAACCTCCCTGCCTGCCAGGAATGATGGGGAAGGGCTCTCAGGGCTGGTTTTCTCTGCTCTGTCACAACCAGGGAATGCTCTCCAGAGCATCCTTTATCTCCCTGTCTGCTCTGAGTCCCATGGGAGGCTATTCCAGCACTCACTTCTTTGAGATCCCTCCAGGAACTCTCTCTCTCCTCGGTGCCTCGTGAGCTGTCTCACCTCAAACCTGTGTTTTGTGGTGTTTGGAGCCTCCAAATTTATTGGCTGCCTTGGGGTGACCCGGAACAGGAATCTCCAGGGCGAGCAACAACATCACCTTCATCCCAGGGTATTTATTTTCCTGCAGCAACTGCACAGGATCCAGGACAGCTTTAAGGGCTCAGGTTCACCAGGGATTTATCACGGCTCAGCAGCATCCATGGATCCATCCTGACCAGGGGGGATTCCTGGATCCAACGGCTGGCTTCAACCATGGCTCCAACCCCAGCTCCAACCCAGCTCCAACCCAGCTCCAACCCTGCCCTGAGTGATGCTGAGTTTTGTGTTGGATTGAATTTCATCTGGATTTAACACTCGGGGCCTACTTTGTTTTCCCTGTGTTTCACACCCGTGGCATCCTCGTCCATCCACGGAGAGCTGGGCTCCTGCTCCAACCCACTGATGGCACCTCACAGTGGGTTTTCCTTCCTCATCCTATCAAGCCACCTATGGGAAGGACAATTTTCCTTCCTTGTCCTATCAATCAGCCCTTGGAAGGATTCTTTTCCTTCCTTAGCCTATTAATCAGCCCTTTGGAAAACTGTTTTTTTTTCTTCCTTCCCCTATCAAGCATTCCTTAGGAGGAACTGTTTTCCTTCCTCGTCCTATTGAGCAGACCATGGGAAGGACAATTTTCCTTCCTTATCCTATCAAACATCCCTTAGGATGACTATTTTCCATCCTCACCATCCCAAGCCGTCCTCAGGAAGGCGTTCCCAAGCCAGACTGTTCCAGGGAACTGCAAGCCTGTTGTCTGAGCAAACACGACAATTTTTTACTCCGGAAAGACAAGTGTCGTATTTCGGGACACGTCAGCCAGAAGGAAGTCCCCTAAAATAACCCCAGCTCCCCCAGGAGGTGCTCAGCCGTGGCACAGCTCCTGCACCTGCAGGGATCCGTCCTGCCGACACCTTCCCGAGGCTTTTCATCCCGGTGACGCCCACGCTCCGGCGTCTTGTTGTGTTTTGAGGAAAGTCTGGAGTATTCCTTGCTTTTATTTTTAGGCAGAGGCCATCCTGAGCTTTCCGTGCCCGTGGGTGGGAGCGTCTGGGGTGCCTCTGGTGACAGCTCAGCGGTAGGGGGTGACAGCCAGGGCCAGGGCTGTTCTCAGCTCCCTTTGGAGCCCTGACACTCCCGCTGGGCTCCTCCTGCTGCCTGGTGTCTGTGTTTAGCTCCGGGACAGCAACGATTCCCAATTCCCGGTTCCCGGTTCCCTCCGCGGGTGACAGACGCGCGGAGGTGAAGGCGCCGAGCTGCCGGTGCCACGTGTGACAAGAGAGCGACGGTGTCCCTGCTCCTCCTGGGTCCCTGCCAGATCAGGAGACCCACGTGGCACCCGGCAGCACCACCTCCTCCTCAGGAGGAGCAGGAACAGCCTGGGGAGCTGGGATTGGAGCTGGGTTGGAGCTGCGGTTGGAGCTGGGGTTGGAGCTGGGTTGGAGCTGGGATTGGGGCTGGGTTGGAGCTGGGATTGGGGCTGGGTTGGAGCTGGGATTGGGGCTGGGTTGGAGCTGGGATTGGGGCTGGGTTGGAGCTGGGATTGGGGCTGGGTTGGAGCTGGGATTGGGGCTGGGTTGGAGCTGGGATTGGGGCTGGGTTGGAGCTGGGATTGGGGCTGGGTTGGAGCTGGGATTGGGGCTGGGTTGGAGCTGGGATTGGGGCTGGGTTGGAGCTGGGATTGGGGCTGGGTTGGAGCTGGGATTGGGGCTGGGTTGGAGCTGGGATTGGGGCTGGGTTGGAGCTGGGATTGGGGCTGGGTTGGAGCTGGGATTGGGGCTGGGTTGGAGCTGGGATTGGGGCTGGGTTGGAGCTGGGTTGGAGCTGAGTTTGGGCCTGGTTGGTCACAGATTTTGCGCTCTGATGACCACAAAAAAGGCAGAGTCCTCTGATAATGGGACAAAAGGGCATTGTCTGTCCATCCCTAAATGGGAAGGGAGACAATTTGGGAGCCCTAGGATGAAGCTGGATAATTCTTGGCATTTGGAAACAGCCTCAGGTTGTGCCAGGAGAGGCTGAAGTTGGATATTGGGATAATTTCTTCCCAGACAGGGTGGTGGTGAAGAGTCCCCATTCCTGGTGGGATTTAACAGCCCTGGCAATGTGGCACTTGGGGACGTGGTCAGCGGTGGCTTTGGCAGTGCTGGGGAATGTTTGGGCTCGACGACCTTAGAGGGCTTTTCCCGAACAATTCCATGATTCCCTGATTTCTGTTGCTGGGTGTGCCTGGCAGGGGGAAGGAGGAGATGATCCACACGGTCCCTTCCATCCCCAACCATCCTGGAGTTCTACAACTTCCCTCAAAAAGCAGAGCAGGAGGGACAGCACAATCAGCTCACTTGGACATCTTTAATACCCCAGAATCCTGGCAGAACCCCACGTGCAGCCCGTTCCATGGGGAGAGCTTTCCCTCAAATGACACCGACTGGGAACCCAACTTCCCTTTGTTGGTAACTGTTGGAGTCCAGGGCTCGGCAGAGACCCCCATGAACACCCCCATGCACATCCTGGGGGGTTCAGGACCCTCGCTGGGACCCCAGGAGAACAAACATTGCCTTTCACCTTTGCCCATGGAAAGGACTTTCAACACTCAGAGAAGAGTTGCAGGTTTGATAAAATGTCAGTTTAGTTTATCACAGGGTGTGAAAATGTCGTTTGGGTTTTTAGGATGGAGGCTGGAAAAGGGACAAGGTGGAGGATCTTGGGTGGTGCCTGAGCTTCTTCCTTCTCCTTCATGGACTCCATCTTCTGTTGTGTGGTGGCACAGGGTGATTGGGTGGAATGGTTTGAGGTAGAAGTGTCAGTTAGAGAGATAAATAAGGATAATTGGTACAGAACTGTAAATGTCATACGTTTGGGATTTGGATTGGGTCAAATGGCTTCATAAGGCCTTGGGGGTCACTCCCTGGGGGCCATTCCAGCCGTGTTCTCAAAGAGAAAAGACCTTGTCACTGAAGAGTGCTCAACAAAAAGATAAGAAACAATAAACAGCTGAACAAGAAGCTGGAAGTCTCTTTCTACTCCTTTCTAACTCTGGCACGACCTGATCTCGGAAGCAGAAAAAGCATTCCGAGAGTAACGAAGGACGGGGCGAGCGCGCAGAGAATAAATAAAAACACCCGGAGAAAAGGATTGTGAAGGATGTCAGGAGTGTTCCATCTTGTGCCTGTGACAGACAGTGGATTAAACAGAAGATGAGTTACGGCTCCCCAGAGCGCGGCAAGGCGAGTCCCCCCGCGCGGGCGGCGTGACGAACAGCCCCTGATACGGAGGAATAAAAATAAACCGCGGCTGAGATCGGGGCAGGCATCGCCGCTCGTATCTGCCACGGAAATCAGCTCCAGGGCTTGGGATGAGGGTTTGAAACGCGTGGATTCATTGGCGTAAAAACGATGAAACCTTAAAGGAAAAGAAAGGCAGGGTTCGAGGAAAGCGCTTTTTTGCTCCGGGGATATGGTGAAAAGGAGAGGGCGGTTCCAGCTGTTTCCAAAGGAGAGAATTCCCAGGAAGGCGAGAAAGTTAAACCCAAAGTGGTTTCCAAAAGCATAAGTGAGCCGTGCACAGAGGACAGAGATTCTGAGAGGAGACCTGGAATTCTTATTGGGCGTTCCCACACGCCCTGGGCCTCCCCCGTTACTCAGACAGGGGTGGGGTCATTTTCGCTTCCTCACTTAAGTTATACCATGAAAAATCACAACTGAAATCAGGGAATCATGGAATTCTTTGGGTTGGAAAAGCCATCTAAGGTCATCGAGTCCAACCATTCCCTGGCATCACCAAGGCCACCACTGACCATGTCCCCAGGAGCCACATCCGCTGCTGAATCCCGCCAGAGATGGGGACTCCACCACTTTCTGGGAAGAAATTATCCCAGTATCCAACTTCAGCCTCTCCTGGCACAACCTGAGGCCGTTTCCAAATGCCAAGACATACCCAGTTTAATCCTAGGGCTCCCAGATTGCCTCCCTTCCCATTTAGGGGTGCACAGGCAATGCCCCCATGTCCCATTAACAGGGGGCTCTGTCGTTTGTGCGGTCACCAGAGCTCAAAACTCTGTGACCAAACCCCTGAGCTGAGTCTGGAATTGCCTGGAAGTGATTCCAGCTCCATCTGCGGATTTGCACCCACAGAGACAAAAAT
Source organism: Nicator chloris (assembly GCA_013400495.1). Taxonomy (NCBI): domain Eukaryota; kingdom Metazoa; phylum Chordata; class Aves; order Passeriformes; family Pycnonotidae; genus Nicator; species Nicator chloris. Next base: position 27,793 of record WAAE01013289.1, read on the forward strand.
CAGGGAATCCTGGAATGGTTCGGGTGGGAAGGGACCTTAAATCCCATCCAGTGCCACCATGGGCAGGGACACCTCCCACTGTCCCAGGTTGCTCCAACCTGGCCTTGGACACTTCCAGGGGTTCTGAGGCAGCCACGGCTCCTCTAGGAAATTTCAACTTCCCAAATTGCTCCAAGATTTTGCTCTGAAAGACTTCTTGAGATATCCCAGAAGAATTTGTTTGGAAAGGGACTGCCAGAGGGCTTGCACCTGGAGTGCTCCAGAATCCTCTCCATTCCAGTGCCTCACTGCCCCTCTCCAGCTCGGCTGATGCTGATCTGGGGTGTCAAACACGTCGGTGCCAAGGATTGGGACAGTTTTCCAAGGAATTCCCCTGGATGCTGAACGCTCAGAAGGGGCTGGTGGTGTGGGAGCAAGGAGCCTTCACCTTCTCCCCACCAGTCTGGCTCAAATCAGCTGAAATGAGGTGCTAAAAAGTGGCAGTTTGCTTTTGAAAGCAATTTACTTGAAATATCCCCATTTTCTCTAGGAAGAAAATGCCTGGGTTACCCAGCAGCTGAACACAGGCGATTTTACTGCTAGTGTTGGGTTTTTTTTCTTTTCTTCGCTAACAAGGAAAGGCTGCGAAGCAGAAATCTGACACCCAGCAGCACCACGGTGGGGCCTTATCCCCATCCCAGAACACTTTTACTTCATTCCACGTCACCTTCCCTCCTCTGATCTTCCCTGACAGCTGCTGGCTAAAAGCAGGAGCAGGGAGAAGGCGGTTTTCAGGGTTGGAAAGCTCCCTCAGCAGCTCCTCAGCCTGCTCAGGGTGTGACTTCTCACACCCGCTCCGTGCCCGGAGCTGTGGTGGCTCCATCCTGCCTGGTGCTGGGTCGGAGCCCTCCCAGAGACCAGGACAGGGACTGGGAGCAGCAGCTGAGCGTTTGGATCACAGCCATCCCACCCCTGACTCGGGAACGTTTCGCACGCGGCAGCGGAAGGAAACTTGCCGTGCCTGTGAGCTCCCACACCTCGCGGTGCAGCGCGTCGGGTGTTCCAGGCGGGGAGCTGCCACCTTCCAGGATGGCTTGGCGTTTAGAAGGCCCAGGAAAAGTCCAAAGTTCCCCTCTTTTCCAAAATTGGGTGCTTCTATCTTTTCTTGGTCACTGCTCCCAAGGTTGGGCGAGGGGTCCGGTTACTTTGGGAGGTGGAATTCTTCAGGTGCCCCTGCCCATGGAAGGGCAGGTGGGAGAAACGGGTTTAAAGGGAAAGAAAGGGAGGTTTACTTTGGATTTGGGGAGGGAATTCCTCCCTGTGAGGGGCTGGGATGGAATTCCCAGAGGAGCTGTAGCTGCCCCTGAATCCCTGGAAGTGTCCAAGGCCAGGTTGGAACAACCTGGGATGGTGGCAGGTGTCCCTGCCCATGGCAGGGGTGGCACGGGATGGGCTTTGAGGTCCTTCCAACCAAACCATCCTGTTAATGTCCATGATTTAGTGGCACGAGGAGACATTTTGGGTCCCTGTGTCCGGATTTCCCCCCTCTGGAGCCACAGGTCTCCAGGCTCTCCCTGTGGACAACTCCCAGATCCAACGGCACTCGACCATCCCAGCTGCCCCAAAGGGTCCCCAAGGCACAGCATTCCCATCCAACCATCCCAGGAGGGCATCCTCCTTCCCCTGGATCATTAAAACACTTCCCAGTTCTGAGAGCAGGACATGGAATTTGGGGAGAAACTTCTGGAGGCAGAAGAGCAAATCCTCTGCTTCTCCTCCTCCATTATTGCGATTTTCTCCTCCCACCTCTCTGGGAATGCTGCTCGAGAAGAAGGGCTTGTGGCAGCTCCTCAGCACCCATCACGTAAAACCCGCTCAAAAAAGATGTTCAGGAAGTTCAAGGAACTGCCAGCACCTTCTTTAAAATCAGAGACTGGGATTTTCACAGGTGTAAAGGAAGTTTATGTGCCGAAATTCCATTGGGTGGCTGCAGGATTTGGGCTCCTGACTTCCTCGGGTTCCTGCAGAAATCCCTGTCTTGGTCTGGGTTTCCATTCCAGCTGGGGAAAGAACAGTTTGGGGTTAAAGCACTGAAAGAAAGTTAATTTCTAACCCAGTGAGGATGTGGAACTCAGTGAGTTCCTCCCAGTAGGAGCTGAAAAGAAGGATTTGCATCCTCAGATTTTTTTTTTTTTTTCCAAAAGAAAATGGAATTTCTATGATGGAAGGATCCAAGGTTTGCAGCGAGCTGAGTCCAGCAGAACCCAGCCTCATCTGAGCAAAAATAAATCTTCTGGACCAAATCCTCCTCCTCCAGGTGCTCTAGAGCCTCCAGGGACTGCCGTGCCGTTGCTCTGGGTTGATCTGGATTTAGTTGCCCTGATCCCTGATGCTGAAAGCAGGAATTTCACATTCCCGGGCAAAAGGTGGATCCTGCTCCAGGTCCCCATGAGGAACCGGCCCTGTCCAACCCAAACTGCCGCTCGTGTTTTGAGTAAAAACTGACATTCCCCAGGCATTCCTGCTTCCAAGACAAGGCCCAGGGAAGCATCTCAGCCCAGATCCTGCTTCCATGAAAAAGCTGCATGAGCTGGCAATGGCAGGAATCAAAAAATAAAATTACAGCCGGGTTTCTGACCCATTTTAAGCAAAAAACCAAGAGAAACCGCGGGCTTTCCTCTCTCTTTTGAGGCTGAATAATTCACATTTCCATTAGTATAAACCTGGAGCCATTTTTTAAAAAGCCCTCTTTAATCCAAGGATTTTTTTTTTTTCCAGGGAAAGGCTCAGATCTGCAGAATATCTAAATCAATGCCAGGCTGTTCGGGGTGCAAGACCTGGAGCGTTGAGTTTCCCGTCAGGTGGATGCACACGGACATGGATCACAGCATTCCCCCAAGGAAACTCCGGGATAAAGCAGAATTAATTATTGGATTTTTCTGGCTGTGGTGTCGCTCAGCATCTCCCCCACTCTGGAATTTGGAAAGCAGAATTAATTTTTTTGGTGTTTTTTTTGGGGCTGTTCTCTGCATGGTGGGGTTTGTTCCCACTGAAAGGGAGGACCAGGATTGTCACAGCTCCGTCGGGGATCTTCCATCCTTCCCTCCTGGGCTGTCTTTCCCTTCCCGTCGCTCCTGATCTCAATTCCAACACATTTTCCTCATTTTTGGAAGAAATTCTGAATTAACTGGAAAGCTTTGAAGGTCTCTCCGGTGGGGAAGGGGTTAAACCTCAGTCCCCTCCATCTCCCATCCATCAAACCTTAAAAAACCTCCCCAAAATCCCAAATTAAACCCAGCCACCCCATCCAGATAAAGAATTTGGGGTTGATGCCCGGCTAGTGCCGTGTGGCTCAGCTTCCCCACTACCCAGTGAAGCTCGGGGTCCTCCTGTAGCCTAAATCTGGTGTTTTTACACATTGACACCAATTTCACCGTGGAATGTCCCAGAACCAGGTCCTGATGGATTAATGGGTGAGCCTGGGAATGGAGAGAGTCCAATCTTGATCCTTGCCACGCCAAGAACGTCCCCCAGGAAAATGGGAGAGTTTTAAAGAACTCAGAAAGAGAGATATAAATAGAAATTTATAGGAAAAAAGGTATATATATATGTAAAAAGTGTGCATATATGAATATAAACATGAATATATAGATATGAATAGGAAAGAAATATAAATATAAAATAAATATACGAGAAAAAGAAAAAGAAAAAGGAAAAGGAAAAGGAAAAGGAAAAAGAAAAGGAAAAGGAAAAGGAAAAAGAAAAGGAAAAGGAAAAGGAAAAAGAAAAGGAAAAGGAAAAGGAAAAAGAAAAGGAAAAGGAAAAGGAAAAAGAAAAGGAAAAGGAAAAGGAAAAAGAAAAGGAAAAGGAAAAGGAAAAAGAAAAGGAAAAGGAAAAGGAAAAAGAAAAGGAAAAGGAAAAGGAAAAAGAAAAGGAAAAGGAAAAGGAAAAAGAAAAGGAAAAGGAAAAGGAAAAAGAAAAGGAAAAGGAAAAGGAAAAAGAAAAGGAAAAGGAAAAGGAAAAAGAAAAGGAAAAGGAAAAGGAAAAAGAAAAGGAAAAGGAAAAGGAAAAAGAAAAGGAAAAGGAAAAGGAAAAAGAAAAGGAAAAGGAAAAGGAAAAAGAAAAGGAAAAGGAAAAGGAAAAAGAAAAGGAAAAGGAAAAGGAAAAAGAAAAGGAAAAGGAAAAGGAAAAAGAAAAGGAAAAGGAAAAGGAAAAAGAAAAGGAAAAGGAAAAGGAAAAAGAAAAGGAAAAGGAAAAGGAAAAAGAAAAGGAAAAGGAAAAGGAAAAAGAAAAGGAAAAGGAAAAGGAAAAAGAAAAGGAAAAGGAAAAGGAAAAAGAAAAGGAAAAGGAAAAGGAAAAAGAAAAGGAAAAGGAAAAGGAAAAAGAAAAGGAAAAGGAAAAGGAAAAAAGAGAAAAAGAAAAAGAAAAAGAAAGAAAAAAGAAAAACAAAGCAAAAAGAAAAAGAAATATAAATATATTAAAAATATAATCTAATAAAGTCTTCTCTCTAGCACAGGGATCAAACCATCTGCCTTTGTCAAATATTTTGAGAGGAATATGATTATATAAAGAATATTTAAATATTACATATTATATATTCTTATGACAAATATTTTAATTGGACAGTATTTAATTACTCACAATCAATATCGATTATATCTACATCAACAGCAACAGTACAAATAATTATTAATATTAATTACAAATAATGGCCATGGTTATAGATAACAGATAATGGACAGAAAATGAAATATTAGAGGTTGCTTTTATTTGGTTCTGTCCAGGGATTTGACACAAGCAAATGGATTCCAGCTGTGTACAGCCAGGGATCCCTGAATTC